>OZ007574.1:53141808-53216808 GCA_963931925.1 Onchidella celtica | reverse complement strand
GTTCATTCAACAGAAACAAGACCATATTGAAAGACACTCCCCTCAAACCATCTATATTTGAAAGTGACTCTATTGGTTTCCATCGTAGAGAAGTGCGGCCAGATATAACAGTGATTGACAGAAAAAGAAAAACAGTCAAACTAGTAGAAATATCGATACCATTTGATGCTTATATTGATAAAGCTTACAAATCAAAGTTTGATAAGTACTACCCATTTTCTTTAGAGATCAACGCCATAGGGTATCATTGTGAAATCATTGTGCTAATTATAGGCAGTCTCGGAAATGTCCATGAGGGGTTTACAATAATAAATGCGCCAGTCTTAGTTATTGTCCACTTTTACCATCTATTTATGGATAGAATAAGCCAAGAGCCAGCAGTTATGTTCAGACATGTAACGGAATAATATTTACAATGCCATTCTATTGTTTCCTGTATGGGTATCGTGTGTGAAATACTGTACCGACTAATTGGAAATAAAGAATTATATCTATTTCACTGTCCTCATAGAATCAAGAGAAATGTTCTCTCTCTCTCTCTCTCTCTTCGTAAGACACAGTCAAAACACCCCCCTTTCTCTTGTTCTGTCTATCCTTAAGACATAATCAAGAGAACCCATCCCTACAGATTGTTCCTCTGAGAATATAACAAAGACTCCAAAGATGATGAAGCACATACAGAAGTACGTGAAACAGCCGATCTGTTCTCTACAAGAGTCGTGCTGACACAGCTATGGAATTAGATTTGGCAGTGAAGTCAGAACGAGATGATGAGACTTGCCACAGGGCAGGGAATATTGGTGGGTGTTTGGGGGGTAGGGGTAGGAAGACAGTCCCTGGAGAGAGCTGGGAACAGTGAAACCTTTTTAACAGCGTGGGCAGCCAACACTCGCAAAAGTATCTTGCAGTCTCTAAACCGGGCAATTGGTTAGCATACTAAACTTCATTCTCTTTCATACTGTAACCATTTCATCCTAGCTACTATTTCAGCGAGTTAAAAGAGAAAAAAAAGAATGTGTGTGTATGTATGTGTATGATTGTGTGCGCATGTGTGTTTTGTGTTGACAGTGACGAGTCAGAATTATACGGCGTTCACCCCATTGTCACTCGAAGAAAGACTAGCAACAACATACATATCTGAGTGCTAGCTATATCTAAGGACAATATTTACATAGATTTGTCTTAGAGGTATTTAAGGACAATGCATGTATTTATGTTAGCGATATTTAACGACAGTGTATAGCTGTTTCAGTCTTTATTTAAGGACGTTCGCTGCCATTGGCATTTACATCTCATTTTTCTTATTGTGGTAGTGATTAGTTTTTTAGAATATTGCCCGGACAGCCGCGGCCTTGTTCGGCCTGCTCTTCTCGATTTCCAACTGCCAAGGCAACTCTAACGTGCGCAACGTGGACATGGGCCCCCTGAGTTTGTCGTCCTTATTCGAGGAGGCTAGGAGCTCGGTCCTACCTACCATAGGATCAGGGGAGGAAATTCAGTTTCAGGTCTATTTAAAAAGAGTACATAGCTTAGTGGTAGTAGTAATTGGGGACAATACATAAATTTATGTAAGCGGTATTATCCGAGTAGGATAATAATACTACATAGCTTACTGTAAGCAGCGTGGGAGGACACTACATAGCATAGTGTTAGCGGTATTTAAGGACAATACATAACTTTATGTGAAGAATATACAGGACAATACACAGCTTAAAGATGATATAATTATAGCTTAGAAGTGACGGTATTTAATGGGCTATGTATATGACTTGTGTAGGTGGTAATTGAGGACAACATAAAATATAAATGGCACAGGCGTATTCAGGACACTACGTGGTTTGGGGTTAATGGTATAATAGGACAATGCATGACTTATTATTAAGCCTACTTAACACTATTTTACATTCGGGTGGGGGATATTATGATGAAAACAGCGAGTGTCTGGAGTCTGTGAGATGCCGATGTAAAATAGGGTTCAAGGACACTGCACAGCTTATTGCTAGCCGAACTTACGTGCCCAACAAAGCATTCTCTATGAATACGCTAACAGTGCTTTCAAATGGGAAGCCGTACTTACTATACTATAGTCAGTCTTTTCGTAACCAATTGTAACGACCGTCGTTGCACTATAGTAACCAAGCTTATGCATAATATTAATAATAATATCATTAGTTCTCTCTTCAATCCTGAAAAAAATAAAAAAACAACAACAAAAAAGCACACCACCAATAGAAACATCAGTGTCTAACCCAGTGGTTCTCAACCTTTTCCAGGTCATCGCCCCCCTCCCCCCCCCCCTCTGAGTCTCCAATTTTTCTTTAATCTCCCCCCCCCCCCAACACACACCTACCCCTACCCCACAAAATCTGTACTCAAACCCAACAGATACATTACACAAGAAAACAGACTACACACACATCATGGCGTAAAGTTTCTCAAAGCCTTATTAATGAGAGCAGCCGTGTTGGTGATTCATTATAAAGCAGAAAATATTCTTCATCAAATGCAGTAAAAAGAAATAATTATCCCTTTTCTGTTCATAAAACCTATCTACGGGTGCTGCAGGAAAATTCAACGAGTCAGTTGTTACCCGGTTTTTGTCTCCAATCGCCCCCCATTCATGTCTTCGATCCCCTATCGCCCCCCATTCATGTCTTCGATCCCCTATCGCCCCCCATTCATGTCTTCGATCCCCTATCGCCCCCCATTCATGTCTTCGATCCCCTATCGCCCCCCATTCATGTCTTCGATCCCCTATCGCCCCCCATTCATGTCTTCGATCCCCTATCGCTCCCCATTCATGTCTTCGATCCCCTATCGCCCCCCATTCATGTCTTCGATCCCCTATCGCCCCCCATTCATGTCTTCGATCCCCTATCGCCCCCCTTCATTATTTTCGCCCCCTTGTCCCTATTTTCTTCGTGTCCCCCCCCCTTCCCCCCCCGGAAAGCAAAATCGCCCCCGGGGGCGATATATCCCACATTGAAAACCACTGGTCTAACCCAACTCAAGTACAGATAAATAACCGTTTTATAAATAAAAAAAACAAAACAAAAACAAGAAAAGTTTCAATATTTTAATGGCTGGACCGAGAAAGACAGAGAGAGAGAGAGAGAGAGAGACAGAGAGAGAGAGAGACAGATAGATAGATAGATAGAGAGAGAGAGAGAGAGAGAGAGAGAGGAATTATGTATTCTCCAGTACTATTGTTGAATTCCCTCACGTAACAGTTTCAAGTGGGGCGAGGTTGTATTGGTAAGGGCGAACCAGTCTTTTCCCCACATTCCCTGGAGGGGGGGTGGGGGGCAAGAGAGAGATGATGGTTTGTCAGAGCGACTGGTCTCCTGCTTAAGGGTAGAGAAGTGGGAAGCGGCTAGGAAAAGATGAAAATGTTGATATTACGACAGGAGAGAAAAGGGTTGAGAAAGATTGGTGGGGACCTCCTCTGTGGAAGGAAGGAACGAATGAAGGAAGGAATGAAGGAAGGAATGAAGGAAGGAAAGAAGGAATGAAGGAATGAAGGGTGGAAGGGAGGAATGAAGGAATGAAGGAAGGAATGAAGGAAGGAAGAAAGGAAGGAATGAAGGAAGGAGGAAAGAAGGAAGAGAGGAATGAAGGAATGAAGGATGGATGGGAGGAATGAAGGAATGAAGGAAGGAATGAAGGAAGGAAGAAAGGAAGGAATGAATGAATGAAGGAATGAATGAAGGAAGGAAGAAAGGAAGGAATGAATGAAAGAAGGAATGAATGAATGAATGAATGAAGGAATGAAGGAAGCGTCCAGGGTGGAGGGTGAATGGGGTGGGCCGGAGGTACAGACAGAAAAAAGAAAAAAAAAACCGAGGAAGAGGATGAAAAAAAAGGGGAAAGAGAAACATAATTATGGAAATATGGGGGGGGGGGGGAGGGTGAGGGACGGAGAGGGATAGAAGAAAACTAATGGAGATAGGGGACAAAGGAAGAGAGAAACGCAGACAGACGGAGAGAGAGAAAGAAAGAAAGAAAGAAGGAGAGAGAGATACAGAGAGAGAGAGAGAAAGAAAGAGAGAGAGAGAGGGACCGAGAGAGAGAAAGAGAGAGTGAGAGAGAGAGAGAGAGAGAGAGAGCGAGAGAGAGAGAGAGAGAGAGAGAGAGAGCTATTACCAAGATGGCCAATTCCACTCTCTCCCACGCCCCCTCAGTTACTAAATTTTCCCTTCCATCGCTTGAGGCTGCGATTATTTTGCAAGAACCATTTCCTTCCACCCCAGTACTAGAAATAGTGTACATAACGACGGGTGAATTGTCTGCCTGTCGGCTATATAACTGGGCTCTCCAGAGCTACAGCAGCACAGCCTGAACTATATAGAGACAGACATTGGGTCCCCTTAGAATGACAAGGTTCGAAATCCCTTCCTTCAACTTTTGAGACACAGCTTTTAGTGGTACGACTTTTTTTGGGGTCCATTTAGTAATACTTACAAATTACACACCAAATCCGCTTGATATTTTGACACACACTGGAGAAAGCCATAGAAGTAGTGTGCAGTGTGTATCTCAGTCCAGCTGCAAAGCTGGAGAATGAACCTTGTCATTCTCAGAGGACGATTGGTACGTTCAAAATTTAGATGCTGACCGGCATGCGTTGCTCCTCGCCTTTTTTTGAATAAAAGTAGTTTAACAAATTGGGAAGGACTGAAGTTCCATGACGTTAACTGAAACCAGTTTCATTCATCTCTTATTTTCGTTATTTTTCAAGACATCTTTTAGGCACATTGGCAAAGAAAGATCTAACAAAGAAAAGTAAATTATTGGCGATGATCATCATGGGGAGATGATAGGAAAGATTTTGTAATACATTTGCGCCGTGTTCACAGTAGAGCCTTTCGGAGGTGACCCCCCCCCCCTCCCCCCCAAAAAATGAGTCCAGCTTTTGTGAAACACACTAGATCTAGCTCAAAATCGGAGAAATACTCTAAAATTTACAATAATTTCTTGTTGGTCAACTATTGAGCCAAATTTAATTTCTATTTTCTCCTAACAAACCAACAAATAAAGAACGAAACGAACAAAGAAAGAAAGAAAGAAATTGTTTTGCATCTTTTGTATTTTGTAGACTTCTTTAATCCCACTTGGGAAATTTGCCTTAGTGTCATTGCAGCCAAGTTACAACTGGAGCAGACACGTCGTCGCCACAGTGCAGCGCCAGTCGGCGTTTGTTTTTTTTTGAGGGGGTGGGGGTGGTAGGATACGTTTTTTAATTCAATATTGCCCTGACAGCGGCTTGCTCGGCCTGTTCTTCTCAATTTCCAGTTGCCAAGGTATCTTTATTGTGCACAACGTGCACACAGGGCCTCCGAGGTTTTCATCCTTATCCGAGAAGGCTAGGTGCTCGATCCTGCCTACCATTTGGATCAGGGACAGGAAAATATGAGAAAAATCCCAAAATTCTAACATGCCTGCACTGACCGGGATTTGAACCCCGTACCTTCGGCATGAGGGACGAGCATCTTGCCTCTAGGCCAATGTGTGCACGTTTCCTTTTTTTCCGAGTATGGCCCGGCATCATAAAAAAAAAAAAAAAAAAAATTCTTATTTTTATAAGGACAATCAGGTTCAGGAAACAATTTATTGTGGCCTGTGGTCATTCTGAAAAACAGTGTAATTGTGTTCTGTCCGCCAGAACTCAGACAGATGACTATCACAATGCTTGTTACTGATCTTGAAATGAATATCAGCTAAAATAAAGTTACCAATGCTATTCTATTACAGTGGAGAACGGTTAAACCGAAAATGGCTAAACCGAAACCAGCGCTAAAACGAAGGAAAATAAGAATCCCCGAATTTTTCCCTCTTTATCTTTGTTAACAAACTAGCGCTAAACCGAAATAACCCTACGGTTAAACCGAAAAGAAAATTGATGGATTCAGTGGCCAGTCCACTGTAATTTGCCATAGATCGAGTCAAGTCACTGTATCACCCCGCTACACCCCCTCCCCTAAAAAAAAATATAAAAAAAGCAGAGCATGTTCGTTCTGCCCGGTAGTACAGGTCTACATGGGAGCAGCCGCACTACAGGGGTGGGGGAGAGGGAGGGAGGCCTATAACCACACGGGTCCGAAATCAGACGGCAGCAGACATAATGTCTGGCTCATCGCGAGTGACCTTTCATGTAAAATGTATGACATCAGAGAGATTACAACACTAGTTATCGCGGACAGCGCATTTCACTGCAGCGTGTACGGTAACGGTAACAAGATTGACGGGACGGCGGTTCTGTACTGTCCATCCACACGCATGTCTCCCTTTTCTAAGAGTTAGTCCACATTCGCCCGCACATCAACGTTTCGAGTGTGCCAGAGCAAAGCCTGAGCAGTCGCCCATCATCATTCTCAGTCAAAAACACAGAGCAAGCGAGGACGTGTTGAGTCTGTTTAGCCTGTGCACTCATTTGTCCTTATGATAGTGATTTGGGTTGCCTCTCTTGAAACTGGCGTTTTTCAAGCCTTCTATCACTAAACCGAAACTCTGTCTAAACCGAAAAGAAACCCGTGTTCCCGCCGATTTCAGTTTAACCGTTGTCTACTGTATATATATAGTACCGAAAACCCAACCCAGTGACTAACCCTAAAATATTACACGTGTATGGAAAAAAAAACAGAAGTTAATAGACGTAAGCAGAAGCTTGGGGGGAAACAGAGCGCTGTGAAAATGATTCAGAGAAAATATGAGGCGAAATAAAGTCGTAGTGCCATGTTACTGGCCGCTTTTCTGAGCACTAACTAGGCACTGCAACTTTAATTCGCCTCATATTTTCTCCGAATCGAAAAACCAGAATCACTGCTTGGGGGAAACAGAGCGCTAAGATAATGATTCAGAGAAAATGTGAAGAGAATTAAAGTTGTAGTGACCATGTTATGTTAGTGATCGTTCTTGTAAGCACTAACTAGGCATTTACAACAACTTTAATTCGGCTCGTATTTCCTCTGAATCGAAAAACAGAATCACTGCTGATACGGCCGTTATCTTGGTCGGAATGTGAAGAAAAAAAAAAAGAAGGTGAACCACATCCAAACTGCAAGAAATGTGATTGGTCAAAAGAAATGGCTAACCCGCCCAGAATAATCAGTTTACTATTTTTTTTTACCATTTCTCGGGGAGGAGAAAAGTCTGGGGCTGATGGCCACAACAAACATTCTACCCTCCCTTCCCCCCTGTACCCCATCTCCACCCATTCATTCGATCTGGATACCCGACCTTCAACAAAGTACGTGATCTCATTCCAGACCTCTCTCTCATCCATTAAGACAACTTCTTTGATGACCCCATTCTCCCATTTTCTCCGGAATTCTTGTGGTCCAGACTAGGCTCTCTGCATCCTTGTGATGCCCAACTCAGCTTTAAGTAAGGGTGTCTTGATTTGCTTTTCCGGAGAGCCCCAAAACGCATTTCTAAAAATATATATGACCAATATTCTCTTTCTCTCAATAAAAAATGGTCCCGATTTGTTAAGCAGAGATGTGTCCTCAATGGAAATTCTTTAATCCTAAAGATCTTAGTATCTCGAGAGCTTCAGCAAAAGGCCCTCGGCCCTAAAGCTGTGTGTTAACGCGTATGGAAACGGAAACGGCAGACGGACACTGTCAGGATTAGGATTTGAATTGCCGTGCTAGGTCACGCATTGTTTATTACATGGCATCATTGATTTTAGCCAGTGCAAACGTCCTTGAACTATTCCCGTGGACAGTTTGTTTTTGTAACGCTTTTCTTAGAGATGGAGAGAAAGTGGGGCAAGATAGAACGAATGGATAAATTAACAGTGACGATGCAGTTTGCAACCCCGTAGTTTGGGTGTACTTTAACAGGGAAAGACGGGGCGAATAAGGAGTGAAGAAATTCGTACATAAAACGTTTAGGGTGTAGAGACTTTGCGAAAGGTTTTGACATCCTAGGTCTGACTTTGTCTGTTACTATTAATAGAATCTATTGGCGCTGCGAGCGGAGCTCGAAGTGGATGCACCAATCAAATTTGAGCAGTCACGTGAGTTGCAGAAGATAAGCGGGAGCATCTTTATGCTACCTCACTTCCATGTAGATCTTCCAGCTACGAGGGTTGTCGGCTAATACGGTTCAGCCAGAGAGAACCAACAGACTGTTAAGTCATGTCTATGTCCTGGATAGACAATGAAAATAATCCACAGCTATTTTCTCCAGTTCCCTGAAATCGTTTCAGGGAACCAATCGTAAGTTTCATCAAAATGATTCGAGATGATGTGAATCTGACCCTAACTTCCCAGTAGAAGTGCGATCAAAGGAATGCAAGACCATAAAGTTTTACTTGCAATTAAGATCTAGAAAGAGTGACTGATATACACATTTGTAAATTGTAATTGATGTGTCTGGATGAGGCTGGGGATTGCCAGCCCATCCTAGAACAGATCTAGATTAGATCTATCTTAACTACGTCAGTGTGTCTTGACGGTTTGATCCTTTATAAGCAGTTAAATGAGTTAATATTGTCGTCTGAGACCTAAGTATATCATTTGTGAGATAGTAGGCAGTCTATATTTCTGAAGATGAATAATTACTAAGTAAACTGTGTATGAATCAGAATGATATAGAGTTTCAAATCTCTTAAGGATCTAGAGGAGATTTATAGTTATGTATTTTAGTATTTTCATTTGATGCTGCAATGTTGTCTTTTAATATGTAAACGATAGACGAAATTGTTAGGAATTTTAAGTAATAAATTTGTGGCCCTACAAGGTCCTTGATATAACCTACTCGAAATTGTTATTAGTGTATGTGGCATGGTATGGCAGAGTAATTTCTAAAACCTCTCGATATTTATTAAAAATGCAGTCGAACACGTAAATTTATAATTAACCATCCCCGTAAAACACGAGCACAGTAATCCCCATCTGTAACACCCTTCTTTGAACTCGTAACACTCGAGGACCCAGCTCGTAACACTGGAGAGGGACCCTTAAAGAACCTTAGATAACGCCATGCCACTTAGTTAGCTTATTTAACACCTATTGTATTTTTATTCCATTATTTCATATTGTACTGTTGTAATATTATGTTTTCAGGTCTTTTATTATAGAGTTTAAACAATTTGTATTAATCGAATATTTTGTATTTCAATTTCATATGGTGAACATCCCAACATCCCATTGACCCGTGGATACCGGCGAGGGAACCCTTTCATCATCCAGTTTTACCTCAGACAGAAATACAGTTTTGGGCTTGGAGCTATGGATTGAGGATATTTAACATCTGAATTCCTCAAAAATAAAGATAAGTGATCCATCTATCTAACAGTCTTGGGGAGGGCGACGTACTTTCCGCTCTGTGTGTGTGTTCCAGGCCATTTTACTATTTACTATATGTTTAGTTTAAGTGCGGGAGGTTGGTTGGGATCATAGGTTAGCATATCTTCTTTGCCATTACGAAGGATATTGGAGGCCTTGGTGGCTATGTAAAATAACTCGGGGGGATTTGCTTCTCTGTGAATAGTTCTATTAGGGATCCATTATTCGTATAGATTGTGGCGTTTTTCTTACTTCCTCACTTTTCTTTAGGAAGATGTCTCTCCTGTTTTCTTCTTAAACTATCTGTAATATAAGTTAGGACTTGTAGGGTCTGTTTTCGTTCGTTTTACTCGTCAGTATACGTCCTGTTTATTGTATTTTTTTTTTTGCTTATAAACTTTAAACTACTATAATAACATTGATATGTTTACAATATATGCCTGAGGTGTTTCACGTGCTAAAACCACGTTGAATTGTAATCTGGTATTGACATATGTGAGAGAGGAATATAATAATTTTTGGTTCACGTGACAATTTCACGTTGAAGATAGATCTAGAGAGAATAATTTTGCAGTGGTAACAGAAGACACTGCGTGTGCGTGTTTTGAGAAGAGAGAGAATTTTGAGAGTGTTTTGAGAACACAGAGATATTTCAAATTTGTCGTGTTGAGAGAGAGATATAGTTTTGATTCATCGCATTGAGAGAGCGATTCGTTTTTTGACAGTGATAACAGAGGACACTGGTTCGTCGCGTTGAGAGAGACGTAAATTTATCGCAGTAAAGGCGATATAATATAGTATTTTATTGCAGTGGGAGCAACGGATAGACGGCACTGCCTTACTAGAATTTATATTGAGAGAGAGAGAGATAAAGTTTTTGCAGTTTAAGTGATACTGCTTGTAATTTTCAGAGAGAGATAAAGTGTTTGCAGTTTAAGTGATACTGCTTGTAATTTTCAGAGAGAGATAAAGTGTTTGCAGTTTAAGTGATACTGCCTATAATTTTGAGAGAGAGAGATAGAACGTTCTTTTCGCGAAGCAGTGCTAACATAAGACACTGAGTTAATATTAACAGTCAATAACTGTTCATATAATATAATTGATACCGCGATATACCTTAATAGTAGGTAAATACTTACTATTTACAGACTTTAACATATCATGGCTGAGTTTCTTAAATATTTAGAATCTGCCAAAGTTCTGGGCATACCAGAGGAAGAACGCGCCGCGTGGTGCGAACGACACGTACAACAAGACCGAGAGCGCGAGGATCGAAAAGAAGCAAGAGAAAGAGAAAGAGAAAAAGAAGAAAGAGAAAGAGAAAAAGAAGTAGAAAGAGAAAAGGAAAGACAGCATGAACTCGCAATGAAAAAGTTAGAGCAACAATCGCTTGTAACACCCACTACTGCCACCAATTCTTATGCTACTAAACCAAAACTACCACCATTTAATGAAAAACTCGACCGGATCGACGCATATTTACATCGGTTCGAGTTACACGCTAAATGCGTCGGATGGCAGCAGGCGATGTACAGTTCATGCCTGTCCAATTTATTAACAGGTAAGGCTTTAGAGGTATTTCACAGCCTTAAAGTAGAAGATGCCAACGATTATGACAAGCTTAAAACAGCACTGCTTAAGCGATTCCAGCATACCGAGGATGGCTTCCATCAAAGATTTCGCTCATGTAAACCTGAGCCATCTGAAAATTTCTCAACTTATGTCAATCGGTTGAAACATTATTTAGATCGCTGGATTGAGCTCGCGAACGTAACTACCGGAAATTATTCCCAACTTTACGATTTGGTCTTAAAGGACCAAATCTATACCGCATGTCATTCCGATTTAGTCGCCCACCTTAAAGAGAGGGCTCCGACATCCTCTGAAGAAATCACATCGTGCGCCGAACGATACGCGTCCGCCCACCCAAATCGTCCTTTGGCAAAGCCTTCAACTACAACACCGTGTTATGCCAACGTAGGCAAAGGAGCGCCAACCGGACACGATCGTTCAAGGCCGACTCGTCGTCAGGCCCCAAATTCACGCTTTCAATCAGAGCCGCCTTTTTGTAGACAGAGAGATTTTCCGAATCGAGGTAATGTATCCCCGCGTCGAGGATACCAGAGTTATTCTTTTTACGAGCCTCGCCCATATTATCGTGGCAACTATCCAGAGCAACAATATAACCGGCCTCAGGGACCGCCGCGACGAGTGCATTTTGATGATAATCATAATTATAATAGACCGCAGAGTCTTCCCTATCGTGGAAACGATCCTAATCGTACTATATGTTATAAGTGTAATAGGGTAGGCCACATACAGAGATTTTGTAACGTGAAATTGGAATCCGCAAATGCCTGCTCGGTTAAACCTACACTTTATGAGACTGACGGTCATTCTGAATCTTCATGACAATCAAAGACTATTCCAGTCATGTCCGCCCTACATGAACTGGGTGAATTAACATTTTACCAGGGCCGCGTGAACGCGATTCGCGCTTCTGTTCTACGTGACTCCGGATGCACGACTATCGGCGTTCGACAGTCACTAGTCCGTCCAACACAATTTTTGGACAAGGAGGTAACTTGTATTACTTTTGGCGGATCTGTAGAGCGATTCCGTCTTGCAGAAGTTTATATTGATACACCTTTTCTCACAGGTACTGTTACTGCATGTGTACTACCTAATCCGGTGGCTGATATAATCATAGGTAATGTACCTCAAGTAAATAAGTTTCCTATCGGTAACTTGGAAATTTGGACTCAGGATGAGAGTGTTGCTTGTGCGACAACACGCCTACAATCGAGTCGACGAGCAGACAGTCCATTGAGTAATCCTACTATTGAAGTGAACATAACGTCTAGTGCATTTCATGATGAGCAACATTCAGATCCCACATTGAAACATTTCTTTGCTAAGGTTGATCCTACCGCACCGGATACCTCTAAGTTTGTTATTAAAGATGACTTATTATATCGTAATTTTCGGAATAAGCGAGAGACCGTTATGCAACTTGTAGTACCGAGATCTTTTCGTCGCGACATTATTCGTCTCGCGCATGACACTTCCTTGGCGGGTCACCAGGGAAAGGCCAGAACTAAGTCTCGAATACTATCGCAATTTTTTTGGCCCAGTATTTACGCAGATGTAAACCGGTTTGTATCAACATGTGACGTATGTCAGAGACGTACTCCTAAAGGAAGAGCATCGCGAGCTCCTCTGCAGGAGATGCCAATGGTATCCAGACCATTTGAACGCGTTGCCGTAGATATAGTTGGTCCCCTACACAAGTCAGACAGAGGACATCGTTTTATACTTTCTGTCATTGACTACGCAACCCGTTGGCCAGAGGCCATTCCGCTAAAAGACATTTCAGCTGATCATGTCGCTGAAGCTCTTATTACTGTTTTTTCGCGTCTTGGGTTTCCGGTTGAAATTTTATCGGACAGAGGTCCACAGTTTACCTCTGAGCTTTTTAAGAAAGTCTTGGAGTTGATCGGGATTAAACAAAGATTGACATCTCCATACCACCCACAGTCTAATGGCTGCTGTGAGCGTTGGAATGCTACCATGAAAAGTATGCTTGCACGAGTTTCCGCCGACAAACCGAGTGATTGGGATCGACAACTCCCCGCTATTCTTTTTGCATACCGAGAACTACCGAACGCATCGACGGGTTTTTCTCCCTTCGAATTATTGTATGGTCGTAAGCCGCGTGGTCCAATGGCCATACTCCATAATTTATTCGCCGGATCAGACACCGACGACAATGATACGCGGTCTGCATATCAATACGTTGTAGACTTGTGCCATCGAATTCTTAACGCATGTCAGCTCGCACAAAAATCTTCAGCTGCGCATGCGAGTCTTTATAAACAATATCGTGATCAAGGTAGCCGATTGCGAACCTTGGCTGTCGGAGACCAAACTCTTGTTCTCCTTCCGGAGACCAAAAATAAACTCCTTCTTACATGGAAGGGACCTTTTAAAGTTCTAAAGAGACTTTCTCGAGTAAATTATCTTATCAAGATTCGAGGACAGGACAAAGTCTTCCATATAAATATGTTAAAGCGGTACCTGTCCGACGATGATAATCGGCAGAATAATCGCCGAAATGTGGTTGCTCAGGCCAATGCGGCCTTAGTTTCAGTTGACGATGATGATCCTATCAAGATAGAGAATTCAATACCCGCACTTCGATCTTCTGAAAACACTTCGGATGTGAATATAAATCCAGATTTATCTGAATCGCAAAGACAAGATTTAACAGATTTGCTTAACGAGTTTACTACTGTCTTTACTGATCTACCAGGTAATACTTCTTTGGTACAGCATGTTATAAGATTAAAGACGGATATACCCGTCTTTGTGAAACCATATCCGCGTCCGCTGCACGCACAAGAGACTATAATAACCGAGGTACGTAACATGTTTCACCTGGGAGTGATAGAGCGATCGACGAGTCCATATAACTCACCCATCGTCTTAGTGAAAAAAAAAGATGATACAGTGCGTTTTTGTATTGACTATCGTAAACTTAATGAGGTTACGATATATGACGCTGAACCGATTCCCAACCAGGAGAATCTTTTTGCTCAGTTAGCGAGGGCAACGATTTTTTCTAAAATTGATCTTTCCAAAGGCTATTGGCAAATTCCGCTTGATGAGAATAGCAAGCAATATACCGCTTTTCAGACTCCGTTGGGTCTTATGCAGTGGCGCTATATGCCTTTCGGGTTAGTTACAGCCCCTGCTACTTTTGCCCGTATGATGACAATATTGCTCCAGGGTATGAATTCCGTATTGTCGTATTTTGACGACATTTGTATTTATGAAACCGATTGGTCGGGCCACATCGCAGCCCTACGACAAGTTTTTATTGCTCTTCGTCGAGCTGGCCTTACGGCGAAACCCAGTAAGGTATTTTTAGGATATAATGAAATTAATTTTCTGGGCCATACAATTGCCCACGGCGTTCAGACTCCTGATGACAAGAAGATAACTACCATCTTAAAGCTCCAACCTCCTCGAACTAAGAAAGAAGTTCGTAGTTTATTGGGCTTTCTTAACTATTATAGGAAATTCATTCCAAATTTTTCTTCGCTTACAGCTCCGTTGTCAGACCTCACAAGAAAGAATTTTCCTAATAAAGTGAAATGGACAACCGAATGTGCTGATACACTTCGTACCGTTCAACAATTGTTTTCCACTTCCCCCATTCTCATACTACCAGACATAAACCAAACATTTATTGTCCGCACTGATGCGTCGGACAAGGGATTGGGAGCTGTGTTATTACAGGAACGAGACGATACTTTGCGGCCATGTCTATACGCCAGCCGCAAGTTGCTGGATAGGGAATGCCGCTATGCAATTATCGAGCGAGAGTGCCTCGCTATCATTTTTGCTGTAAACGCATTTTCGAGATATCTACTTATGTCCGAGTTTATAATTGAAACGGACCATCGTCCGTTGTTATTCTTAAAGACTAACAGGGCTAAAAATGCTCGATTAACGAGGTGGAGTCTTGCACTCCAGGAATACCGGTTTCTTATCCGGTCTATCCCGGGCGGTGACAATTCCCAAGCTGATATTTTGTCACGTCTCATTTAATTTCCTATTAAAGAGTGTTGTGTCTTGTATTGGGGTTGGATAGTGCTTGTCCCCCTCAATTCTAGACGGTGGATGGATTCACATTTATCTTGTTCATTACTTTATGAACCAGTTTTACAATCCTTTTTTTTGTGAATATCCTTTTTCCACCAGCGTCATTCCTGACTGTGACCTGAACTTCTGGCAAACCTGACGCCCTTGTCAGCGGGTCAATGAGATGAAGACATGGCAAACCAAGCTACCAGAGCTACTGCTGCCATTGGATACCACAGTATTTTAATTAACCATATATTGTGTGTGAATGTGTATATAAGCAGCAATTGTGTGTGTTGACTATATAATTATAAGCCTATTCCTTCAGTAAGGCTTCATTATTTGATAATAGTTATACTTTAATCCAGCAGTATACAGTGATATACTCATTATTATTATAGATGTTTCTGAGAATTTTGATTGTGTGCAGTAAGAATATTTAAATAGAATAAATTCTATAGAACGTGGCATCAATAATTGTATGCTTTTTGTCCATCCAATATGCACGTTCTTAGTTAGATTTTTCTTCTCAAGCTTAAGTCTCATCTTTCTACAGTACTACTTAAGCCCCTACCACAATAACTTTGAGATTTCTTGGATCTTATCGTGTAAATTTTATTTAAAATTTTCACTGGGGTGGGGGATATGTCAGGATTAGGATTTGAATTGCCGTGCTAGGTCACGCATTGTTTATTACATGGCATCATTGATTTTAGCCAGTGCAAACGTCCTTGAACTATTCCCGTGGACAGTTTGTTTTTGTAACGCTTTTCTTAGAGATGGAGAGAAAGTGGGGCAAGATAGAACGAATGGATAAATTAACAGTGACGATGCAGTTTGCAACCCCGTAGTTTGGGTGTACTTTAACAGGGAAAGACGGGGCGAATAAGGAGTGAAGAAATTCGTACATAAAACGTTTAGGGTGTAGAGACTTTGCGAAAGGTTTTGACATCCTAGGTCTGACTTTGTCTGTTACTATTAATAGAATCTATTGGCGCTGCGAGCGGAGCTCGAAGTGGATGCACCAATCAAATTTGAGCAGTCACGTGAGTTGCAGAAGATAAGCGGGAGCATCTTTATGCTACCTCACTTCCATGTAGATCTTCCAGCTACGAGGGTTGTCGGCTAATACGGTTCAGCCAGAGAGAACCAACAGACTGTTAAGTCATGTCTATGTCCTGGATAGACAATGAAAATAATCCACAGCTATTTTCTCCAGTTCCCTGAAATCGTTTCAGGGAACCAATCGTAAGTTTCATCAAAATGATTCGAGATGATGTGAATCTGACCCTAACTTCCCAGTAGAAGTGCGATCAAAGGAATGCAAGACCATAAAGTTTTACTTGCAATTAAGATCTAGAAAGAGTGACTGATATACACATTTGTAAATTGTAATTGATGTGTCTGGATGAGGCTGGGGATTGCCAGCCCATCCTAGAACAGATCTAGATTAGATCTATCTTAACTACGTCAGTGTGTCTTGACGGTTTGATCCTTTATAAGCAGTTAAATGAGTTAATATTGTCGTCTGAGACCTAAGTATATCATTTGTGAGATAGTAGGCAGTCTATATTTCTGAAGATGAATAATTACTAAGTAAACTGTGTATGAATCAGAATGATATAGAGTTTCAAATCTCTTAAGGATCTAGAGGAGATTTATAGTTATGTATTTTAGTATTTTCATTTGATGCTGCAATGTTGTCTTTTAATATGTAAACGATAGACGAAATTGTTAGGAATTTTAAGTAATAAATTTGTGGCCCTACAAGGTCCTTGATATAACCTACTCGAAATTGTTATTAGTGTACGTGGCATGGTATGGCAGAGTAATTTCTAAAACCTCTCGATATTTATTAAAAATGCAGTCGAACACGTAAATTTATAATTAACCATCCCCGTAAAACACGAGCACAGTAATCCCCATCTGTAACACCCTTCTTTGAACTCGTAACACTCGAGGACCCAGCTCGTAACAGACACAGCAAACGGACACGACAGAAACCCTTCAAGTAGTGGAACAGAAGGAATGTTTTCATAATAATGTTCGAAAACGCAAATTCAGTACTCAGGGAAACACTCTTTCTATTTTCCTACTTGATAGATTTTTAAAGTTTTCTTTCGTACACATGAGAACACAGCTTAATTCCTTAACCCTGAGTGATGCCGGAACCTTCATATTGTTGACCTACCAAGCCGTATAACGCTTTTGACTTACTGCCTACCCTATTATCTGTACTGCATTTTTACCTTGTATCTCAGAATTCATCTGAAAAAATATCTTTGACCATTTGTTTGGGAATTGTTTTAATTCTCTTTGTCATTATATTACCCCCCCCCCCCCATGAGAAATAAGTAAAATGAAATTATGACCGAGCAGACCAGACTGTTGGTGTTTCTTTTTTCTCCGGGTCTAAGACGTGTATAGGAAGTCACTATGACCTGCCATTAACATACTCCTCTTCTTTATTTATCACGAAGACCAGTGACCGTGTTTGTGACAGCCTTTACCATTGTCTTTATTCACAATGATTTCACAAGAGATGAAAAACTGTCCACTGATGCTAGAGTTACTAAAATGTCTAAAGCAAATTGAGCAAAATAGGAATGGAAGAGGCCAGTTCTAAGCCAGTACCTTATACTCAGTATATAATTAACATTTGCCTCGCGAATTAATATAACTGATTTTAGGTCTTTAATTTAGGAGGTTCGCTGCCCTTGGCATTTTCGCCTCACTTTTGAGAATTTTGCCGATTTTTAACTGCCATGGTATCTTTAACGTGCCCTACGTGCACAAGTCCCCCCCCCCCCCCCCGAGTTTTTCGTCCTTATCCGAGAAGACCACAGGATCAAGGACAGACACCCCCCCATCCTCCCCCCCCCGAAAAATATTTCAACATGCCTGCAAAGACAGGAAATCGAACCCGATACCTTCGGCATGAGAGGCAAGCAGCTTGCCACTAGACCACCGTGTCACTTAGTATCTAATTAACATTAATTTTGTCTTATGAATGCATTAAAACTGTTGGTTCCCAAGGTACCGGTGGCGCACTATTGAGTCAAGTCTGGCTTGTCTCCGCTTTAATGTGAAATATGGTCTGTGGCGTTAAGCGGAATCTCGCACATTGCAGAGGCGAAATAGTTCTGTTTCGCTACTTCGGGTGCTGTCTTGAGACAACTGACCGAGAGAAAGACCCTCCACGCACTGAGCCACGAGTTAAAACAGAACGCAAAACAAAATGGTCTTCGTGCGCCACCCGAAGACAAGATCTTTTACGCATTGACACTGAATATTTCCTGGACTCATGTCCACGAAAATAATTCACTTTCTCTCCAAAGGCCACCATTCTCCACAAGATCTGCGGTGAACACAGCGGACTTTTTATATTTTAGTTTCATCCTTCACGAGAATACCGATTTTACCCGGGGCATTATTTCCCCAGACATCCGTTCTTCTGACACCGGAAACAAGGGAATTCACTCTTCTCGTTCTCGTTGATATTTTTCCGCCAAAACTCAACAAGGTCAAGGAGAACTGTGAAATATGGCGCGGTGAGGAGTGTTAGAGGATGAGAGATGAGAAATTGAAAGCCTGTTGAATTTTGATGCGGTAAATCGTGACATGTTCGAGCCTGTTCGTGCATACGATAATTCGCATCTTATTATGCAACAGCACGAGTTTTTCCACGAGAGGCTTCTATTATCAAAATATTCGATTGCTGTTTTCCGTTGTGGATACCAAATTTAATAAGCTCCCGATACCTCACTACGTAACCTTTCAAGTTCATTACCGATAATATCGTTAGTGAGAAAGCTATTGAGTTGGATTACTTCCAGTGAACGAGTATCTGGGTCACGGGCCGATACAACTGTGCAGTTTCCAATGCTTGGAGCTTTGAAGATTCAAGAGCGTTTGCCAGCGCAGCGCGCATAACACTAAAATCGTGTTTAACGACTAAATCGTTCACTTAAGTGGATGTATGACTGTGTCCCCTTAGAACGACACGGTTCTAACTCTCTTCAATCAACTTTTGACAAATTGATGATTGAACTTTCATGTGCTCTTAGCTTTTAGAGGCGCGACCCGGTTTTTTTTTTTTTTTTTAGTAAAGCTTACAAATTACACACCGAATCTGCTTGATACTTTGACACACAATTGGCGAAGTCCTGTGGAAGTAGCCTGTAGTGTGTAACTCAGTTCAGCCAAAAAAGTGGAGATAGAAGCCATGTCATCCTAAGGGGACAACTGATTGAATGACTGAGTAAGTTAGTCGCCATAGTAACAGCCAATAAATCATCGACTGCCCCGTTAACAGATTGATTATCTAACCAAACGACAGAAGTGATGGAAAATTATTGAGCCTTAGTCTTTTATGATATTATTTAACACGCTGGGCCCAATATAATAATAATAATAATAATAATAATAAAGATAATAGTAATAATGTTAATAATATAATATTAGTGTTGTCTTACTACAATTGAGGTGGAGAGTGAACCTGTAAGCAGCTAAAACTTCGAGATTACGTCATCAAAAATGATGAAACTTGGTGTACTGCATCAATTTTTGACGAAAAGTTAGGTGGACACATCAGTCTTTACTATTATTTATATTAAAATTTTTTTGAGCCGAAAAAAATAGAGACGCTTTTTCGTCGAGTAGAATAAAGAAAAAACATGATCGGACATATCGTCCTTGGCCTCTTTTTATACATTGGTGGTCGAAAACCATTGTTATCACGTCTGTGTATTTCTAAGTGAAATTGTGGTGTAACAGTAAGTTCTATTGGTCATTGCATCGAATCCAAATATGCCGTTTTACTGTAGCCTAGATCTGGATATGCGTGTCACGAGCGAGTGAGCGGGGATCAGTTGTTTCGGGGGAAGGGGGGGAGAATAAAGTTAACCCACGGCCCACGGGGAATGAAAAGCGTGCATGTTGTGAGTGGGGGAGGGGGGGGGGGTCTGAATGAGGCGAGAGCGCTGTATAACTATCACTACACACTAAGACGTCTAAGAAAGCGGACGCAGGAGAAAGCCCCAGAGGGCGAACATAAGGAGAGCAGTCGGAAGACTTGGGAGTAGTGTTTTTCCAGTGATGACTGGTAGGTGAAACGATGATTGATAATAGTTATGATTGATGTATTATATTTGTCTATGACCATGATGTAAATAAGTATATGTGAGGAATGTGGAAGTCCTTGATACTGTATATAGCAATGTGCGCCATGAGCGATAGATGAAAGTTGAGTTCATGGATTTGTAGCGAGAGTGAGTATTGTGTACTACAGTGGAGGTGTGTTACCGTAAGATGTTTGGTGAGTGAAATGTGAACTATTGTGTGTACGCTTCATGAGTCGTAAGGAGGGGTGAAGTGAATAGAAGTGGTATGGTATTATACCAATGTAATGTTATTCTTGTAGGTGCCGGGGACGGGCTGAAGAGCCGCCTACGGTGAGCACAGGGGAGGGAAGCATAGGGCCGGAGGCCACACATAGGCCAGGAAGGAAGCTGTCGTGCAGGACAGTAGAGGCACATGAGTCGTGGCAGTCTGGCCAACGACAGGGATGTATATGTGATCGTGAATGTGCTATTGAAATGCTAATGTGCTATTGCCATGTTGATGTGCTATTGAAATGCTAATGTGCTATTGCCATGTTGATGTGCTATTGGAATGCTAATGTGTTATGGCAATAGGAAGGGGCTATTGGGAGACTGCGGTGCCAGTGAAATATTAATGTGCTATTAAGACAGGGAGAGGAGAAGCTGAGGCCGAAGTGTCTTTAGAAAGTAACTACCGGGTTGTGGACCCGAGGAAGAGTGCATGTGGGAATAAGGCCGTTGGACGGCAGTAACTTGAATAATATAATGTAGGTAGTTGCGCTATTATCTTTATGTTTATGTATAATAAATGTGTGAGTCTGATGGGTTGTTCTGTTAAGTGTTATACGTGTTCGTTCGTGATTGTTGTCTTGTTATAATTTATTACATCTCCCAGTCTGGGATTTGTGACAATGCGGTTGGGCTTGGTACATAGGAAAATTGCAAGATTTATCTTGCGCGGGTCGGCTAGTAATAATAATAATAATAATAATAATAATAATACGTCATGGAAAGAAAGAGAAGTTTCAGTGCTCGGCTTTCTGTTTCTGGTCGTTCCATCCATGTTCAACTTAGGTATTTTGCAAAACGACGAGACGGAAGTTCGTATTAATAAAAAAAAACAACAACAACAAAAAACCAACCAACACAAAGTTGTTGCAGAAGAAGCTGGTTTTTCTTTATGAATGTTGTTAGAAGTACGTACGTCTGCCAGGTTTTTTTTGCACTAGGGGCACGTATTTTCAAGCCTTTTGTGACTCCAGAGCTAGAGAGCTCCTCCCGAAATACTCCTATCAACATCTTTAATTAATTATTCTTTCAGATTTTTTGTTTGTTTTCCTCCTGTTTTTTGGTTGAAAGGGTGGGGGGGGGGGGCAGGATTAGGGATTCGATAAGATTTAGGGTTGAGGATAAGGACGGGGTCAGGAATAGGTACGTACACATGGGCGCTCCTAGTGCAAAACGCTTGTGGTGAGTACGTACTTATAACTACAGCCTTTCCTCAAATGTTACTCGAGTCCCTTGTTACCTATTGCGGCATCTGTATAAGACATAAGTCGGTTGCCGTGTCTAGTCTTAACATACTGACCAATCCCCGATGTCAGAGTCGATGGCCGAGCATTATATTACTAAGGGGTCATCTAGTGTTTAGGTCTTTATTTTAGAAGTTCCGCTGCCCTTGATATTTACACCTCACATTTCTTATGTTTTCAGTTTTCTTGTTCTTGTCTCTGCATGTTTCAGTGGCAGGGATTAGTTTTCTAGACTTTTGCTCGGATAGCGGCCTTGTTCGGCCCGCTCTTCTCGATTTCCAACTGCCAAGGTATCTTTAACATGCACAACGTGCACGCAGGCCCTTCGAATTTTTCGTTCTTATCCGAGAAATCTAAGTACTCAATCTTACCTACCATAGGATCAAGGACAAGAATTTTTTCCCCCGAAAAAATTTTTCTAACATGCCAGCACCGACCAGGGATCGAGAGACGAGCACCTTGCCTCTAGACCACCTCGACCCCCACTTAAGTCTGTTTGTCAAGTCTGGTCTTAACATACCGACCAATCCCCAATGCTAGAGTCGATGGCACAGCTTCATTCATAAGGGGTCATCTATAAATGACGTGGTCTCGAGTTTGGCGATTTTTTTATCCCCCCCCCCCTCTTTGCACGAGCGTACGATGGCCAATAAAATGGTGAATGTCCATTTTGAAGTCACGAGTTTCTGGAACTTTCAGGGGGAATTTTGTATCAGCTATTTGACTGTTTCGTTCGACACATGATTTTTTTTTTTCATAATCCAATAACTTAAACTGCTGAAAAAGGTATTGAAAACCAATCTCTCTCACCCCTTTCGAGCGTACGTACTTTACGAATGATTCCTGTAGAGACTACCATCTTGATAGCCTGGGTTCGTACACACATATGTATATAACATGTGACTTTATACTTAGTCATGAAATTAACGAAATTAAGAAACCACAACACCAGCAAAAACAACAATTATTACATTATCAAATACATTTTCTCTGTGATTTCTGTGCTCTCGGTCAGGTTAATTTGAACAAATGCAATGACAAAAACAATTTCTCTGGTGATTAAAGAAACACTAGAGACTTGTGAAACATCAACAACAAAAACAACAACACAGCAACAACAACAACACGGCAAAAACAACACAGCAACAACAACAACAAAACAGGAACAACAACACAGCAACAACAACAACAACAGCAAAAACAGCAACAATAACAACACGGCAAAACAACACAGCAACAACAACAATAGCAACAGCAACAACAACAACAACACGGCAAAAACAACACAGCAACAACAACAACAACATCAACAATAACAACAACAGCAGAACAATTACAACCAATGATTGTCTGGAGAATGCGGAAACCCGAGTCCTTACATCTCGTCCTTTGAAAGATAATTACAAAAATATGTTCAAGAAGATAAAGAATAAAATGGACCAACCAGAATTTATCTGCACCAGCATCAACTACAACATCAATAGACTGTCGTAAAGTCTTCATCCCCGGGGTTATGGAACTTGTCTGTCGGCATCTCTTCAATCGACATAAAAACTCGCTTTAATGTTGAACGATTACAGCATCTGTCTCAGTTTTGTGTCTTCTTCTGTCTGTTTGTCCTTGTCAAGAAGTCAGATAAGTGTGTGTGTGTCTTTGCAATTAAAAAAAAAAAAATATTCTCCGAACGCTTTGTTGTTTTGTTTTGACCCGCAGAATTTTTTTTTGATGGAAAAGCTTGCGTTGTATTTTTTAAAAATCCCTGTTCATTTCTATTCTCTTGCGATTATAGGACTGTTTCTTTATGAATATTATTACAAGTACGTACTTCTCCACAGTCATTTGCGCGAGGGGTACGTACTTTAATGCCTTTTGTGACTCCAGAGCTAGAGAGCTCCTCCCGAAATGCTCTTAATAACAGCCTTAATTAATTATTCTTTGAGATTTTCTTTTTATTTCCTCCTGTTGTTTGGTTGAAAGGGTAGAGGGGCAGGGTTAGGGATTCGATAAGATTTAGGGTTGAGGATAAGATAAGATAAGATAAGATAAGATAAGATAAGATAAGATAAATTTTATTCGTCCTTGTACAAGGAAATTTGTTTTGATACTTACTTACTTGATACTTGATGTTGTCGGTGGTTGAGACCTGTGGTCACAGGTCAGTTCACCGGTCCAGTTGTGTTTCCCATTTTGCATCAACTAGGTCTAATTGTAGCATTCGGGGTTGTATAGTGCTGGGTGATTTGCCCAATGGGCATCAAGGGCCTTCTTGAAGGCATTCGCACTAGGTGCATTCACTACAGACTCTGGGAGGCTATTCCAAACTGACACAACTCTTTCTGAGAAGAAATTGCTACGAACAGCCGGGCGAGATCTTTTTTTCACAATCTTTTTGCTATGTCCCCTGGTGTTGCTGTCGGTAACCAGTTCGAAGCTGGGTCGACCTGTGTCATAGATGCCAGTGACGTATTTGTAAAGGTCCACCATGTCTCCCCTGCGTCTGCGGTGTTCTAGACTCGGTAGCCTCAGTGCCGTCAGTCGTTCTGGGTAGGGCTTGTCTTTCAGGCTACTGATGAGCTTTGTAGCTCTGCGTTGGACGTCCTCCACATCTTGTTGCAAGGTTTTCAGGGTTGGCTGCCAAACTGAGTGACCATATTCAAGGATCGGTCGTACTAGTGCCTTGTACAGTTGGATGAAGGTGTGTTCAGTCATGTAATTAAAGGATTGTCGTATTACTCCCAGGATTTTGTTTGCCTTGGCTGTTGCTTGTGAGATGTGATTCCTGAAAGACAGCTGATTGTCTACCACAACTCCAAGGTCCTTTTCAGCTTTGGTGGTAGCCAGAGTGTGCCTGTCTTTATTTGGGTTCTTGTTCGACATGTAATATGTTTGTTCTGTTGCTGGGTTACCTAGTTTGAGTGTGCAACATTTCTCAGGATGAAAATTTAGTAGCCAGGCCACAGACCATTGGTGCAGTCTATTAAGGTCCTTCTGCAATGTTTCTCTGGCCCGTTGTTCGTTGCTTTGGGTGAAAAGTTTGGTATCATCTGCAAAAATCCGGACTTCGCTATCTACGTGGTTTGGCAGATCGTTGATATAAATTACAAAGAGGACGGGGCCTAGTACGCTGCCTTGCGGGATACCACTTGTGACTTGACCTTCTTGTGACTGGCTGCCATTTACGAAAACTTGTTGCGTGCGTTCACTTAGAAAGGCTTCAATCCATCTTATAACTGATCCATGTATGCCATGTGCCTTCGCCTTGTGTATTAACCGGCGGTGCGGGACAGAGTCGAAAGCTTTGCAAAAATCCATATAGATGGCATCAATGGACCCCCCTTTGTCCAGGATTTCAGTCCAGCAGTCCAAGGTGTCCAAAAGTTGGGTTACACAAGAGCGTCCAGGGGTGAAACCGTGTTGTTCCCTGCATATGAGTCTGTTCTCCTGCATGTGTTCCAGTATTTTGGTCCTGATGAGGGTTTCCATCACTTTGCATAGGATACATGTTAGGCTGACTGGTCGGTAGTTATTTGCTGAGGTTCTGCTTCCTTTTTTAAAGATCGGTGTGACCTTGGCTTTTTTCCATATACATGGTAGGCGTCCTTCGTTCAGTGACTTCCTGAAGATGATATCAATGGGTAGGGCTAGGGTCTCTGCTGTTTCGGACAATAGAATGTCGGGGATGTTGTCTGGTCCTGCTGCTTTTCCAGTCTTGAGTTTCGTGAGTAGTTGTTTTTACATCTTCCGTCTTGATGTCTATATCTGTTAGGGGGCGATTATATGCAAATTCTGGGGCTTCAGGTAGTTCCCCATCCGGTTCCTCAGTGAATACGCTTTGGAAAAAGTCGTTGAGTAATTGAGCCCTTTCCTCATCGGTTGTGGTTGTGGTGCCATCGTCTCTTTTGAGATCCGCTATGCCTGTTCTGGTGCTGGTCTTTGCTTTTACATATGATCAAAAAGACTTGGGATTTTTCTTAGCCTGTTTTGCTACTGTCTTCTCTAGTCGGGTTTTTTGCCTTGCGACATTCTCTAGCTGCCTTGTTTCTTGCCTTGGTATATTCCTGGTAATGCTGCTCGTCTCTGGTCTCTATCCATCTCCTGTACAGCTTATGCTTCTTCCGTACTGCCGAGAGTGTTTCTCCGTCTAGCCACTTTTTCCTGTCTCCTGTGGTACTCTTCATCTCGGGTACGTAGCATTTTTTAGTTTCATTGATTTCTGTTGTCAGATACTGCCATGCTTCCTCTACGTTCAGGTCCTTTAGTTGTCTTTCCCAGTTGATGCTACTAAGGTGTGATTTCATTGCGGTGTAGTTTGCTTTGTAGTAGTTGAATCGCTTCTGTTTTGGTGCATCGCGTATTTTTAGGGCGAGGTTGATTAGTAGTGTGGCGTGATCACTCTTCCCCAGGGCTGCTGTTTCCTCTATCTCGTTGACTATATCATCCCTGTTGGTGAAGAAAAGGTCATCCAGGGTTGCTCTTTGTCCATCTCTGTGCCTGGTGGGTTTCAGTTGGTGTTGTATTAGGTAGGCGTCCTTGGTTGTCTTGAGGAATTTGGCTGCCTCATGTCCCTCTCTGGTTTTACTGCTTCCTGTTGACCAGTCGATTTCTGGGAAGTTGAAGTCGCCCATGATAATGAGGTGTGACGTGATGATGTCTGCAGGTGCGAGGATTGCCTTGTTTAGCCTATCGTTGTTTTCTGGCGTGCTGGTTGGGCTACGATATATTAGTCCAATAGTGAGGGTTTCTCCATGGTCCAAGTTGCAGGTGGCAAAAGTGTTCTCCTCAAGGTCGTTGGCGAATTTGATTTCGGAGGGTCGTAGCTCGGTCTTTATGTGAAGGCATATTCCTCTACCCTCTTGGTGCAGATTGTGGTATGTTTCATAACCTGGGATGGCTATCTCACTATCTTGTAGGCTGTGTCTAAAGTTTTTTGGTTTAACTTCCACTATCCCTATTATTGCTGGGTTGTGCAGTTTAATCATGGCCTCGAGTTCATTCCGTTTGTTAGTCAGGCAGTCTGCATTGCTGTACAGGCACGTGAGTGGCTGATTGGTACTACTGTTATTTTTACTACTGTTGCGTTGGTCTTCTCTGCGTCTATCTGCATACTGAGGGTTTTTGCTGTTACCTCGCTGATCTTGTTTGCGTCCATCAGTATGCAGTGGTCTGTTGGTAGATTGGTCTACTGACTTTCCCCCGGACTGGGGGGGGGGGGTGATCCTTTGGGTAGCTTCCTATGTTCACTATACGCCTCCCCCTCCGGATCCACAGTGCTTTGTCG
Organism: Onchidella celtica; assembly: GCA_963931925.1. NCBI lineage: Eukaryota > Metazoa > Mollusca > Gastropoda > Systellommatophora > Onchidiidae > Onchidella > Onchidella celtica. Next base: position 53,189,957 of record OZ007574.1, on the reverse strand, counting down.
TCCCCCGATTGTTTTGACTCTTCCTGTCTTTTCTTGAGTGCTGTGTACAGGGAAGCATCCTCCTTCCTCTCCATGAGTGTTCTGTCCTTCTTTACAGCAAACGGATGGAACTTTTCGTCTTCATGTTCTCTGAGTTTCTTTCCTGAGTACATTAGGATATCTTGAGCTTGCTGTGCATTCTTTACTTTCACTAGTAGTGGTCGTTTTCCCTTTTCTTTGTCCGGGATGTCCAATTTTTTGGGCCCCAGGCGTCTAGTCTGCAGGATTTCCACCTCACAACCCAGCCCATTCTTAGTGATGTCCACTGCCTTGCTTTTGTCTTCCACCTTCCTCACTTCTGGGTCTGAATCTGCACACTCCTCCAATCCAAAAATTACAACGCTGTTCTTCCTGGACTCCCTGTCCTCCATTTCCTTAATGGTGTCGTTAGTTGCTGTCCCAACTACATTTTCCAGTCTCTTTCCTATGTCTTCACAGGTTTTGTCCACCTCTGCGAATTTTCCCGACACCTTGTCTTCCCAGTCGGTTACCCTTTTCTCCAGGACATCCTGTCTAGCAGAGAGGCGATTTAGGCCTGCCATGAACCCTGTGGCGAATTTGTTGCATTTTTTGCAAAACCAATGTAGTCCCTGTGTTGTGTCCTGTTCTGTGCCTTGAATCGCTTTATAAATAGAGTCAGGAATCCCTTCGCACGTCTTATGGTGCCACATCTCACACATGTCACATTTTAATGCTAGGTCTTTCTTCCCCACTTCCGTGTCACACTTCCCACACGTTGTATTCTCTTTGCTCGTTCTTGAGCTTCTAGAGCTTGACTTAGTCTTATCCGAATTTCTGTCAGTACTCATTTTCTGAGACTCCAGTCTCAAACTGTTCGTCCTCCAGATCATTGAATACATAACAATACAGTTACAGAAGCAGAAAGTATGATACATAGCGCGCACACACACATATATACACACACACTGATAAATTAACTAAATTAACAAAATTAACAGTGCACACAATATGCTTCCCTAACTAAAACACATTGACCTGACACGCAGGACATAATTCAACTGTGCACAGATTACGATCAAGATGACGACATTATTGTAACATCCTAGTTGATGATGGAATAAACGATTTAAAGTAGCGCTCAGTTTTAGTTTTCTTTGACAACAGCCTTAAACTTCTTACAAATCTTATATATTCCTTGTTCAGGGGATGTTGGGGGTCATTTATAATAATATTAGCTTTTTTAATACAAGCACCAGTGTACAGCTCATCAAAATATGGCAGATCACAGATACAAATACAAATGTATACGTACCAACCAAATACAGGTACGTATACATAATTATGTGCCCCTAGTGCATTACTCTCGGGGTACGTACGTACTTATAGCAACAGCCTCTCTTTATTGTCTGTTTCTCTACAACGGGATTTTTACACCATGCAACATTTTTTGCTGTGTTGCCAATTTAACTCTTGCTCGTTGGTTTGCTTGCCTGCCTCGAGCGCTTTCCGCTTTGCAGAATTTGTTTTATAACTACATTCAGCATTACTGTACTTGTTGTACAATTATGTTTTAAAACAACAAGTTGCAATATCATCTTGCTGAAATTAGAAGACATATGAGTTAGTAAAAGAGTTATTGAATTGTGACAACACTGATCAGTACTCACAATTCTTCTTCGCAGCAGTGAATATTTTTTTCCTTGTCCTTCTCCGTAATTGAGGAGGCATGTAGATCTAGATCTAGTTACTCAGTCGGCACTCAGATTATGTAGATTATGTAGATCAAAGTAGAAGAGAAAACGCACAATGGGCACACAGATTATGTAGATCTAGATAGAAAACAACTAACAACTGGCACAGTAACACCCGCATGGCCCGTGCATAAGGCAGACGGCACAGAAACTCATGCCTTCAAATTTTGAAACGCCACCGGAAGTTTAAAGTCGAAACAAAACAAAGGCAGGAGGGAGGCCATCATTGTTGAGGAGAAAGCATTATTTGATATTTTTAGGCCTATTTTCATTTATTACAAGATTACGATACTTCGCTTTCATGTCAAAGGAATAGACATAGTAGCAAAAAGAATTATCTTTCACATGTAATTTTTTTCAGGTCAGTGAATTTTTTTTCCTTGCTGTTTTCTTTATATAGAAAGGCAATGGTTATTCTGGCCAGGTACATCCGGCAGAGACTGACAACACGCTTTTTAAGTAACCCCCTACTACTCAGATATAACACGATCTCAGTTCTTGTTTGTTCTATCTCTATTTTCTGAAAAACGGGAGATTTTTTACTATGTAGAAAAGATATAACAAATGTGCAAAAGTTGAAACTTGTTTAAAATACGTTGTGGCACTTACCAAGCTGTTTCACAGTTACGATATGTTCTGTCTACTTACCATCATTATTTCTAAGCTGCTGACGTTCGGCGTAGGATTTCTCAGTTAAGCAATTAAAAGTGGAGTTGGAACAATTAAAGGGAAGGTCGCAAATACACTGCCTTATCAGAATATAGTAGACATATCCGGCCTATGAAACTCGGACAAAAGTCCTACAAAAAAAATTACAGTACAGCAATATCTATCCACATCAGCTAGTCGGTATATCTAACACTCCAATCCCAGCTCGTTCTCTATAACTCGGATAGTACGTTAAGTATGAAAAGAAATGTATTTACAAAGTTACGTTAGCAACAAAAAAGAGAACTCTACAACAAATCCATAAAGAAAAGAAAAACAAACAAACAAAATTAATTGTAACTGAACAACTAGCTTTCGCCTACAAGGACCTTTTTCAAGCGTTAAAAGGAATTGGAAAAACAACAACCTATGACCCCCCCTCCCCCCAGCCCAATTTCCAAACAAAACAAAACAGCACCAAAAACAATTACAAAAAAAAAAAAAGGACCATTACAGCACCAAAACCCCACAAATATGGGGAAATTATTGATTTCCTATACCTAGTGGAAATATGCACATCGAACGAAAAGAGGGGGAGAAAGGATATCTAACAGTGTCAAGAAATTCAATGATTCTCTGCCGACAAACGAATGTATTTTATGCCAACATTAAAAAAAAAAAAACACCAAGGAACTCAAAATTAAAATTACGAATCTTCACACGCAATGAAGACCCAGAAGTTCAGTCGGCATCGCCTCGTCAACCCACGTCACGCTGAAAAAGTTCAACAAAAAATCCTAGACATTAAGTCTTTAATTCTTAAAGTGCGTGGATTAAGCATGCTGACGATTGTGGAAAAATAACTTGAAATCAATGATCTTAGCTTAAAATGCCAGTCTGCCGTGGTTTATCGCCAGCGTCCAGGGATGAAACATGGGATTATGCGACAGGAGACTATAGCCGCGATCCTTATCTTGCGCTTTTACGAAATTTCATGTCTGAAGCTTTACGCGCCGAACTTTTATTGCTATTCTTCTCGCCCCCTCTTCTCCAAATAGTTTCCCAAGCTTATCAAAAAGTTCATTAATCCTCCATTTTTTCCCCTCGAAGTCTGTCCTCGGGAGAGTATCATGTAGACAGGACCTGGAATTTGGCGTGAACTGGAAGTATTTTAACTTTTGACTTACAAGAAAAAGCAAAAAGGTCTTTTCTAAGAGGTCAGACAATAGGAAGCGATTCTTGCAGTTCATGCCACTCTACGGACTACACAACCACAATACACACCAAAAATGACACGGCACTAAGTCTTGCTTTCCATTGGTCGATATTTATGTTTGAATGTTGTTACAAGTACGTACGGTCCCTCAAGTTTTTTTTTGCGCTAGGGTTACGTATTTTAAAGCCTTTTCTGACTCCAGAGCTAGAGAGCACCTCCTGAAATACTCCTAACAACAGCCTTCATTAATTATTCTTTCAGATTTTCTTCTTGCTTTCCTCCTGTTTTTTTGGTTGAAAGGGTAGAGGGGCAGGGTTAGGGATTCGATAAGATTTAGAATTGAGGATAAGGACAGTAGGGATAGGCACGTCTACGTACCCAGCCCTAGCGGAAAGCGCTTGGGAGGCGTACGTGCAAGTAACAACAGCCCTTATGTTTACCTGTTTCTAAATGAAAATAAAATATAAAAAGAACTAACGGAAGAGGGGTGAGGGTGGGGATGAGAAAGGAGGAGAAGAGGAAAAGAAAAGGAAGGTAGGTAGATAATGAAAGGAAAAGGGGAAGAGAGAACTTTGGAGGAACGGGGAATAGGGAGAAAAAGACTAAGAGGAGGAAGGAAGATAGAATTAAAAAAGAAATACAGAAAATGAGGACGGAAGTACAAAAGGAGGAGGAAGAGGAAGAGGAAGAGGAAGAAAAAAGAGAACAATACAATATGGCGACGGCACCTGAAATCCTGGTCTAGAAACTTTCAATTTTCGTCACCGGGCCGAAAACGGCTCCAGTCTGTGCCGAATACAGGAAGTCATCTGGTCACCAGGAAGCGACTGACCCGCTTTCCTTCACTGCAGCTCATCAGCGTCACTAATTTCTCTGGGCTAATGCGATTCTCTCTCCGTGAATCAGGTCAGGGGTGAGCGGTTAAAGAAATTGGGACATGCCATGACCATCACTCACGCTCGGTGCAAGGACAGAATCTGGTCTTGCTGCAGCAGGAATTACGCTGGACCTTAAAGGTTCCAATCTGACGTCAATGTCTGGTGCTAGAAATTGAAGTGTTCCAGATGCATTACAAGCAAATTAATCGTAACAAAGACGATCTCAAGAAACAACAACAACAACAACAACGACGGCGACGACGACGAAAGCAATCATAACAACAATAACAGCAAAAACAATAACAAGGACAGAACCACAACAGCAGCAACAACAACATAACAATATCAACAACAACAATAACATCAGCCACAATAAGATCAATAATATTAAGAATAACAACAACAAAATCAACAACAACAACAGCAACAATACCATCATCAACAACAACAACAATATCAACAACAACAACAGCAACAATATCATCACCAACAACAACAACAATATCATCATCATCATCAACAACAATAACAACCACAAAATCAACAACAACAACAGCAACAATTTCATCATCAACAACAATAACAACAACAACAACAATATCAACAGCAACAACAATAACAACAACAACAGCAATATCAACAACAACAATAACAACAACAACAATATCAACAACAACAACAATATCAACAATAACAACATCAACAACAACAATAACAACAACAACAATATCAACAACATCAACAACAACAACAATGATATAAGTATCAACAACAGTTTCAACAATAATAACAACATCATCAACAAGAACAACAACAACGAAGACAACAATAAGATCAATAACAACATCAACAACAACAGCAACAATTATAGCCATAAAAAAAGCCACAATAACCAAAACAATAACATCAATAACCACCAACCTCCTTTGAAAAAAATCATATAAAAAAAAAGAAACTTTGAAGAAACATCTCCCATACATTCACTGAACAATCACAAAACAAGCCTGAAATGGAAATACATGCACTAGATAAACAGGAAATGGAAGTTCAAACTATCACAGTAAACAGAAAACCAATTTCACACCTCAGTCCACTTTTCCCTCTCTGTTAACCTTGTCTCTACCAGTACCAGCAGCAGATGAAATCAGCTCAATTGTTCAACCCTGGCCCACTAGAGCCAATGAAATCTGCTGGCCAGAAAATTAATTTGTTCTCTTTTGGAGATTTCCCAGGTCAATACGAGCTCCAGATATCAAATTCATTTATCACCAGATCAAAAACACCTGGCACAGCACGATTATCCCCAATCCCCTCCGGCAGTAATTGTGTTAAACAATAAAAAACACCTCACCTACATAGTCACAAACAAATGAACAGACAAACAACAACAGCAACAGCAACAACAGCAGCAAATAACAACAGCCACAAGAACAACAACAATAATAACAGAACAACAACAACAACAATAACACAATAACAATACAACAACAATAACACAATAACCATACAACAACAACAACAATAACAATACAACAACAACAACAATAACAATACAACAACAACAACAACAATAACAATACAACATCAATAACAATACAACTACAACAACAATAACAATACAACAACAACAACAATAACAATACAACAACAACAACAACAACAACAACAATAACAATAACAATACAACAACAACAATAACAATACAACAACAACAACAATAACAATACAACAACAACAATAACAATACAACAACAACAATAACAATACAACAACAATAACAATAACACAATAACAATACAACAACAACAACAATAACACAATAACAATACAACAACAACAACAATAACACAATAACAATGCAACAACAACAATAACAATACAACAACAACAATAACAATAACACAATAACAATACAACAACAATAACAATAACACAATAACAATACAACAACAATAACAATAACACAATAACAATACACCAACAACAATAACACAATAACAATGCAACAACAACAACAACAATAACAATACAACAACAACAACAATAACACAATAACAATACAACAACAACAATAACAATAACAATACAACAACAACAATAACAATAATAATAATAATAATAATAGTTCGTCCATCAGGTATGATGATGACCTTAACAACACCAGAGGAATAAAGAACAGAAATTGTTGAGAATTTCAACACATGGACAATAAAGAGAACTAAAGGACACAGAGGACAGAATGGAAAGACTGTTCTTTCATGACTTATGGCTTCTCATGTGACTGATAAGTCCTATTTTTGCCCTGCAGACCCTTCCGCATAAATGACAAGAGTGCTCCGTTGGTTCAGTACCACTGGGCCTTTTCTTGCGCCGTTCTCTTTTTTTGATAGCCTGCTGGACTCTGTCAGCTTCCCATGCTTTGCTGCCTCTGGTAAGGGCCGCCCTCCAATTTGCACGATCAAGCGAGAGCTTTTCCCACTCACTCACATCAATGGCAAAGGCCTTCAGTGATTGCTTGAGAGTGTCTTTGTAACGTCTCTTTGGGGCCCCAACATTCCTCGTTCCATTGGAGAGCTCAGAGAAGAAGATTTGCTTAGGGAGTCTGGAGTCGGGCATTCTGACAACATGTCCTGCCCAACGTAGCTGAATTTTTTTCAGGTGGCAGAAGATGCTCAATTCTTTGGCACGATTGAGGACCTCAGTGTCTGGAATTTTATCCTGCCATTTGATCCTTAGGATCTTTCTAAGGCAGGCCAGATGAAAGTGATTTAGCTTTCTGGCATGCGATTGGTACACTGTCCAGGTTTCAGCCCCATAGAGTAGGGTGGGAAGGACCACAGCATTGTACACTTTCAGCTTAGTGTCTGTGCGAATGCCGGCGACATCCCATACTCTCTTTCGAAGCCTGCCAAATGCAGAGCTGGCTTTGCTGATTCTTGAGAGAATTTCAGTATCAACACGAGCCGCGGAAGACAGTGTACTGCCAAGATAGGTGAAGTTCTCCGACACCTTCAGAAGACTGTCATGGACTTTGATATTTGGGGTCACAGGATACTTGTCGTCTGGAGTAGGCTGATGGAGCACTTCCGTCTTGTTTGTGCTTATTGTGAGGCCAAAGTGACAATAACAATAACACAATAACAATACAACAACAATAACAATAACACAATAACAATACAACAACAATAGCAATAACACAATAACAATACAACATCAACAACAACAACAATGCAACAACAACAACAACAATAACAATACAACAACAACAACAATAACACAATAACAATACAACAACAATAACAATAACAACAACAATACAACAACAACAACAACAACAACAAAAAGGCTGATTCTGCAGTGGTTCAAGCCTGTTTTGTGTCGTGGCTTTCAGTGCCAGATGTGAACAATAGAACTGAAACGGAAACTCCCACACTGGTTAGACCGAAACGTAATCTGTCTGAGTAGTCCGTGCACGTCAAAACTGTCTCGAATCAGGTCAGCTGACGGAAAGAGAGACCTCGCGGCTTAATCAACACAGACTTGTCTCAGTGTAACATCAGCCTTAAGCTGTGTTTTCACATGTACGGAAACGGCAAAAACCCATCAAATTGTAACTAGAAAGAGCATTTCCATGACATGAAAACATTCCTTATATTTCACTCCTTGGAGGTTTTTTTTGACGTTTCCGTCAAGCGATGTTTTCAAGTGTGCGGAAACGGAAACGGCGACGGAAAGGTCAAAAGTCCAACACGTAGCAAACAGAAAGAGTGTTTCCATATGTTCGGAGACGGTCTTTCCTGGCACATGAAAACATTCCTTCTATTTCACTACTTGAAAGTTTTTTTACCGTTTCCGTTTCCGTAAACGTGAAAACACCGCTTAACGCATCTAACAAAGCATGAAACATTGGACACTGACACTGAACTAATCGTATTGTAAATAGTTAAACGTCCCAAGCGTCACAAACGAGAAACAAAACACACAAAAAAATCATATATTTTATGACATTTACAACATTTACGATAAACCAAATTTTACTGAAAAACGAACAAACAACCGACAGTCTTAAGTCGAAGCTGAGAGCAGCATTATAATTTATTTGAAAACAACAAGAAATTTCATAAATGATAAATTAGTAAAAATGACCCCCTCCCCCCTCCCAGAGACACACATAAAATGGTTGCTTTAATGTCACTCCCAGCTAATGTTTCAATGTGATGACTGTTGAATTACAATAAATTAATTATTTTATTACATTTTTTATAATTGAAAATTAAAAATCAATCACAGGCATTCTTAGTGAACATAACATAATGATAGGAGTTCAGCTGGCGTCAAAATTAATGTACAAATGATTGGTATGATCAGTCTGTATTGATAAGTGATACACAACAATGCATAAAGGTCTAGAGCCTCAGTTATGTCAACTAAATAAGCAACAATATTATATATTGCACACAATACCAGACGCACATAGTCAAAACTATATAATACTACTAGCTGAGTTCCCGGCCCTGCCCGGGATAAATCGATTTATTAGTTTCAGTTCTGGGTGAATATTATGGACCTGCTTCATTTTGCCTTTTCCTTTAGCTTTATTTTATTTTTGTTTGTTTGTTTGTTTTTAGTTACGTTTTACTGCTCTCCCTTTGCGCGTTGACGTCCTGCGCGTCCCGCCAGCATCCGTCAAATGGCTACGATTTGCGCACGGGTTAGTTTGTTTGCATATCGCAGGAAGTGATAACGTCATGTGTTAATGGAAAAGAAATATAATATTTTCATAGGGATATATTGAAAACACAAACCTGTACTTTTGGCCATAACATTCAATCTCCACCAATTCCAGACCCTTTCTTTTTCTCAGTCTTGGCACATTGAGAACACACAAAGTTTTATACTTGATAGTCTTTTAAACTCAATCTCATCATTCAAACCAGTCCTAACCGGAAGTTGTTTTGTGAGTGTGTTGATCCCGATACCGGAACCAATCTCAATTACATTAGTTTGCCGAAAAAATAGACCGAACGCCAATGTGTCGCAACCTAGCAACTAATACAAACGTTTTGCGAGTTATTAATTATTTTTTTATTTTCTATACCGGCGACACGACGACAGTCTTTACTAAGCGCTGTATAAAATCTGAGAGCCAGCGAATCAGCATTAAGAGTGGAGTAGCGAAAGGCGCGCTGCAATTGTCGTAAGGTTTCACTTTTATTAGTATAGATTGTATATCGCGACCTTAATTCTTATTTATTCTATCTCCATTTTCTGAAAAACTGGAGATCTTTTCGTATGTAGAAAACGTATAACAGATGGACACTCTGACACATGTTTAAAATGCGTTGTGGCACTTATCAAGCTGTTTCACAGCTCCGATTTATTCTCCGTTTAACGTCGAATTTCTCAATTGCGCAAAAAGTGGAGCTGGAAAAAAACCAAGAACTGGGGTCGGCTCATCTTTCATGGAGGAGCAGCCTGTATTCTAGACTTTTTCAAAAAAAAAAATTTCTTAGAGCGACAAAACAGCCCAGAGATATTGCGCAAACCTAAAGTAGTTTTGTTTCATGCCTAATTGCCCACTGATCATCCATTTTCTTCGCGTAATATATTCGCCGGATAACCGGGACTCTAGCCCACATTACTGAATTCTCCAGTCTAGTTCTGTAGTGTGACGACATATACTTCTTTCTTGTCGCCGGGAATTCCCCCATGTGACCTTGTTTACTTCCTACTAATTTGAATGTTGTTACAAGTACGTACGGCCCCAAAGTTTTTTGCACAGGGGATACGCATTTTAAAGCCTTTTGTGACTCCAGAGCTAGAGAGCTCCTCCCGAAATGCTCCTAACAACAGCCTTAATTAATTATTCTTTCGGATTTTCTTTCTGTTTTCCTCCTGTTCTTTTGGTTGAAAGGGTAGGGGGCAGGGTTAGGGATTTGATAAGATTTAGGGTTGAGAATAAGAACAGGTCTAGGTATAGCTACCTTTGTGTACATGTCCCTAACGCAAAACGCTGGGGGATCGTAGATAAAAGTAACAACAACTTTTCGGGTGGGCATTTTCATCAGAAACAAAATTCTCTTTGATTAGCCTTTCTAATTCTCCCCTGATTTCATTGTGTTTCAAACTCCTCTTTAGGAGTGTGCTATATCTGAGATCCCAGGACGTTACGCCTAAGCTTATGACAATAAATCCTCTTTAGTATTGACCCCGGGACGTACAGGCAGGAACAATTACATTTGCATGTCCGTTGGTGTGCGTATTTGTGCATATTTTAAAATTTCAAAACTATAGGATGATGGCCAAGGACGTCACTGAGGACTACCTGGAATTTCAAGTAAAAACATCCCAGAAATAAGATGAATTTTAACCGCTAGTATAGAGCAAAATTGTTGTATCTTTATAAATAATGGGAGCTGTCTCTGAAACACCACAGTATTGCTCTCAATGATCTCATTTTTAAAGGAGCTACAACAATACCGCTTCTCTGTAACTTGGAACTGGTTAAAGATAGCGGAATAACGAAAAAATTGCAAGAAGCAGTTTGCCATTATTACAGTATTGCCATTATGAACCCCAAATCATAAACCTGAAGATACAACAGTTTTGCTCTATACCCGCGAAACGTTTTTAACTGCTCCTGGGTCCATTAGACTCACTACCCACGGCGAAGGTTAATTCATTACCCTAATATTGAAAAGCGTATACACTGAGAATTCCAAACCGGCTGTGTGCGCTTTTCATACACTGGGGACGCCCACCCCCTTTTCCCCCTCCCAGAACGAACGTCTGTATGGATGACCCCAAAATCTGCAAATTCCAACTGAGGGGTCCAAGTGTCATTTGCACTTAGATTCCTTGTAATTCTAACCCTCTCAATTTGTTTAAGTTTTACAAGAGATTTAAGTTCCAGTGGCACTTTGACACCTAATTCTAACCACCTAAATGAAAAAAACTTTAAAATTAATCACCGGACAGAATGAAGGATGACTAACAAATCGAAGAGACTTTGCTTCCCTTTTAACCGATTCACTCCCGTGAGCCGCTCTCAGCGCTTCGTACGAAAAAGCACTCAGTTCAAATTAGGCATGGGAATTACACACATGTACAAAGCGTTTGCTTTCAAATTTCCAATAACCTGGCAATTTTCTAAACCTCACAATGTTTTCTCACAGCCATAGCACTAATTCTTGACTTTCAGAATAGGTATTATGAGACGTATGGTCATCTTAAAACAACACTAGGAGTGAGCCAGTTCAAACACGCTGAAATCTATCGATGAAAAGAATCGCATTTACATTCTTACATAAAAGTAAGCATTTTACAATTATTATTCGTAAGGCAAAATGTATCTCAAGTACACATCCACACAATATTACACAAATGAATAATTATTATGATTTAATTTAGCGCCAATTTCATTTACTTGCCAAATCTGGACAACAATCTTTCGCGTCAATGTTGATGAATCAGTACGTTATTATATTTACAACTTTGTCAATACATAGCGCACAAAATGGCAACAATGATGAGCAATGATTAAGCAGATGAAAAAAAAATAATTCGTCGTCTGTAATGTATGACGAATCAGTATAATTATCGAGAATACTCTGGTTTCAAAATAGTAGCGCACACTTCTATGCGTTGTTACGTAAAGAAAGGAAATACTACACACTAAGAGATACGCCACACAAGCGGGCTATACATCGATTTTGTCATATAATGATGAAACGTCCATTTGCCGTACAGTCATGACCGTCTTAAAGCATGGGCACGGTGGGCAGTTCAGCCCCTTAGAATGACAAGGTTCTATCTCCACTTTTTGGCTGAACTGAGTTACACACTACACACTACTTCTACGGGCCTTCTTCAATGTGTGTCAAAGTACCAAGCGGATTCGGTGTGTAATTTGTAAGTATTACTAAAAAGAAAAAAAAATTCTTTGTTCTAAAAGCTAAAATCACATGAAACTTCAATCCTCGATTTCTCAAAAGTTGACGGAAGTGAGTTAGAACCTTGTCATTCTATGGGGCCGATCTGCCCGGGAGCCCCAAGAGTTTAGGGGGCCCATGAATGCAAATTTACAGTAGTTTTTGAAACATAGAAGAAATTACGGGCCGCAACCTACTGCTCTATCCAGGGGCCCATAACTAATGTTAAGACAGCCCAGCAGACAGCCAGGAGGGAATATTATGGTAAAAGTATGCTAGTTGGACAATAATGCGTCTTTAAAACAACAAAACAACCCTTTGAATTGTGCTATATCTTTTTCCGGATAAAGCATTAATGACCTGTAGGACTCAAATATGTTTTAAAAAAACCAAACAGAAAAAACTGTTTTACAGCCATACGCGGATTTGTCATATAGACGACGACTTAGTAACCAGCCCTTAATATAACATTAGCACAACTGGCGTCAAATGTTCAATTGTTCAATGATAATGACATAATTATACAAAGTATGATATGGCAGGCTAATACACAGTTATGGTATTCATATCGAATTCAATAAGTTACGTAATGAAATCTGCTCTATAACCCTGACTATAGACATCTAAACACTAGGCAGTCTCATGATGTGTCCATTCATTCACAAAAACGGGGTGGGGCAAAAGAGACTTTACCATAGTATTACCCGAGGCACAGGATACTGAGACGAATCAATTCGTGATATTCCGTCCGTCGACTTGCGCGCGTATCATCGATGGCAAACAATACAATTCGCACCACACCCCTTCATACTTGAAGGGAAAAAGAATATTTACACGCGCACAATTTGTGGACACATTTCAGAGTGGAAGAAGGAATGGTTCGTCTCGGAATTCTGTGTCTCGGGTATTATTCTATTTTATTTAGTACTAAATAAGGTGTGCACCAACTATATTTCAACTAAATAAAGTGTACATCAAGTAACTTAAAAATCACGTTAAATCTGATGTTCAAAACGATCCAATTTTCCCGCTTTTAGATATAGAAAATTATTGTAGAGTAACTTTTGCCCGCCCTGTATCTACTTCAGGGAATTATTTGAATCTAAACTCACACATTCACACAAGTATCTGTGTTCCGGTCTCTCATTTCATGAGGTTCGTTGCATTCGGTAGTTTTACCTCACTGTAGCGTCCTAGTCATACGGGCTAACAATGTTGTGCGCAGCCCTCGGCGACCCCTCGTGTGTTAGTTTAACTTTTTTGTAATGTCTCGCTGTGTGACGTAATTGTTTATTGTAGTTCCATCGCGAACATGCGATATCATTCAAGTCGAAGTAATTACGCTAGGTTGGCCTTGGAGTGACGCAGTTCTGTGACGTGTCTAAGTGCGATTAGATGGTCTTTATGCATCCCGTAGTTTCTGGATTTCCCGTTCGTGAACGTTCTATCTAGATGGGTACCGTATATAAAGGATGGCAAGCGAGTGAGTGGGGCGCAAGAGTCAGTTATTCTGCATGTGGGCAAGAGCCCGTCATTTTGTGTGTGCAAAACCCAATTTAGGTTTTTGTAACTGCGTGCCTTCCTCGTAAGTATGCTGTGAGATATCCAAGGTTCATCTACACTTATTAAAAGTTAATGTTAATCGTTCATCGGATCCTGTTTTCATTTATTTCTACGACAGTTCGAGACAGTTTCGTTTTTTAAAGGGTAGCAGCTCAGATCACCTGCCTCTCCCTGTCATAACGTGCTGAAATTTATATCAACTGTTACACCTGACTTTTCTTGGTTTTATTTTCCTTGTTCTAGTTTCTGTGTGTTCTTTGAGAGGTAGGGATGTTTCTAAATTAGAATTTGGCTCGAACAGCGGCCTGTTCGGACTGCTCTTCTCGACTTTCAACTGCCAAGATATCTTTAAAATTCACGACGTGCACACGGGCCTTTCGATTTCTCGTCCATATTCGAGAAGACTAGGTTACCACCATTAGATGCATTGTATCTCGGTGAGACATCGTGCCTAAGTCCATTAGTTTTTGCCGTTTTTCTCACAACTACGTCATTGTGACTTAGTTACGGTGTTGATTTAATCCCTTCTTTATTACAGCAAGCAAAAATCTAACACAAAGCGGACACTGCAGAATTAAGTAAAAGTGTGGATACCTTTTTTTTTATTTCTAATTATTCAAATGTCAGACAGAGAATAAAACAAACAAACAAGGAAAGGCTGTTGCTACGTGTACGTACGGTCCCGAAGCGTTTTGCTTTAGGGGCGCATGCGTATAAATACCTATCTCTAACCCCGACCTTATCCTCAAACCTAAATCTCATCCAATCCCTAACCCGGCCCCTTACCCTTTCAACCAACAGAACAGGAGGAAAACAAAAAGAAAATCTGAAAGAATAATTAATTAAGGCTGTTGTTAGGATTATTTCGGGAGGAACTCTCTAACCCTGAGTGACGAAAGGCTTTAAAATACGTACCCCATAGTGCAAAAAAAACAACAAACAAACTTGGGCACCGTACGTACAAGCAACAATACTCAACAAAAAAGGCTCAGAAAAGCTGTTTCATTTGTCCAGAAAAAAGAAGGACAGAAAGCCACCGTTTCATGCCTTGTCCTGACACAAGGTCACCGCATCTTGCACTTCTCTCAACACTTTCTGCAATCGACACACGTCTCCGCCCTTGGCAAAAAATCTGTTCTTGCACTTTTAGCAATGAGCCATTTTCTCACCTCTAAGCCATTGATTCTCAACCTTTTTCGGGGGATCGCTCTCTTGTGCTCCAAATTTTCTTTCATCGTCCCTTTCTGCCCCCAATCCATACTCAACTCCAGCGCATACATTTCGTTTCTCTACAAGACAGACTACACACATGTATTATGATATTAAGTTTTTCAAAGCCCTACTAATGACAATTATGCGTTTTGATTATTCATTATAAAACAGACAGCATTCAGTATCAATCAGGCTAAAAAAAAAAAGGGTGGGTCTTTTCTGTTCATAAAACTCATTTACATGTACTGTTGAACACGCCAATGACTGCCCTGTGTTTCCCGTCCGTTACTTTCCTACAGTTTCATCTTCCATTCGACTCCCACACGGAAAATTGCCCCCCCCCCCCTATTTTTAATATTTATTTGCGCTCCCTTGTTGCCAGTTTTATCGTTTTCGCCCCCATTTTGTCTCCCTTTTTTAAAAATCGTTTTCGTTCCCTTGTTGCCTCTTTTATCGTTTTCGTTCCCTTGTTGCCTCTTTTATCGTTTTCGTTCCCTTGTTGCCTCTTTTATCGTTTTCGTTCCCTTGTTGCCTCTTTTATCGTTTTCGTTCCCTTGTTGCCTCTTTTATCGTTTTCGTTCCCTTGTTGCCTCTTTTATCGTTTTCGTTCCCTTGTTGCCTCTTTTATCGTTTTCGTTCCCTTGTTGCCTCTTTTATCGTTTTCGTTCCCTTGTTGCCTCTTTTATCGTTTTCGCCCCTTGTTGCCTCTTTTATCGTTTTCGTTCCCTTGTTGCCTCTTTTATCGTTTTCGTTCCCTTGTTGCCTCTTTTATCGTTTTCGTTCCCTTGTTGCCTCTTTTATCGTTTTCGTTCCCTTGTTGCCTCTTTTATCGTTTTCGTTCCCTTGTTGCCTCTTTTATCGTTTTCGTTCCCTTGTTGCCTCTTTTATCGTTTTCGTTCCCTTGTTGCCTCTTTTATCGTTTTCGTTCCCTTGTTGCCTCTTTTATCGTTTTCGCCCCTTGTTGCCTCTTTTATCGTTTTCGTTCCCTTGTTGCCTCTTTTATCGTTTTCGTTCCCTTGTTGCCTCTTTTATCGTTTTCGTTCCCTTGTTGCCTCTTTTATCGTTTTCGTTCCCTTGTTGCCTCTTTTATCGTTTTCGTTCCCTTGTTGCCTCTTTTATCGTTTTCGTTCCCTTGTTGCCTCTTTTATCGTTTTCGTTCCCTTGTTGCCTCTTTTATCGTTTTCGTTCCCTTGTTGCCTCTTTTATCGTTTTCGTTCCCTTGTTGCCTCTTTTATCGTTTTCGCCCCTTGTTGCCTCTTTTATCGTTTTCGTTCCCTTGTTGCCTCTTTTATCGTTTTCGTTCCCTTGTTGCCTCTTTTATCGTTTTCGTTCCCTTGTTGCCTCTTTTATCGTTTTCGTTCCCTTGTTGCCTCTTTTATCGTTTTCGTTCCCTTGTTGCCTCTTTTATCGTTTTCGTTCCCCTGTTGCCTCTTTTATCGTTTTCGTTCCCTTGTTGCCTCTTTTATCGTTTTCGTTCCCTTGTTGCCTCTTTTATCGTTTTCGTTCCCTTGTTGCCTCTTTTATCGTTTTCGTTCCCTTGTTGCCTCTTTTATTGTTTTCGTTCCCTTGTTGCCTCTTTTATCGTTTTTGCCAGTTGTTGCCTCTTTTATCGTTTTCGTTCCCTTGTTGCCTCTTTTATCGTTTTCGTTCCCTTGTTGCCTCTTTTATCGTTTTCGTTCCCTTGTTGCCTCTTTTATCGTTTTCGTTCCCTTGTTGCCTCTTTTATCGTTTTCGTTCCCTTGTTGCCTCTTTTATCGTTTTCGTTCCCTTGTTGCCTCTTTTATCGTTTTCGTTCCCTTGTTGCCTCTTTTATCGTTTTAGTTCCCTTGTTGCCTCTTTTATCGTTTTCGTTCCCTTGTTGCCTCTTTTATCGTTTTCGTTCCCTTGTTGCCTCTTTTATCGTTTTCGTTCCCTTGTTGCCTCTTTTATCGTTTTCGTTCCCTTGTTGCCTCTTTTATCGTTTTCGTTCCCTTGTTGCCTCTTTTATCGTTTTCGTTCCCTTGTTGCCTCTTTTATCGTTTTCGTTCCCTTGTTGCCTCTTTTATCGTTTTCGCCCCTTGTTGCCTCTTTTATCGTTTTCGTTCCCTTGTTGCCTCTTTTATCGTTTTCGTTCCCTTGTTGCCTCTTTTATCGTTTTCGTTCCCTTGTTGCCTCTTTTATCGTTTTCGCCCCTTTGACTTCTTTTTTTATATCATTTTCGCCCCCTTGTCTCCCCCCTTTTTTTTTCATCGTTTTCGCCCCCTTGTTGCCCTTTTCATCGTTTCCGCCCTCTGCAAATCAAACTCGCCCACGCTGAGAACCCCTGACCTAAACCCAAGGAAGAACCCGCGCATGTTTATTATGTCTTTTTCAACCTAGGCCGTATCATTAATTTTTCATTGACCTCGGGTCTCCGGAAATGTCAAATGCCATTTCATGCATTAAATCTTAATGGCTTTCCACATCACAAGTTTCAGAAATAGCTATTATTCATTACCCTGGGATTTCCCTTACCGGGTATCTACGTGATATAACCAAACTGAAACACGATAATATCCGAGTGAACAATAATGACCGTCCATTAAAGAGGTAGGACAGCATAGACATATAAATTGGCAGCCCTTAAGGTAAATTGCTCGATAAATTAAATCTTATTTTAAAAGAAAATGAGTGGCCGGAGTATTTCATTATACTGCAATTTCACCCCCATTTTTGCTCAAAGATACAGGCCAAATAACGGTCTCAGAAGTTATGTAAAACATGCTTTCAAGTGGGAACTAACCTAACCCAATTGCTTTTGTATCGACCCATTATGTTTATCCAAGTTTCAGGCAAATTTTTTTATATAAAGTTGTACCAACCAAAGAGGTTATATATAGCTAGAGGTCAGACTAGCGCTACGCAAGTCTCCGCGTGGCGTCGTCGGTAGGTGAAGTAAAGATGGCGGCCAACTTACGGCAAGCCTCCCCCGACCTAGACAGTACGGCTAAAGTAAAGCCAACTTACGGCAAGACTGCTTCGACCTAGACAGTACGGCTAAAGTAAACAAATCTAAGCCTAAAATAATACGGTCTTTCAGATTGTTTGAACTTGGATTACAGTAGTAATGAGCAGACTTAATTTATGGATTGGGTGAACCACGAAAATGTAAAAAATGTAATCCCACCAAAAGAAAAAAACCAAAACAAACATTATGAATTATGACAAAATACCAAATGTACGGATGAATTTGAACCTCCGTCTCTAAAGAGGAATGAACAAGAATAAAATACTGAGGCCTTCCGACAAAAACTACTTTCGTTAGCACTGGCTTTGACACCGTGTCTGCAATCGCTTGCCGTAAGAAAAGATGGCTGCCGGGCTTTCTATTTGCGGCTATGTGTCGTGACCGAGACTTACCTCTAGGTTTATTATAAACTCTTTGGTACCAACGTAAAATACAAAGATCTCTTTTTGTGCTCCCCTTGATAAGCCTTCCGCACCGGGTGAGTTTGTTTGGCACACGTTCAGTTGGTGCGTAATGCCTTGCCGCGCATGCATTCTGAAGCAAAAATGTAGCTTATCATTGGAAATTGTTAAGATTAGAAAGAGAGGGAGAGAGAAAGGTGGAAACACAGGTTTATCCCGGGTAATGCCGGGTATCTCATCTAGTAGTAATAAATAATAGTAATAACAAAGATGACGCTCAAAGGTATGTACTCGCCTCTCACGCCGAAGATACTGGGTTCGATCCCCGGTCGGTGCAGGCACGTTGGATTTTTTTCTTTTTGAGGGGGGGGGGGGGATTTCTGTCCCTCATCCAACGGTAGGTAGGATCGAGCACCTAGTCTTCTCATATATAGACAAAAAAAACTCGGAGGCCCCGTGTGCACGTTAAAGATATCTTGGCAGTTGAAAATCGAGAAGAGGAGGCCGAAAAAGACCGCTGCCCGGGCAAAATTCTTAAAACCGAATCCCGACCACAAAAACACACACAGAAATAAGAACAAGAAAAAAAGAAAGAAAGGAAAAAGTGAAGTGTAAATGCCAATGGCAGCGAAATCTCCTGAAATAAAGAGCTAAACACGCCCCCCCCCCTCCCAATTCCTTCCTGTCGCAGATTTCCTGCCTTTGTTCCGCAAAAAAAAAAGCAAAACCAATCCGAGGTTTATCTTGAAGCAGAAAGTATATAGGGAGGTTTCACTGTTGGTCGATTTGCACTGCGAGACACGGGAGGCGCCGGGAAATCACTGCTAGCATGGAGCGGAAAGTAGGTCGCTGCGGTAAACAATACATGTTTGTACATTTCCAGGGGGCGCAAGAGCTTACAAACGGCTCTAAATAGTTTCCATCGGCCCCAAAAATATGAACAAAGCGCAGTAAACAGCTATGCATGCTATCTTTGGTCAAGACGTTCTCTTTCAATTCTTGTTTAATGCCGTGACCTAGTTTCACGATTTGGAGGAAGTGAGATCTGCCTATAAATTATACATACTCTCTGCTTGAAGCCATACAAAGACATCACTGCTGATAACATCCGTAAAGGCCGAAGAAATAAGCATTTTATTGCAAATAAACTGAAAACGGCAAAGGTAAGAAAATATCCCGACGATGACGACAACATAACGAAACAAACAAATAAACAAAAACATCATGACATTATGAATTATATTTTTCAACAGAAACTACAGTATTTCCTACTGCTTCATAACATCTTATGATAATATAATCAGACATGATTATATAAAGGTAGGCAAAAACAAAATTGGTATCTATTTTGAATACAGCGCAAAGCACAATACAAAATATTACATGCATTAATAATGATAAGCCTCAATACATGTAATCAACCCTCACCAATCCGGAATTTGTAATTGGCATACAAAATACAAAGCATGGAAGTAAAGAATGCGGGCTGCCTGAGGGTGAACTTTGTATGATATTAATAAAATAGGACATTTTAACCCATGAATTATGAAAAAATGCAACAGAGTGATCGTTTCTCTAGTTTATTTGTTATAGTTGAAAGCTACAACAGCTTGACAAGAACACCCCCCCCCCTCAACCGTTGACCGTGGGTGTCCATGGGCAGTGTCCATCTTGTTCCCCGCCGGCTCATGAGTACAATCGTCGACATAAAAGGAAACCTCCCTATAAATGTTTTCGTCTTCTGAGATAAGCCTCTTCTAGAAGATGCTAGGCCCATGAGTGATCGTATACTGAATGAAAGAAAAATCTCTCAATGTAAAACGTAGAGGAGCTGAATGAGGTGTATCAATGCCATTGGTCATTGTCAAAAGCTTGACTGTTCTTCTTGGAAACATGCAAACTGACGTTGTTATTTCAATGAAAATCTATCAGCAGTAAAAATCATCCTAGTAGAACACTTTCTAAGGGCTATTGGAAGAAAACCGGGTTGTAATTATAAAGCTGAACAGAGAAAAATTCTGAGTTGTATTTGTTGATGATTGTGAGCATCCTTGGCGACTGGATTGTTCGTTTCGTTTGTTGTCCTAGTTTTTCCTTTACTGTTTGTTTTCGTAAGTTGCGCCTCTTTTTGTTTGATGTTGGAAAATGAGATTGCACGGTGTCGAGGGAGTCGAAGCTGGAAGCTTGGTCTGTGTGGACGCACATTGGCTCTAGACTATTTGATTGGATCTGAGTTATTCTCATTATGAACTTGTGCTGTTCAATAAACTCAATGTATTAACTAGATCTAGAGACTTGTTTGTTATTTCTACCTAGCCGTTTACGTCGTGAAAAAGTGTCGTAAACGTATTCACTGTTCAGCTTCAGCTTATAATGTAAAAGACAACAGTTCCCCAGCAACAGCTTAAACAACAACAACAACAACAAAAAAGAAGAGTCATGAATTGATGCAGAAACGACTCAAAGTGACAACTCATATGGCTTGAAGATGACCTGGTCAGAAATCTGCGAAACAGTTCTCTGACGAATTACTGACAAATAAATATTACAGTTTATAATGTTTAGCACAGCATCAGCTTGGATAATGAAAATAACATGTAAAAACGATCTCATTATGACACAATATTATAACTGTCATTCACACAAGATGTCAGCACATTCAAAACGCAATTGTATCATTCAAAACATCATTCAAGATTTGGTTTGACCCTTCCATTCTAATCATATAATATGTATGATCAATTCACTTTTCATGAAGTATTACGAAAGAAAGACCATTTAGGCCAATCTAATTCAAATACATCCTTTTGTGCCATTTTATAGACTACAAAGTACTTCTATCTTTCTAGCTGGGCCATAGCTTTCTATGACCCTGTTTCTTTTCGTCGGTCGTTAAACAATGGGAATTGAAGGCAGAATAAAACAGTTCGCTCCACCAAAGACACGGTGGTCTAGAGGCCAGGTGTTCGCCTCTCATGCCGAAGATACCGGGTTCGAATCTCGGTCGGTGCAGGATGAAAAACGCAGAGGCCCCGTGTGTACGTTGCCCACGTTAAAGATATCTTGGCAGCTGAAAATTGAGAAGAACCGGCCGAGAGGCCGCTACCCGGGCAAAAGTAAATAGAATTTTTATCCCTACCGCTCCCCCCCCCCTCCCCACCCCAAAAAGAAATCCTCCGACAGGCGCTGCACTGTGGTGACTGTGGACTGCAATGACACTAAGGCAAATTTCCCAAATGGGATTAAAGAAGTATACTAAATAATAATAATAATAATTTAAAAAAAAAACTCTCGTTTCCTGGAAATATTTCTCTTTGGCCCTCACCTTCTTTTCACACGGCGGTTTTTCTTTTAAGGGGGGGGGGGGCGGGAGGGAGGGGGTACACCCATATTGCCATTTTCAGGGGGTCTAATTTTCTTCACTTTGTCGAGTGACAGCCTACTCTTTAGCCTGTCACTGAATTCACCGGTATAGTCTCCAGTATCTTTGTCATGAGTCCAGTGTTATTAAATCTCACGCAGAGCCGTGAGTTGTTTTTTTACCAGGGTCATGAGAAATTGGCTGGTGGCCTTGAACTGTCCTCGCGAATTATTGTTTGCTAGTAAGGAATTGCAAAGTTAAACTATTAGATTCACGCTTTTCGGTTTTAATGTGCGTGATTAAAAGTAAAGGAGTAGGGGTGAGACAAGGTGGGGATAGTTGACATTGTTAAGTATGACTAGACAAGTTTTTGCACGTTAACTGGCTGGTAGAATAGTGCAGACTATATTCCTACATTCAAAATGGTGGGGGTTTCGGCCAATGAGATTGCTGAACTAATTTTGCCAGCGGACTAGCACTGCTGGGTAGTTGGATAGTATAAAACATCGTGTAATGTTCAGATTCATTGAATACAGACGAGAGAAGCATCGTTTCGTGAAGTATCTCCGGTTGGCCAGTACCTGAACTGTGTGGTCTGAAGACTAAAAGTCCTTTGCCATCGGGCTGACTGAGCATAGAGAGAGAGAGAGAGCTCTAGAAAGAAAGGTCTGGGTGGACTGACCTAAAGAGTCCACGCTGCGCTCTTCTGATGTTCGCGCCTACGAATTAGGCGTGACCAATGGTAACTGATCTTATGGATTAATTATGATAGAAGTTCAGAGATAGAGAGAAAAACCCACAGCCTCATAGGAAGTCAAAGAAAACCACAGCTTGCACTCGACGAACGAGTGTTCTGTATTGTAAAACTATCCCCATAATACGATTGAAGAATTATGGCACATTGTTGATGAAATGAATAGTGACTGAGTGATTGCATATATATAATATATATATATATATACTTTTACAAGCTGCTTAAATACCTACAAGCCGATGTGTGCTTCGGTAGGCTTTGAATGTACTGGGCCTTTCTAGCCTTCAGTGTACCTTGAGAACCTGTATTATTTCTGGAGAGTTTGCCTGGCGACTGGCCAGTGGCGACTCAACTGTTACTTTAGATTAATATCTTGTTTCTTATAATATACCATTTGGCTATTGATTGCATTACATTTGATAGGGAACATAGTGGCATAAAGATGTTAGGTTAAGTTAGTAATTGGAATTTTTGCTTTGAATATACCTCTATTGTCTTTTGTTTTGTATATTAATATTATGTAATAATATGGCCCGGCCGGCCTGATATACATATACTCTAGTTATTTAATAATTTCTTGTGTGTTTGTGTCCGAGTGTGAGTTAGCTGCCTCTCGTGCAGTCATTAGATCCCCAAGACCAAACTCTGCTCGTGACGATCTTCCCTCACATCCACCAAGTTCAGTTTCTTCCATTCTGTGCCAAACATTAACTGTTGGCATTACAAACAATCCCCCAAGTCATCATTCTGCTGTGCAGTGTTACCCAAAGATACTAGAAACAATAAGATAAGACAGCTAGGGCGTTTAGCATGCACAGATTTCGCACCGTAAATGGAAAGTCAGTTTTCTGGGTTTTTGACAAAGAAATACTAGCAAAATATAGAATCTACAGTAGCCTGAAAAATCCCACGAACTGTGAAAAAAAAATGCAAAGATCCCAAAATGTAAACCCCTAACATTCCGATATCTTAGGAAAAATCCCGAATACCGGCAACGCTGCTGTCAGTCGGATAGGTTGTTCCAACAAAACACAGCACTCCTGACTCTTTTCTCCAGCAGACAAATATGGCCACCACAGACGGCGTTACTCAGAGGAAGCAAACTACAAATCAACCCATCACATTATGTACAACATTTTTTCATTTCCGATAGCGTTTATTATTTTTTTTTCCATCGAGTACTATGTTCATCCGTATCAGCTTAAGGCACCAGACAGACCAAACCGGATGCAGTGGTCGGTGCTTTTCTGTGCTAGTGTAAAGCAGAATTCATGGGCGGCAAGCCATCCTTCTGGAGCCCACACCAGCCTAGTCTGTTTCACCCTTAACACGGCGGCTTAACCAATACGCTTTGATGAATTATCTCCTACTGACAACATATTATTGTTAATGAATTATTATCTCCTCCTGACAGTATATTAATAAATTATCTCCTCCTGACGACACACGGAAAAATAAGCTCCCTTTGACCAGCAATATCCAAGCAATGCTTGCCAGTGCCACGTATAAAGCGGGACCGGTAAGTTACCACTAAATGAATTTCACTTCATATACACCCAATCCTCTGAGACAAAGACGGTTCTCAAGCTTCGAGAGGAAAAACCTCCTGGATAACTGAATTTGAAATGAATATATATGTTCATAAAACGATTTAGTTTTATACTACTCTAGCAAGCTTTCGACATAATATTAAACTGGACATATTCATTTTACATTGCAATAAAAGTAATGTAATCATTAATAAGAAAGAGAACGTCCATTTTGGTTGTGATGACGTCACACTGTGTGGGGGGAAATGTCTTGCCCATTGGCTCTGAGAAGCCCAGATTACAAAGTTACAATCTGGCACATAGGTCAGGTCATCTTGCTGAATGACGTCACAGAAGCCAGGCGTCTCATCACACAAATGACGTCAAACAGCGCTGGCCGTCACTAAAGCTTCCCCAAATAGAAGATAAATTAACACACCGGTGATCCATCGATCTGTTTCACCTACGTTGACCGTGATGCTTTGCACGGGGCATCTCCGCCATCTAGTGCACGGCCGCCGAGCATGCACACTGGCAAAATACTGGCTGTAATCCAAAAAGAAGAACTGAACCTCTTGGAGGAACGAACCAATATGGCCTCAAATTTCCGACGAAAGACGAATTACCAATTCAGAATTTCGTAGGAGCACAATCAGTGAAGTCAAGTGAAACAAATTAATTTTATGACATGAAAATAGTCGGAAGATGTAATAAAAATAATCCAAGCTGTATGTTATTAAAACTGGCACACTAAACAAACTTTTACAAATCATGAAAAGCATAATTATTTTACACTTTTTGATTTGTAAATGTCGAGATAAAAACAACAACAACAACAGCAACTAAACCAAGCAACTCCTGCCCTTTATCCTGCCTTTTACCTTCACTGCACTAAATGAATCTGACTGGAGACCACTCGGTTGCTATTTCGATTCATTCAAAAACAACGTTTCTGGGCTACAGTTTCTTATATTAAGGAGATTCTAAAACGAAACAAGAATATCGGGAAAACCCGGATTGCACACCCACTGATTCATCACACAGGCACATTTATCTGGTCTACGTTTCACGACTGTGACGAAGAGTCACGCCAGCGCATCGTTGGCTGCAGCAAAATGTATTCGTTGTCTCTTAAACTTAAGTCATCGTCGGAACCAAAGCTGCCTCGCTTGGATAAAAGTCTGTGCTTATACTTTTTCTTCCCACTGTGAGCTTTCCGCGAAGACACGCCGTTGTTGTTGAAAACACGGCCATTTCGGTGTGAGTCACACCCGATGGGCTCAACAAACCCTACTTTTTTTTCGACTCCTGTACTATCTGTATTGAATTTATAGCGTTTTCCGGAATTTTCCCGGCCTTGTTGGCCAGCATCTTTCAATGATTTTCTAGCAGGTTCTTTGTCATGTCTCCCACAGGTGTTATTATTCTGGAGTATACCGTTACACGTGTGAGAATCCTCCTCATTTTCCTCGTTACTCTCGGAGGATTTATCCGGCCGAGATGCCACGGTGCCTTTCCCGTTTATGGCATTTTCCGGTTTTTCGGTAAGAACAAATCCGCTGTAGTCGCTCTTATCCATGCCGTCGCCGCTTTCACTGCTAATGACGCTGTTTCTCCTGCCGTTAGCGCGCTTGACGTGCATGAGCTCACTGGTTTCACAGGCGGTCAGCGTCTGCGACGTTCGGCGCATGGAATGGCTGTGCGCCGCTGGTCCGTTACGGCGCTGACTAGCTGGTCGCAGACACCGCAACAGGTCCAGAACTTGCTGCCGGAATTTGTTGCCGGTGGCGCAGTACAGGAAGAAGTTGATGGAATGATTGGTGTACATCAACAACTCAGCGATGGTGGATGCTAAGGCAAATTTGGCCATTCTATGCAGGTCTTTATTGGTGGCCTGGAATAGACAGAATAACAGAAGAAAAACGTGTAAGATTCAAACCCCAACTACAAGAGGACTCATCATATGCAGGTCTTTAGTGGTAGCCTGGAATAGACAGAATAACAGAAGAAAAACGTGTAAGATTCAAACCCCAACCACAAGAGAACTCATCCTATGCAGGTCTTTAGTGGTAGCCTGGAAAAGACAGAATAACAGAAGAAAAACGTGTAAGATTCAAACCCCAACTACAAGAGGACTCATCCTATGCAGGTCTTTAGTGGTAGCCTGGAATAGACAGAATAACAGAAGAAAAACGTGTAAGATTCAAACCCCAACCACAAGAGAACTCATCCTATGCAGGTCTTTAGTGGTAGCCTGGAAAAGACAGAATAACAGAAGAAAAACGTGTAAGATTCAAACCCCAACCGCAAGAAAACTCATCCTATGCAGGTCTTTAGTGGTGGCCTGGAATAGACAGAATGACAGAAGAAGAACGTGTAAGATTCAAACCCCAACCGCAAGAGAACTCATCCTATGCAGGTCTTTAGTGGTAGCCTGGAATAGACAGAATGACAGAATAAAACGTGTAAGATTCAAACCCCAACCACAAGAGAACTCGTCCTTGTTTTGTCAGACCTGGGGACTAGATACAATAAGAACAATGCACATCCAAGCAAAACAGACAGAGATACAGAATAATTATCGTTTTTCACCCTCCGCATTTCGCCTCAACAAACACGTTGTAGCTAGATTTGTGCCACATTTTACTAAAGGTTCAACACCATTACTTCATGAAATATACCTCTGTTATTGTCTTACGACATTATGTACTGATGCGCTAGATATTGTGTACCATGTAACTATGTGCCCTTTAACGCTGTGTGGGCGTGAATTTCCTCATGGGCTAATAACGAGATTCTGATCTGATCTTATTTTATCTTATAACCAACAGAGAACTCACTCGTGTCTCGTCACACCTGGGGTCTGGACACGTAAAACAAAAGACCAACTGCAACCACAAAAGGGTTAGGGGACGTTGTGGCCTAGAGACAAGGTGCTCGCCTCTCATGCCGAAGGTACCGGGTTCGAATCCCGGTCGGTGCAAGCATGTTGGAAGTTTAGGATTTTTCTCATATTTTCCTGTTCCTGATCCTGTGGTTGGTAGGATCGAGCACTTAGTCTTCTCCGATAAGGACGAAAAAATTTGAGGGCCCGTGTGTACGCTGCTCACGCCAAAGATACCTTGGCAGTTAGAAATCGAAAAGAGCAGGCCGAACAGGCCGCTGCAAGGGCAAAATTCTAAAAAAAGAATCCCTACCACAACAAGAAAATAAAAACCAAGAAAAGTGAGGTATAAATGCCCAGGGCAGCGAAACCTCCTAAAATAAAGACTTAAACACGTCAACAAAAGGGAAGTGCTTCGTTGGGCACAGTAGTTGTCCTCAAACATTAGGATTAGGGCAGTGCCACGTCTTGGTTGGTTCCCGGAAAAAAAGCCCAACTGCAAGTAATGTCCAGGCATCGGCCTACACAATCATAAGCCAGGGGCACAAACCCCCCCCCCCCCCCCCCACATAACGACAACTGCCACTCCCGCTTAGCTTTCCTGAACACTAACTAGGTACATAGGCTTCTAATGGCCTCACATTTTCTCTGAATTATTTTCTGAGTGCTGTCTCCTCCCCTTCCCCCCCCCCCCCCCAAGCTTTCTGCTCGCCTTTATTGCCCCTACCGAAGCACGCCAAAAACATTGAAGGAAAACGCAACCATTTACCACAACAAGCAACGTATTTGCCAGTTAAAATAACATTGATGGAAAGTTAACAGTTCCAACTTTTCCTCTCCTTACGTAAAAAACCAAAATTGGGCAAAAAGAAAAGGTTGTATGTTGCAAAACGTCGCGTGAGAAATAAAACCCAAACAATACAAAGCAAACTAAAGAGAAGACAGAAAATTCGCCTTTTTCAAGTGAAAAAACAAAAAACGAACAATAAAAGAACCCGAAAATTTGTGTATTTTCTGTCTTCTCTTTAGTTTGCTTTGTATTGTTTGGGTTTTATTTCTCACGCGGCGTTTTGCAACATACAACCTTTTCTTTTTGCCTAATTTTGACTTTGCTTATAGCCCTGCTGCGACCCCACAGTTTTTCTGTGGTTTTTATGGTATAACGTAAAAAAACGCACATTTTGGGGGCGGGTATCTTCATAATAATCCAAATTTCACAATTTGAGATACCCCTCATATTACCCTTGCTCCATGAAATAAATGGACGCAAATTGCTGGGTATAACGCTAAATATCACGTGTTCACTAAACAAACTGCTCCGTGCGCACACTGCTGCAACTTTGCTTTCACCCGCTGCGGATTGCCCGCCCCTCCTTCCCCTCTTCAAAATTGTCGAAGTTGTAGAGACAAACTGATCTAGATTAGTTACAGTACCGAAGGGATGAGGTTAGCAGACTGGGTATTTTAGTGGGTTTCAAAGACTGCAAGATGTGATGCTGTCGTGAGTACTGGCTGGTTAAAGTAATAAATAAACATTGCACAACGCTGATTTAAGTGCTCGCGTTTCGGTCGGTGTGGCACGTCAGCCGCTGGTTTAACTTTGCGATAAGGAGGTCAGTGTTCAGATCTAAGATAAACCGCTTGCCGAGTTGTACCCCCCCCCCCCCCCCTCTGGGATCAGACCACGTTTGTGTGAGACAGGGGACTCCTCTCATGAATAATAAATAGACCAGTATTCTGCGTGGAACGTTGAAAAGGCTTTGTGGATTTTTCTCGGTAGCTGCGACTGAAATATTGGTCCTTGTGGATGGAATCCTACAGTTAGCCTCTGGCGTAATCTCGGTGACATAGGGCAGACAAGATATAAAACGCAGAGACTGGGTGACAAGAAGAGTAAACGTAGGATGAAAATATGGATGAACTGGGTGAATAAAGAACGATTAAAAACAACAACAACAACAACAACAACAACAACAACAACAACAACAACAGTGATGTGGATCAAATGTAACCAAAAATAACGCCATGAACATTTTTTAATTTTCGGGTGCAAATACATAATCATACTAGACTACATCTATATAAAAAAACGGCAAGGAAAAAAAAATTCACTGCTGCGAGGAAGAAATGCCCAGACCTGAAAAAATTACATGTGAAAGATAGTTCTTTTTGCTACTATGTCTATTCCTTTGACATGAAAGCGAAGTATCGTAATTTTGTACTAAATGAAAATAGGCCTAAAAATATCGAATAATGCTTTCTCCTCTACAATGATGGCCTCCCTCCTGCCTTTGTTTTGTTTCGACTTTAGTACCGTGCATGTCATAAAAAGTAACCATATCAAGCTTGGTGCGCAGTGTCCTGGCGCGCATGAGTTCTGAAGCAGATTGCTACTTTTATTGTAAGAGAGAGAGAGAGAGAGAGAGTACGTCATCGAATAATGCTTGCCATGTGGGTGTTACTGTGCCAGTTGTGAGTTGTTTTCTTCCTAGATCTAGATCTACATAATCTGTGTGCTGATTGTGCGTGTTGTTTGCAACCCGTTCTTTGAACGGGCCCTGAAGGTAGGTTTCCATGTGTACGTAATGCGTAATGCGCAATGCGTGATGCGTAAACAACGTTTACATGGAAATTTAACTAAAGTGTATCCATGTGTGCGTGATGCGTGATGCATTGTGCGTATTCGAACGATCGAGCCATCGTTCGATTACGCATCACGCAGCTATACGGACACCGGAAGCTAGAAATTCCCGCCAGATTTCCCCAAAATACATGTTTCTGCACGTGTGTTTTCGACAAGCTGTCGCCCAAGACCCACTATACCAAGACGGTGCAATCGACCGTTAAATACAAAGGTGAAGAGTTCCGCCGCGTGCGTTGTCTGCTAGACTGACCCAGCGCATAGGTGTGCCCAGTCATGGCTCGGCTAGCAAAGATTTAATGGTGCCATGAAGTAAACAGTGATATTTTCTTTATGTCCCATTGGATGAGATGAGCATATATGCAAACTTTGAATGGAGTTCTTACATATTAAAACCAAAGGGGAGCTCTACCTGTTCATCTTCTAATCTTATGAAAAAGTGTAGGGATAACCAAGGTAGCAGAACAAGAGGAATGAAGTAGGAAAAGAGACCAGATGGGCCATTATTTAAACGAAGTGGTTATTTTCAAGGTATGCCTTGGAACTAACGCCAGCGTTATTTTCAAGGCATGTTTCATTGACCAATCAGAAGCTGTTTCAGTATGAAGGTAGGCGACGTTTGTGCATCCTATTCCGATTGTATATCAAAGTTGGAAAAATATAAATCTGAAACCTGGAGTTAGTTTCAAGGTATGCCTTGTAAATAACGGCTTGCTTGACTAATCAGGCGAAAAGGGGCTAGGGTAGCCACTGGCGATCGATGTACACACAAGTAGGTATGCCTTGAAAATAACGCTAAAAAAAAAAATCAAAAAGAAAAAAAAATCACCAAAATCCAGCCGCAGTATTCTGATGATAATGAACGTTGAAAAAAATGTTACCCATGTTGCAGCTTCTTCAGTTTTCCAACTTACTTTCCCGAAATTTTCTGTTTTGGGGCACTATTTCTGATTGAATTTCTATTGCTTGAAGATTAATGAGGAAAAAGGAAAGAAAGAAAGAAACAACAACAACAACAAAACACTTCCTTTAAAAGAAATTCGGGATGATCAAGTGGAAAAGTTCATTCACATAATTATTGATTGTACGTATGGGATTCCTTAGCTCTGAGAAAGTTTATCAGTATTTGATCGATGACGTTTTACGGCTTCCTCAAACAAACAAAAGACAATGCCCTTATACCGAAAGTTGAATTAGCAATTAGATTTTTACCCCTCTCCCTCTTCACAAGCACAAAGCAGCGAAGGGAGAACACCCAAGAAAAAAATGAAGACGAGGCGTTTCTGGAGCCGTACTGTTACCGATTAAAGAAACTGCCCAAGGATGTGAACGCTGTGGTGCAATTACAAATTGCACAGTTATTTCTTAACGCAGAGAACAGGCATCTACCACCCCAGCCAATCCTTTGTTGCAATATTTCATGAACCCACCACCTGTGTTGTCTTTTCCTGATTCTCTTAAGATAGTAATACAAAAGTCCCAAAGTTGCAATGTCTTCAAACTCCTCTTCCTGTTTCCTGGCATATCTAGACAAGCAAGGAGCCATAGCTCTATGAATACCAAACTGTGGTGTGCTCAGAACCAAAAAGGACAAACTGACGGATCACGAACATATATATAGACGCACACATGGAAAAGGGCAACACGCATTGCGCATCACGCATCACGCATTGCGCATTACGCATTACGTACACATGGAAACCTAGCTTTACACTAGTTGTAAAAAAAAAATATCCTGCAATATATATGAAACTGATTAAAAATGTTCAAAACAAATCCCCGCAGACATATAAGTGAAAATATAAGTACGAACGAAACAAAATTCTCAAGCTAAAAACAGCAACAGGACACAACGAAATAAAAACTGGAACCGGAAATATAGATGGAAAGCAATGACAAAAAATTGCTATCCGACATTGTTGCAGCTGTACCAATAATTCCCTCGTGCACTGACAGCTGCAAACATTTCCTTCCAGTCTCATTTTCAAAATTTGTCCGTAAATGCCAGCTGATCTACGCAGGGTGTCTCCATTAAAAAAAATAAAAAATAAAACTATATACATACACAAATGCACTGCATAATGTAATTTCCAACACTATTGACACCTGCCTTGTCATCAGCGTCTGGCCCAGAACCGCCATCAGTTTGAACAATAATTTTGAATGATAAAACTTGGTTGTGTCTTAAGTGAGACTGTCTTAATAATTGTGAGTGTGCATGAGAAAACCAGGCTTAAGTCGGCAACATGAGATTTTGAGTTCTGTACATATAATAAAAGACAAGACATTTCTGACAAATTGAAGTCAGTGACACCCCCCCCCCCCCCTAAAACAAGATTTTGATAAAACGGCATTTAATCCTAAAAGTGGCAATAGCTAATTGACCAAGTAATATTGGAGTGGTTGCTGTTAGGAGACGGTAGTCTGATAACTAGCCGTTATAGAGATCATAGGGAGTAGTGTTCACTGCTCATCTACAGTTTACCCTGTAACATGCCACGGTCCCCTAAACAACAGCCAAGTCGGAAGTTTTTGGATCTTGTTAGGAGACCGTAGTCTAATTACAAAGCCTTTCTAGAGATCATAGTGAGTAGTGTTCACTGCTCGTCTACAGTTTAGCCTGTAACATGCCACGGTCCCCTAAACAACAGCCAAGTTGGAACTTTGTGTCTGGCCCATATTTTCACTTCAAAGCCGTTTTTCTCAAAATCAGCTCTGCCGACTTATTGTGGGTTTTCTCATGCACACTCACAAATATTCAGTGTATATATATTACTTTTTGAGACACCTTGTGTAACATGTGGTTTTATTTGGTCTTTTAAATGCAATAAATGATTGTGGATTGAAATCTAAACATTCAGAACGGACAGAAACATTAAGCTGGGTTCTCATGTATACGGAAAAGGAAGCGGCAAGGGAAACGTCAAAGAGCCTTCAAGTAGTGAAATAGAAAGAACGTTTCCGCACGCCGTTTCCGTACACATGGAAACACTCTTTCTTTTTACTATAATATGATGGATTTTTTGCCGTTTCCGTTTCCACACACATGAGAACCCAGCATTATAATTGAAATTAGAAGGGAAACACGTTTTTAATCTAGTATCGTTTGAAAAAAAAAGTTCCATCTGCATTCCAGGAGAATCACTTTTACCTGTGTTCAAGTGATCCATTAACCCTTTGAACTCTGACCACCCAATTATTTTCCTCTATCACAACCCTCGTTTCCTGAGATCAGCTAACAGGTCACAACCTTAGTTCTGGTTTGTTCCATATTTTACATATCAGAGAAATTCAACATTAAACGTTTGTGGCTTTAGTATTGTGATAAGGAGTTAGAATTAATCGGAACTGTGAAATGCCTTGATAAGTGCCACAGTGCATTTTAAACAAGTGTCAAAGTGTGCACTTGTTATACCTTTTCTACATACTAAAAGATCTCCAGTTTTTCAGGAAATGAAGACTGAACAAACAAGAACTAAAATCGCCAAATATTAGGGCACTCGGCACAAGTCGAATACCTGTGAATACGGATCTAGGCGGCGTAGCGCGTCACCGGTATACCGGGAACTGCGGGGTTCATAGGGTTAAAAACTGCCATAATAAAATAATGGTGAAACATTCAATATAAGTTTTACCGTACCTTTCCCCCCTTTTCATCGTACTCCTGATTCCAAAACCGCGTGATGATGAGAGAGATGTTATTTGGCAAGGTCAAGGTGACAAAGGTGAAGGACACCGTCAGGAGCAGAGCCGTGAGGCGGGAACCCTCGTTGGTCTGGTGCCGCCTCTGCCGAGAATTGCTCTGGGCGTTGACTTGATTGACAGAGTTCAGGGAATTGTCGTTGTCCGACCCTGACAAATGTGCCCTAGTTGACCTCGCCCCTGCCACCTGCAAGAGGAACAGACATTGTAAATGAGGGGTTACAAATCAAAAGTATCGATTTAAGCCAATCATCGATTCACATGCCTTCAAAAAAACCGTGTCGAGTACCATCTTCCATTTCAAAATGTTGGCTATTTAAGCTGCCCTAGTGTTAAAATAAATACACATTGAAAATCATATTTGCGTAACTTACTTTAAGAAACCATAGAAAAAAAAGTATGTTTTCCTCAAAAGTATACTATTTTGTACTTAGTAGGTTTTGATTTCGACTCCTGAAATAATAGACTAGAAGTCTTGCACGTGGGTAACATCAGCCATGCATTGTCATGAAAATACACATTATATCATAGTAACAAGCCCAAGCGTTACGTTTAAAATGTCACATTGGTCTGTTGTTGTGAAATACCACAAATCTATTATATATTTCAGTAAATTGCAACTTTGGCATGAGTAACTGACCAAACTATACACTCTTCAGGCCTTAAATTTGGCAGGAAGGTGGCAATTAAGATAAGGAAGATGATGGCTATAATTAAAAGTTGTTTACTTCAAGCATGTATTTAAAAAAAATAACAATGTTTATTGCTATGTAACATCTGTATTTTTGCATGTTTGTTTCGTAATATATTGTACCGTGCATGTCATAAAAAGTAACGGTATCAAGCGTTCAGTTTGGTGCGTAGTGTTCTGGTGCGCATGAGTTCTGAAGCAAGACTGTAGTTTATTACTTTTATTATAGGAGAGAGAGAGAGAGAGAGAGAGAGAGAGAGAGAAGGGGGGGGGGGAGGAGCATATGATTGTTTATTCCGGGAGGAGCATATGATTGTTTATTCCGGGCAATGCCCGGTAGCTCATCTAGTTAAATATATTTCATTCGTTTATGTCCGGGCTGCGTGAATTTTTTTCCGTACGAGCTTTAGCAAATTCAGGAGCGGAGCAGCAACAGACCCTCAAACACAGGACAGCCCCAACAAATCCCAGGGATTTTGGTGACGTTGAGAGTCATATCAGGCACAGACCAGAGACTGCAGCACCCATGGCAGTGTTCGATAGGACGAGAAATCCCTTAGTCGATGACCTGTGTTTGTGGGGTCTGTTGCTGCCCCGCTCCTGAATTCGGTAAAGTGAGTACGGAAAAAAAAATAATATCACGCGTCCGGGCTTTTCAGGCCAGGAGGCATCAAGATGTTTTCAGGGGTGGGGGGTGGTTGGGGGTGGGGATCGCGCGCCCCCCAAAAAAAACAACAGCAGTTGAAACATAACAAAACAAACAAACCACAAAAGCCCCCCCCCCCCTTCATTTTTCCCCGGTTTGTGTGTGTGTGTGTGTGTATGTATGAGGAGAAGGGTGCGTGTAATAAGTGAGAGTGAGTGAGTGAGAGAGAGAGAGAAAGAGAGAGAGAGAGAGAGAGGGAGGGAGGGAGGGAGAAGAAAAAAGAATGAGCGAAAAGAGAGAGAGACACAGAGAGAGAGAGCATTAGAGAGAAAGAGTGGGAGAATTAGGGAGAGAGAGAGAGAGAGAGTGAGATAATTAGAGAGAATGGGAGAATTAGAGAGAGAGAGAGAGTGAGAGAATTAGAGAGAGTGGGAGAATTAGAGAGAGTGAGAGAATTAGAGAGAGTGGGAGAATTAGAGAGAGAGAAGGGGGAATGAGAGAGAGAGTGTAGGAAAATTAGAGAGAGAGAGAGAGAGAGAGTGAGAGAATTAGAGAGAGTGAGAGAATTAGAAAGAGCGGGAGAATTAGGGAGAGAGAGAGAGAGAGAGAGTGAGAGAATTAGAGAGAGTCAGAGACTTAGAGAGAGTGGGAGAATTAGAAAGAGAGTGGGGGAAGAGAGAGAGAGAGTGGGGGAATGAGAGAGAAAGTGAGAAGAGAGTGAGAGAGAGAGAGAGAGAGAGACAGACAGACAGAGAAAGAGAGACAGAGAGAGAAAGAGAGAGAGAGAGAGAGAGAGAGAGAAAGAGAGAGAGAAAGAGAGAGAGAGAGAGAGAGGGAGAGAGAGGGATTCGCGGGCTGAGAATAGTCATAAAGAAAAGTTATTCTCGTGGGGAGGAGGGTGTCACTCGTTGGTCGGGCCTTTGAAAGGTGTCACTCGTTGGTCGGGCCTTTGAAAGGTGTCACTCGTTGGTCGGGCCTTTGAAAGGTGTCACTCGTTGGTCGGGCCTTTGAAAGGTGTCACTCGTTGGTCGGGCCTTTGAAAGGTGTCACTCGTTGGTCGGGCCTTTGAAAGGTGTCACTCGTTGGTCGGGCCTTTGAAACATGTCACTCGGAGAATAATGTTTGAAGACTCTTGGCTTAGAAGATAATTACAGATGACACCAATTCACAATAGTTAACGAACCGAAAATAGGACAATTGACTTCTTATTCCCCCCCCCCCTTTTTTTTTTCAAACCATCTGGGCTAACAAACCTCAATGTTAAGTACCTATGGAACCTTCAAAAACACCAAGGGCTATGAATTATAAACGTGACATTTCACCAGAAGCTGACGAAAACTCCCACTGGGACAGCATCTGTCCTGACAAAATAGGTCTTTGAAAAGAATTGCGCGTTGGCGAGAATTTTCTGATGACAGAAGGAAACGGGTCACGTAATTGCCACATTGTTACAAATGTAAATGAGCAAACGCTAAAATTGTTATTCGTCAGGTGATACATGGGGTAGTCGGACCTGTGCTGGCTGACAACTACCCACGCATTTTCCCTTCTCTCTAGTGGTATTGGTAAAGTATGGTACACTCCAGGAAAAAGGGGGAGGAGTAGGTGTGTGTGTTGTGTGCCTTTATCGTATGAAAAACGTAGAGAGAGAGGGGGGGGGGGTGGGGGGAGAGAGAAAGGGAGCGAGAAAAAGAGAAAGAGAGATATAAAGAGAAAGGGAGAGAGAGAGAGATAAGGAGAAAGAAACAAAGTGAGACACAGACAGAGAGAGAGAGAGAGAGAGAGAGAGAGAAAGAGAAAGAGAGAGAATGAGAGAGACAGAAAAAAGGCAGAGAGAGACAAAGAGAGAGTGAGAGAGAGAGAGAGACAGACAGAGAGAGATAAACAGAGAGGGAGTAAAAAAATAGAGCGAGAAGAGAGAGAGAAAGAGAGAGAGAGGAAACAGTGAAAGAGAGACTTTGAGAGTGAGAAAAGAGAAAGAGAGAAAAGGGAAAGAGAGAAAAGAAAAAGAGAGAAAAGAGAGAGAGGCAGAGAAAAGAGAAAGAGAGAAAAGAGACAGAAAGAAAGAAAGAGAACGAGAGAGGCATGTGTGTGTATGTGTGTGCGTGTGTGTATGTTTGAGAGAGAGGGAGAGAGAGAAAGAGATAGAGATAGAGATAGATAGATAGAGAGAGAGAGAGAGAGAGAGAGAGAGAGAGAGATAACGACAAAAAAAACCCATTAAAGTATAAACCTTGCACTTGGTAGCTTACAGTCTGACTGTCGATTCTTCAATTACCGGCATTGCTTACCTCACGTATGATGAGAATGTTGAGGATCATGATGATGACAAAAGGAAGGAAACTGTAGACCAGGGCGTCCACCCAAGGCCAGACCTCCTCCACCAGCTCTTTGTAGTTCGGACTGCCCAAGCAGAACTCGTCACCACCCACCTGTAGGGACAGGCATGCACACCATGACATTTGTTGTTTAGCTTAATTGGTTTCTGATGTTGAAGACAGAGAGGGGGAGAGAGAGCGAGGAGAAAGAGAAGAAAGAGAGAGAGGGAAGAACAAGAGAGAGAGAGAGAGAGAGAGGAGAAAGAGAAGAAGGAGAGGGGGAGGGGAGAGAAAGAGAAGAAAAAGAGAGAGGGGGGGGGAGAAAGAGAGAGAAAGGAGAAAGAGAAGAAAGAGAGAGAGAGAGAGAGAGAGAGAGAGAGAGAGAGAGAGAGAGAGAGAGGGAGAGAGAGAGGGGGAGAAAACATAGACAAAAGAAAAGAGACAGAGAGAAAGAAAAGACTGTATTGAGAGGGAAAAAGAAAGAAAAGGAGAAGGGAGAGAAAGAAAGGAGAGAGAGAGAGAGAGAGAGAGAGAGAGAGAGGGAGAGAGAGAGAGAGATAGAGAGAGAGAGAGAAAGAGAAAGAAAAGGGTGAGGAAGAGGAAGTGGAGAGAGGGAAAATATAAATAAAAAGAGAAAGAAAAGAGAGGGAGAGAGAGAGAGTAAGAGAGTGAGAGAAAGAGATGCCAATCCTGGCAAGCGCCAAAATGTTCGGAACCAAATAAACGAAAACACGAAATAAAAATGTTCCAATGCAAATGAAATGTGGCATAAAACAAGGCAAATTGCCCAAGCGAAGACAAGGCTAATGACAACAACGACATGGAAAGATTTCAGACGGACACGTACGTCTACGATTTCTGTGGTGAAGAAGAAGTGGAAGTTGAGCGCCAGCATCAGCAACACCAGACACGCTATCACTTTCCTTGCCCGGGACACGTTACACATGGAGCTGGCCTTGAACGGGAAGCACACCACGATGTACCTGCCAATATACACAGACAGAACATCTTATCATAAAAAAAAAATCAAAGTGGATAGGTGGATCCCGGGGTGTACCTAGCGAAATATAGGCGTTCCAGGATAGGTGGACCCCGGGGTGTACCTAGCGAAATATAGGCGTTTTAGGATAGGTGGACCCCGGGGTGTACCTAGCGAAATATAGGCGTTTTAGGATAGGTGGACCCCGGGGTGTACCTAGCGAAATATAGGCGTTTTAGGATAGGTGGACCCCGGGGTGTACCTAGCGAAATATAGGCGTTTTAGGATAGGTGGACCCCGGGGTGTACCTAGCGAAATATAGGCGTTTTAGGATAGGTGGACCCCGGGGTGTACCTAGCGAAATATAGGCGTTTTAGGATAGGTGGACCCCGGGGTGTACCTAGCGAAATATAGGCGTTTTAGGATAGGTGGACCCCGGACCAATGAAAAGCTGTCTTTCATCGCCAAGTTACGCTAGGGTAAGAAAACAAACATTCGAATGGCGGCATGGATGTCGATAGATCTAGATCTATCTAGATCTACATGTTTTGTTGGACCTGGGGGGCGTGAGTGTCCAGTCAGTTTGTATCAATGGGCGGCAGTCAGATTGACGAATCAGGCGAAAAGGGGCTGGGGTAGCCACTGGCGATCGATGTACACACACGTAGGCCTACATTGACTGAGATCATACCTCCGTGGTGCAGCGGTTGAGGGAGTGGACTTGAATGCCAAGTTTGTGGTACCACCAGATAAGTACTCATGACTGGAATTTGCTGCTGAATTACAACAGAATTTTTCTTTATGCAACATCACTCTTACGGAACACACCAATTTTAAGAAATACTATCCTTAAACATTTCACTACAATGAACCCAGCCCGGGGTCCACCTATCCTTAAACCTACTTATTTCGCTAGGTAGACCACGGGGTCCACCTATTATTAAACCTACTTATTTCGCTAGGTAGACCCCGGGGTCCACCTATCCTTAAACCTACTTATTTCGCTAGGTAGACCCCGGGGTCCACCTATCCTCTACCAAAAAAAAAAAATAGTGGCGGGAGTAATTCATTGTGGTGTAATCCCGGCCCTGCTTTTGCTCGACGCTATAGACTAAATGATAATTTCACAAATTTTAAAATCAATTTACTTAAGTGTCAACTAATCCGGTCCAATCGCTTTTTGTATCGACCGATCGTGTTGATTCAAGTTTCAGGTAATTTTAATTAAGAAGTAGTGCAGGCATGTTGGAAATTGGGATTTTTCTGATATTTTCAAGTCCCCGATCCTATTGGGGGGGTAGTATCGAGTACCTAGTCTTCTCGGATAAGGATGAAAAATTCGGAGGGCCCGTGTGCACGTTAAAGATACCTCGGCAGTTGGAAGTCGTAAGGAGCAGGCCGAACAGGCCGCTGCCCGAGCAAAATTGAAATTAATAGATTAAAATTTATCCATATCATCCCCCCCACCAGCAACAACAAAATTTATTATTCATTCTTAAATATATATTATTAATAATAAATATTCAAATATTATTTGAGTTGTGAGGTGAACTGCGCCTAACAGGCTGCGTTACAATTTGCTCAGAGATGGAGAGAGGTAGAGAGAGAGAGAGTGAGCGAGGCAGGGAGAGAGAAAGAAGCAATGTAGTGTGTTGAGCGCTTCTACAGGCTCTCCATTCTGCTCTGTGGTTGACATGTTGCTACTGTAAAGCGCACAGAACATTTTAAATGGATACGCGCTTTATAAATGCCATCCATTATTATTACTATTATAAAAATGTAAAATACAATGATCTTTGTTTTGGCTCCCTGTAGCGAGCCCACCGCACCGGACACGACATTAATGCGCCTTCACTTCGGTGCGCCTAACCCAATTCATTATGACCTGTATTCGGCACGCCAAAAGGGCTTTGGCCCTGCCAGATTACTTGAACGACCTGTCTTTCAAACTTTCACCCAAGCTCATGCATGTATTGACCTACATTCTGAAGCGGCCAAACGGCAGCTCGCCCGTCAAGTGTTTCCACCGGCTGACAAAAATCAGATTTAAGCTGAGGAAAAGCTGACACTGCATGGAATCATGTTGTGAAGTTCGGCTGTGGATGTATCATCTATTTCATTTTTCCACCTCTCTAGACAGCTCTGGGAGAGATGAAGTCAATATTTCATGACGTCTCTGCTGATGTCATTGTCTTCCAGCGATTCACACGGTTTTTTTTACTTAGTGAGAAAGATCTCTCTCTCATCCCCCCCCCCCCCCCGAATGTGTGGCATGCAATTGCCAGCTATCAATAAAACATATTTTAACTGATTGTGCTGACTTCATACATATCTGAAGAAGACACTATGCCTGCGGATCCAGGAAAGCATTATTTTCTGACGGGGGCTCGCAACGCATCCCTGTCCTTTCTGACAGAGGCAAAGATCTACAACTTGATTTAATAACTTTTATACTCATTTACAAAACTTTTTCCAGATCTATACAAAACAACTTTTTAGAATTTTACCAGTCCAATGTGATAAAAGTATGAATGTATTTAGTTCTAGCTTAAACTTAACCCTTTAGTGCCCAGACGAAAATTGTCAATCCCAGAACTTCTGAAATAATGTACTGAACTGATTTTAAATAATCAGATTATTCCAAAAAATATTAGTATTTCATTAAAAAAGTTAGCTGTTAATAAAATAGTAAAAGTACTTGTTTCAAAGATTGAGCATTTTGGTTCCTGGTGACCTTTTTCCAATATGACACAATGGGTGGTAGAGGGTTAATTGCTCTGAATGCGAAACATGAATAAAGAAAGTGTGCCCAAATGGACCGTGAAGGGCGCAAAGTGGCCGTTATCGTGCCGACGCGCCATAAAACCCAAACCCAGACCAAAAATCCGGTGATTCGTATGACCAAAACGTGTCTAGAAAGTGTCTAGCACTGCATCTCTGAAGGCAGCTTAGAATTTGCCCCCCCCCCTCCCCCGCCTTTTGTTTCCGAAAAAAAAAAACCCCAACCAAATCATACATTCATTGCAAAGATGCATCCCAGATGCCCAGGAGAATAGAAGTGCTGAGAAGGGTATTTCCAGTTGTCGATGGTAAAAATGCCCATGAAACAAAGGCCGACAGTCAGCAAGTACAGTGGCTACATCCATTCATCTATCCATCCATCCATCCACCCACTCATCCATCCATCCATCCATCCACCCGCCTGTCCGTCCGTCCGTCCATCTATCTATCTATCTATCTATCTATCTATCTATCTATCTATCTATCTATCTATCTATCTATCTATCTATCTATCTATCTATCTATCTATCTATCTATCTATCTATCTATCTATCTATCTATCTATCTATCTATCTATCTATCTATCTATCTATCTATCTGTCTATCTGTCTGTCTGTCTGTCTGTCTATCTGAAACAAAGAAGAAAATAAACAAAGGGAAACAATCGGGTGCAACACAACAACAAGACCGGTAATCACCCTGGCGATAACACCAATTCTGTCACATCATCTGGCTCACGTAAGCAAAAAAGTCACACGAACAACAAATATTCTGTTCTGATGCTTAAAACCTTGTCCTTATGCACAGCAAAAAAACGCTTTATACTCTCACATGTCCAGCTTTCAAGCAATATTCATTTTTTACCCCAATTTGGACATTTGGATGCAAATCGCATTGCAGGGGGAACAAAATGGCTAAAACCAAAAAAAAGTGGCAGGAGAACTCTGTCTCTTTTCAAAACAGGAGTTCCCACCCTTTGTCGAACCGTCAGCCAATGGCGACCTCTCCATAGTAAATTTACCTCCATTTTGTTTAGTGCAGTAATTTCAGCTGACGCTTCTACCATAGTAAAGCAATCGAAAAAGAGGAACATTTTAAAATACTGTTTTTAGCATCATTATTTCAAGTTTAAGTAACAATAACAAGTGTAATAGCACAT
This sequence comes from Onchidella celtica, assembly GCA_963931925.1. Lineage (NCBI taxonomy): Eukaryota > Metazoa > Mollusca > Gastropoda > Systellommatophora > Onchidiidae > Onchidella > Onchidella celtica. The sequence continues at coordinate 53,147,926 of OZ007574.1, read as the reverse complement.
AACTAGATTATTTCACGTTTCGCAACCATGTTTCTTGTTTGATCTACCTCTATTTTCTGAAAAAACTAGAGATCTTTTCAGTATGCAGAAGAGGTAAAACAATAACGCACTTTGACACATCCCTGTGGCACTAATCAAGCTGTTTCACAGTCCCGATTTATTCTAACTCCCTATCATAATAGTAAAGCTACAAACGTTTAACATTGGATTTCTTAGTAACTGTTGTGTGCAAATTTACCTGTTAGGTCAGCAAAATTTACCCATAAGGTAAGCAAATTTACCTGTTAGGTCAGCAAAATTTACCCATAAGGTCAGCAAATTTACCTGTTAGGTCAGCAAAATTTACCCATAAGGTCAGCAAATTTACCTGTTTGGTCAGCAAAATTACCTCTTAAGTCAGCCAAATTTACCCCTTAGGTCATCAAAATTTACCCTTATGCTGGCAGAACTTACCCGTTAGATCGGCAAAATTTACCCTCTAGGCACACACTTACCCCACAGGTTGGGAACTCCTGTTCCACAAACATGTTGCAACAATTTTTCCCATGAAATTTCCAGCGTAGTCCAGACATCTCCCCCCCCCCCCCCGGTCCTTTCACCCATCAGTACGAGATGACCAGTCTATAAACATGATATGTCTGCACTAAAACATTCATACGGACATCTTCAAATTCTAAAACTGCGAGTGCTACACTCCCATGGGAGAGAAATTCTGCAGGGATTTGGGATTTTCTCAAGAATACTCGATATAATACTATCCAGGTTAAAATATGGCAACGAGGGAGACACCGAAAGAGAGAAAGAGGAGAGAGATAGACGAAATAGAGAGAGGAAAGACGGGGTCAGATACAATGAGAGAGAGAGAGAGAGAAAGAGAGAGAGAGGGAGGGAGGGAGGGAGAGAGGGAGACAGAGAGGGAGGTGGGAGAAATACAGAGAGAAGAAAGGAGAGATACACAGAGACAGAGAGAAAAACAGATGCAGGGAGAGAGAACGAGAGAGAGAGAAAGAGAGAGAAAGAGAAACGTACCTACACTGGAAGACTTAGTTAAAATGTGTCATACACGAGAAAATGTTGTGGAATGTTGCTACAAGTACGTACGCCCCCCCCCCCAAAGTATTTTGCATTAGGTGTTCGTATTTTAAAACCTTTTGTGACTCTAGAGCTAGAGAGCTTCTAACCAAATGCTCCTTGACAACAGCCTTAATTAATTAAGTTAATTATTCTTTGAGATTATCTTTTTGTTTTCCTCCTGTTTTTCGGTTGAATGGGTTGGAGGCAGGGTTAGGGATTGGATAAGATTTAGGGTTGAGGATAAGGACGGGGTTAGGGATGGGAACGTATAAGTACGTGCCCCTAGCGCAAAACGCTTGGGGTGGGTAGGTACTTATAGCAACTGCCTATGTTGTATGTTGCAAAGGCTCGAGTAAGAAAGAAACAATATTTCGAAACATTACAACATATCGCAAAAGAATTAGAAATGAAATGGAAGGTTTGTTTATGTTCGAACGTTAGTTGTGTACGGCCGTGTTTTGTGTGCGGTTGTCGTCACTCGCACTAGTGACGCTGGGGTCCTGTGTTTATATGTGCGGTGTTACAAAACACATCACAGCAGAGTGAGAGCTAGCGTGTTCGCGCATGCGTGACCACGCTTCCATGAGTAAATCGTTCATGAAAACATACAGTTAATGCGATTTTTGCTTGCGAAATGTGGACCAGAATTACTCACTCTTGCTTGCACTGAGTACTCCAGTACAGATTAAAAGAGAGAGAGGGGGGGGGGGAGCCATAAAGGAATCTGAAGTAATTGAAGTAGGGTAGAATTAAGTGTATTGCTCTGTAGCCACGCTGAAGAATGGAGGGATAAATAATTGACAATTAATTTAGTGGGCTGGTTTTTCCAGGAAAACCAAAACAGCGCTCCGTAAAACAGGACAAAGAGAAAGTAATGTCTGACAGCTGGAAGGTTCACGGCTAGACATGTTCGTGAGACAGTGAGATGGATGTAACAAACAGACTGGTGACAACAGAACCGCTGGATAGACAGACAATAGTGATAAACACCAGATGAACTGATGATAGATAGATTGTGGATGGATGGATGGATGGACTGACAGACTGACAGATAGACAGACAGACAGAGAGATAGATAGATAAATAGATAGATAGATAGATAGAAGGATGAATTAATGAACAATGGATGGACGGACAGACAGAGAGACAGACAGACAGATAGATAGACAGCTAGAGAGATATATAGACAGACAGACAGACAGACAGAACAAAATTCACACAAACATGCAGATCAAAGACAAGACAATCCGGCAAATGTCGCATGACACACAGACAGACATCTCTCTCCAACTGTACAGATGAGTTTGATGTGCTCACACTCCGCTACTCCTATCACTTCCATTGGATTACGATAATGCAGAAGTTTCACAAGAGCTCGACCTGCTGACATTAAATTATCATGAAAGAGTTGATTTAATCTAAATTATTTCCTTTAGGCAAACATCGTGTGGCTTAGTTTTTCATTCTCCTCTCTCTGTCTCTCTCTCACACACACATACACACACTGCAAAAACAAGAGAGGCAGGGAAAGAGAGAGAGAGAGAGAGAGGCAGCCAGAGGGAGAGAGAGAGAGAGAACAAAACAGAAAAAGAAAGAAAATGGAGAACAGGAAGGGAAAGAAAAGAGAGACAGAGAGAGAAGGAGGGCAGAGAGAGAAACAGACAAAGAGAGAGAAAGAGGTGGGCAAAGCGGCAGAGAGAACGGAAGCGAGAGAGAGAGAGAGAGAGAGAGAGAGAGAGAGAGAGAGAGAGAGAGAAAGAGAGAGAGAGAGAGAATGGCAAACCGGTAGGGAAAGAAAAGAGAAAGAGAAAGAGATGAGGATGAGATATATAGACAGAAAGAGAGAAGGGGGGGGGGAGAGAGAAACAGAAAGCAAGGAGACAAAGAGGTGATCAAAGCGGAAGAGAGAGGGGAAAGAGAGAGAGAGAGAGAGAGAGGGAGAGAGAGAGAGAGGGGGGAGAGAGAGAGAGACCAGAGAAGGGGATAGAGGAGAGTGAAGGAGAGAGAGAAGAGAAAGAGAGAGAGAGAGACGAACAGAAAGGCAGAGGAAGAGAGAGAGAGAGAGAGAGAGAGAGAGAGACAGACAGAAGAGAGGAGGGGAAGAGACAAGTTCACTGCACTGTCTAGACGGAGGAAATGCTATGGTATCTTTGTTGCTCAATTCAATACAGATCACATTTCTCGAAAATAGAACGAAAACTTGCCTGAATCCTGGACAAATCGAGACGGAAGTTCGTATTTCAAGTCAATTGATTGAAGCTCTTCCGACCCACTAGACTGAAAGTTCTCAACCCCAAACACTTTCTGTGTGCTCGAAATTCAAGAATATAATTCTGTTTGATTCAATAAACCAGTTCCACAATACAGTTTTCTTTGTTGTGTACTTTAAAATAATGTTGTTGGTTGGGCTCGAAAACCTCTACTGCCATCATTCATTCATCTGGTTTGTTGTTGGTAAAAAACATTTGCCTTTTTAACATGTTTAACTCTTTCAGGACGTCAATGTTAGGGGCTTCGGTCAAGTCTGGTCGTAATTAATTTTTTCCCCACTTTGGAAAAAAACCCAGCATGGTTCAGAAAAACGCTTACAGAAGAAAAAAAAAGTATTGATAGTAAAGTAAATTTAATGTTAGACATCAAATAAAAGAGAATTGAATGCAGAATACAATATAAATCGGCGATATGTCCAAACGAGTTTTTCACTGACACCGGTTAATCGAGGACACGTTCCGAAAGAGTTAATGTAGAGGTCAATTATATTGGCCCATTGCAAATGATGTTTTTGTTTTGTACTCCCGACAGCTAAAATGGCGGGTGGATCAGCTGACGAGTGTAACCTTCATCTTTTTTTCACTATTCTGGGAAAGACTTGTCGGACTTGAACACAAAATGCTCACTAGAGTGGGGCCCCTCCTGGGTATGAGCCCCGTACCTTAGAAACGCCACTGAAATCAACATTTACGAGCATAGGAAGAAAACAACAACAACAAAACTCTCTTCTGTTTGACGACAACGGACGAAATGCAATTTGAAATTGTTCAGAGATAAAAGGCAAAGGGGAGAAGATCAAATGAAGATTACATTTATCTATTTCGTGTCTGTCTCCCCTTTGTTCTCTTAATATGATTTCTCTCTGTTGTTGTTCCATCGATATCTAATCATCTATTCCATGATAATATTTATATGTGTTTGTGAATACTGCCATACTTTAGACAGTGGTTCTCAGCGTGGGCGAAGCGGCCCCCGGGGGCCATTTTGATTTCTGGGGGAGGGAGCCAAAACAAAGAAAATGGCGACAGGGGGCCAAAACGAGGAGGGGGGGGAATTTTGGGGGCAAATAATGGGTAGCCACTGACTTGTTCCACAGCACGCCTAGATGTGTTTTATGAATAGAAAAGGCCTGTTTCTTCGTGCATTTGAAAAAGAATGCTGTCTGTTTTATAATGAACAAGTTCAAAAGCGCGGACCTCCCAACCATAACTGCCCAGCCCGTGTCACTTTCTACCATATCTACAATGGGATACCTGTTCTAATTTTAGCTGCTGGCACGGTGGACAGTTTAAATCAGCCGACAGCAGTGACCTATCATACGACAGGAAGTGTTCACAACACGGGTCTTGATTGTGCTAGTGAAAAAAAGGGATCGGGGAGCGAACAGTCAGCGACACAAAGCAAACTCAAAAAAAAAAAAAATTCAAACTTCTGTGCACCGTCCACGGTATTTGAAACCTACATGCAAACTTTGGTTACTGTAGGTGGCCCAATAAAAAAGCCTTTTGCGTTCAAATGTCGAGAATTTGTGAATTATATTATCATATAGATGATCAATATGTCATTACCAAAGGCTTTGAAAACACTTAACATCACACTTCGTGTGTAGTCTGTCTTCTTGTGATATGTATCTGTTGGATATGGGTAGGGATTTCATCGGGAGAGGAGGATGAGGGTGGGGGTGGGGGGTTGGGGAGGGGGTCGTGCAGGGAAGGGGATGATGGGAGAAGGGGGCGATGAAAGAAAATTTGTAGCCTAAGGAGGCGATTGCTCGAAAAAGGTTGAGAACCGCTGCTATAGATAAAGAACATAATGGTTTTTCACTTACGTCACCCATATTATTGTGATACTCCCCCCATCCCCCGGGCTGAGAACCGCTGCTATAGATAAAAAAAACGTGTTGATTTCTAACTTACGTCACCCGTAGTTGTGGTACTCCACCCCCCTCCCCCTAGGCTGAGAACCGCTGCTATAGATAAAAAAAACGTGTTGATTTCTAACTTACGTCACCCATAATTGTGATACTCCCCCTCCTCCCCCCTCCCACCCCCAAGCCAGTGCCGGGTGGAATGTGCACTCACAAAGACTGTAATCCAACAAGAAAGGACACCTGAAATTCTTAAGCTGTGTTTCCATGTGAGTACAGCAACAGAAACGTCAAAAATCAACCACGCCGTAAAAAGAAACATTTCTCCATGTGTGCGGACACGCCATGAAAACACTCACTCCTTGAAGGGCTTTTGACGTCTCGGTCTCCGTTTCCGTACGTATGAAAACGCCGCTTTAGGAGAAAAAATTATATTATGGCTTTGGAAACTTCTGATCTGACGACAGTGTGGATAACATTCAAAACTTAAAAAATTGGTGTCGCGGTAGTCTTGAGCCAAGATGCTCGCCTCTCATGCCGAAGGTACCGGGATCAAATCCCGGTCAGCGCAGGCATGTTGGAAATTTTGGGATTTTTTCTCATGTTGGTGTATTCCTGTCCCCGATCCTATGATAGGTAGGATCGAGCACCTAGTCTTCACGGATAAGGACTAAAATTTAGGGAGGGCCCCGTGTGCACGTTGCGCACGTTAAAGATACCTTGGCAGTTGGGAATCGAGAAGAGCAGGGCCGAACAGGTAGCTGCCCGGACAAAATTAAATAAAATTTATCCCTACCCCCCCCCCCCACGTTAACCACTCGCAAAGTACAAACTTTGTGGATGACCCCCCCCCCCCCACCCCTAAAATTGTTTTGGTTTGCATAAAGGCAGGTCAGGTTAGTGCAC
>OZ007574.1:53074308-53139308 GCA_963931925.1 Onchidella celtica | reverse complement strand
TCGACCTAGACAGTACGGCTAAAGTAAAGCCAACTTAAGGCACGCATGCCTCGACCTAGACAGTACGGCTAAAGTAAAGCCAACTTACGGCAAGCCTGCCTCGACCTAGACAGTACGGCTAAAGTAAAGCCAACTTAAGGCACGCATGCCTCGACCTAGACAGTACGGCTAAAGTAAAGCCAACTTACGGCAAGCCTGCTTCGACCTAGACAGTACGGCTAAAGTAAAGCCAACTTACGGCAAGCCTGCCTCGACCTAGACCGTACGGCTAAAGTAAAGCCAACTTACGGCAAGCCTGTCCCGATCTAGACAGTACGGCTAAAGTAAAGCCAACTTACGGCACGCCTGCCTCGACCAAGACAGTAGGGCTAAAGTAAACAAATCTAAGCCTAAAATAATACGGTTTTTCAGATTGTTTAAACGGGGATTACAGTAGTAATGAGCAGACTTAATTTATGGATTGGGTGAACCACGAAAATGTAAAAAATGTAATCCCACCAAAAGAAAAAAAACAAACATTGTGAATTATGACAAAATACCAAATGTATTGATGAATTTGAACCTCCATCTCTAAAGAGAAATGAACAAGAATAAAATACTGAGGCCTTCCGACAAAAACTACTTTCGTTAGCAATGGCCTTGACACTGTGTTTGCAATCGCTTGCCGTAAGCAAAGATGGCTGCAGGGCTTTCTATTTGCGGTCATGTGACGTGAGCGAGTCTTACCTCTAGGTTTATTATAAACTCTTTGCAGAGAGTATAGATGTATGGAGAGGGTTCACTTCCGCCAAACCGAGAAACTAGGTCGCTGCGGTAAACAAGAAATTGAAGAACTGAAAGAGACGGCCTTCACCAAAGATAGTGTGCATATTTGTTTACTGTGGCTTTGTTCATGTTTTCAGGTTGATTGAAACTATTTACAACTGTTTGTAAGCTCTTACGCCACGTGGAAATGCACAAACGGATATTGTTTACCACAGCGAGCTACTTTCCGCCCCATGCTAACATTGGTTTAGCAGAGCATTCCGTTTCTCGTAGTGCAAATCGACAAACACATCGCCCAGTGTGCACATTATTGCTATTTCCTGAAGGCTGGTGCGGTGCGTAGGGCACGAACGCGCAAAGGGAGTGCAGTAAGACTGATCTAAAAAAAACAACAAACAAACAGCTACAACAACATAAACCTAAAGGGACCGGCAAGGTAAATCAGATTTATTACAATTACCCAAAACTGAAACTAATACAGATTTATCCCGGGCAGGGCGGGGCATCTCGGCTAGTACGCAAATAATTACTCTGCAAAGAAAACCGATTCCAGTAATATTATACAAACCTACACACATGCAATAAGGCCGAAAGACTATCGATTACAGAATATACGTAAACAGTTGTAATCAATTCATGCAATAACAGGTGAGCTGGTTGTTATTTATAGTGCTGTTGTAAGAACGCAATTGGTCTGTTTACGATTTGTCCATTATAAGAAGAATGTTGTTACAAGTACGTACGTGCCCCAAGTTTTTTTTTTGCCCTAGGGGTACGTATTTTAAAGCCTTTTGTGACTCCAGAACTAGAGAGCTCCCCCCGAAATACTCCTAACAACAGCCTTAATTAATTATTCTTTCAGATTTTCTTTTTGATTTCCTCCTGTTTTTTTTGGTTGAAAGGGTAGGGGGGGGGGGGTAGGGTTTAGATAAGATTTAGGGTTGAGGACAAGGCCGGGGTTAGGGATAGATAGCGCAAAACGCTTGCGAGGCGTACGTACTTATAACAACAGCCTTTCCATTACAGATAGAACAATTCACCGGCTTCCCTACGACTGTACCGTCTATCTCACACAGCACAGGAGAAAGAGCCACTCGCATTTCAATACAATTTATTATTATGTTGTTGTTGTTGTTGTTGTTGTTGCTGGTAAGTGGACGGGGCAGTCCATGTTGAAGAAAACGCCAACGTGCTCTCAATGCTCGCTCTTTTGCTATCAAAAGCTTTTAGCACCTTTAGAGAACAAGTCCATAAATCCATTGTTGTTGAACACGAACTACAATGTCGGTTAAAAATGTCTTTGCCCTTACTTTTTTGGTTTTTGTTCGTGAAACAAATAGCTCGCCCTGGTCCTTATTTTACTGACACACGCACACGCAGCGACAGGGAGCGAAAGAGTGAGAGAGAGGGAGAAAGCGAGAGAGAGAGAGAGAGATGAGACAGAGAGAGAGAGAGAATGAGAGAGAGAAAAAGAGAGACAGAGACAGCGAGATAGAGAGACAGAGAGTGAGAGACAGAAAAAGGTAAAAGAAAGGAGAAAGAGAGATGAGAGAGAGAAAGAGAGAGAGAGAAATAAAGATTGAGAGAGAGAGAAAGAGAGAGAGAGAGAGAAAGAGAGAGAGAGAGAGAAATAAAGATAGAGAGACAGAAAGAGAAAGACAGCGAGATACAGAGTCAGCGAAAGAGACAGAGAGGGGAGAGAGAGAGAGAGAGAGAGAGAGAGAGAGAGAGAGAGTACCGTACAGTGGAAGGCGAATAGAAAAATCGAACATCTTAACACTTTTAATACAGCGCCATTTGCACACAATCGAAAAAGTTCTTTCACACACAGGTTTAACAGTCTTGTCTGTATTTGTGAAAGATACATTGTCTTTTTTTCCCCGACAAGGAGTGGAAATGTTTGTCTGTGCAACGCAATTCTGTCTCTCTTATAGCAAAGTGTCACGTCTGTTAGGATTTCACGCCCTGCACACGTGATATCCACAGGGATCACGGAGAAGTGTGGATACAATCCTAACGGTTTACCACGACAAAACACTGCATGTGCTCAATCGTCCAATTAGAATGACAAGGTCCTATCTCCACTTTTTGGCTGAACCGAATTACACACCACACATTACTTCTACGTGCCTTCTCCGTTGTGTGTCAAAGTATCAAGCAGATTCGGTGTGAAATTTGTAAGAATTACTAAACAGAAAAATACAAATCTTTGCCCTAAAAGGTATATTCACATGAAATTTCAATTGTCGATTTCTCAAAAGTTGAGGGAAGGGAGTTAGAACTTGGTCATTCTAAGGAGACGATTGGGCATCAAAGTATCAAGAGGATTCGATGTATAACTTGTAAGTACCGGCATTACTAAAAGGAAAAACAGTCGTATCTCTAACAGCTGTCAGCACATGGAACTTCAATCATAAATTTCACAAAAGTTGATGGAAGTGAGTTACGACCTTGTCATTCTAAGGGGGACAAAATATGGAACGTTTTTTGGTGGGGGGGGAGGGGGGAGTAGACGTGCTCTTTCGCATTACTTCCACTGGCTACGGAGTAATGGCCCTTGATGTATGTCCTGGCGATTTTGTAAAACAATAGGGCTTGTCGATGAAGATGGACAAGGACATTGTGCTGTGGTCTCCGGAAACAAAGGCTTCAGCGCGTGAAGATGAGCGTTATCATCCTCCCCCGCATCTCCACTCGATAACTCCAATTGTCTCCAAAATAGAAGGGACAATATTTTTTAGGGAGAGTTTAGGTGTGTGTGAAAGAGAGAAAGAGAGAGAGAGAGACACAGAGAGAGAGAGAGAGAGAGAGAGAGAGAGAGAGAGAGAGACAGAGAGAGGGGGAGGAGGGAGGAAGAAAGAGACGGACAGAAAGTCTGAGACACAAACAGAGAAAGAGAGAGAGAAAGAGAAAGAGAGAGATTGGGAGAAATACACACTGAAAGACAGACAGAGAATGAGGAAGAGAGAGAGAAAGAGAAAGAGAATAAGAAAGAGAGATGGTGAGAAGGAGAAAGAATGAAAGTGAGAGAGAGAGTGAGAGAGAAAGAGAAAGAGAAAGAGAGAGAGGGAGAGAGAGAGAGAAAGAGAGAAAGAAAGAAAGAGAGAGAGAGAGAGAGAAAGAGAGAGAAAGGGAGAAAGAGAGAGAGAGAGAAAGAGAGAGAGAGAAAGAAAGAGAGAGAGAGAGAGAGAGAGAGAGAAAGAGAGAAAGAGAGAGAGGTCAGCAAACAAAAGCAAAATATCGTGGGCTGCCATTTTCATGGACTAACCCAGCTGATGGAAACGGGCTTAGAGATCTTCAAAGTTACCAGAAACAAACTACTTTGTGCAGAATCTTTCTACCTCACCCTAAACCCCTGAAACCTCCTCTTTCCTCTCTGCACACAGACACAACTCTACACTGATGACGTCCAACCCACGTTTATTTACTGTAAACAGTCAAATCTAGTGAACAGATTCGATTCGCTTTGATTGTTCACCAGAGATGTCAAAACGCTAATGACGCACGTCGACTCTGACAATCTCCACCGTTTGCCAGATTTTGAAAAGTCAAACAAGCCATTTCTATTGAGTGACACGAGAACAAACAGATAGAATAAACTCGGGGAAAAAATAGTTCCCCGTCGTCACTTTTCACTGACATTTATTTGGTGAGCTCTATACGTGATTATCAGAGGCTGACCAGTCTATCGGTCAAAATAATGTCCATTTCTGTCTTTGTACTCGAGCGGCCCCGAACAGAATTCTTTGGACCCACGCGAACCAATCTTGACTGGTCGCCCCCTTAGAATGACAAGGTTCTAAGTCCCTTCCGTCAACTTTTGAGAGATCGAGGATTGAAGTTTCATGTGATTATAGCTTTTACAGCAAAGCTTTTGATAATACAACTTTTTTTTTTCTGTTCAGTAATGCTTACAAATTACACACCAAATCTGCTGGATACTTTGACACACAGTGGAGACGGCCTGTAGAAGTAGTGTGTAGTGTGTAACTCAGTTCAGCCGAAAAGTGGAGATAGAACCTTCTCATTCTAAAGGGGCGAAGTATTATGTTCTCAAAGTAGAAGTGTTGATGCTTACAAGGAAGGTGGGCATGGGTTAGTGCGAATAAAAATTTTTGCTATATAGAAATATTAAAAAAGTGGCCAGAGTATTTCATTACGGTACAAATTTGCACCCCCACACCCCCCCAATTGTTTTGTTTTGTTTGTTTGTTGCTCAACTCTACAGCCAGAATGGTCTTGAGTTTGGAGAAAGCATGTCAACAGGATAACCTAGAAAAAAGCAAGACGATAATAATAATAATAATAATAATAGGCGTACATTACATTATTTTGTATGGCGCATTTCCATTAACAATGCTCAATGCGCCTTACATGACTCTCTCTTCCTCTCACGTTACACACAATAGAGCAGATCGACAGGACAGGAGGAGACCTTACCAGAAGGAGTGTTGTTATAAGGACGTACGCACCCCAAGCGTTTTGCACTAGGGGAACGTACGTAGACCTACCTATCCCCAACCCCGACCTTATCCTCAACCCTAAATCTGATCGAATCCCTAACTCTGCCCCCTACCCTTTCAACCAAAAAAACAAGAGGAAAATCTACAGGGATAATTGATCATAATTAATTAAGACTGTTGTTAAGAGCATTTCGGGAGGAGCTCTCCAGCTCAAGAGTCACAAGAGGCTTTAAAATACGTACCCTTAGCGCAAAAACTTGTGGTACTTATGTGCTTGTAACAAAGTTCTACCAGAAGTGTCCCTCACAATGACAGTTTCAAGTGTCAATTAACCTATGGTGTGTCATTTTTGGAATAAGTGGGAGCAACATTGATTTTTTGCGAAAACTGTGTGTTGGATTTATCTGTAATTTTGTAAAGGCTCAGATTTCATACTAAATGTAATGTAATAATAGATCTATATGTAATTTCTAACTTGTTGTAAAGCGCCCAAATCCACAAAAACTGATGTGCTCTAAGGCGCTGAACTAAAATCAAAAACAGGATTAACATAGAAGATCAATTCATCATGAATCCACTCACATACATTAGCAAACATTTGATCTACTCTCATCCTCAAACCTCTGAGACCAAAAAGGGACATCATTTAGTTTCAATGAAAACGGCACTGAATTAGAAATATTCAGTTTTGAGCCTATTTTTAAAATGTGACTAAACTCATTTACAAAACTCTTTTCAGATTCAAATAAAACAACCTTTGAGAATTTCATCAATGTGAAAATTACATAATTATTCGGAACCATTTAATTCCGCTTGTGAAACTTAAATTGATGAAGCTCTGAATGCCAAATATAAATTTAATACAGTACCCAAATAGACCGTGAAAGACACAAAATGGCCGTCCTCATGCCGAAGCGCTGCAGAACGCAAACTCAAACTGAAACTAAACCTAACGGAACTGGTTTTTGTATTTGTTCGGTTGCCGTCTGATTTTGAGTTTGTTTCTTTGCACTTCTATATAAAAAAACAGCAAGGAAAAAAATTCACTGCTGCGAGTAAGAAATGCCCAGACCTGAAAAAATTGCATGTGAAAGATAGTTCTTTTTTGCTACTATGTCTGTTCCTTTGACATGAAAGCGAAGTATCGTAATTTTGTAATACATGAAAATAGGCCTAAAAACATCGAATAATGCTTTCTCCTCAACAATGATGGCCTCCTTCCACCTGCCGTGGTTTTGTTTCGACTTTAAACTTCCGGTTGCGTTTCAAAGTTTGAAGGTATGACTTTCTGTGCCGTCTGCCTTATGCACGGGCCATGCGGGTGTTACTGTGCCAGTTGTGAGTAATCTGTGTGCTGATTGTGCGTGTTGTTTGCAATCCGTTCTTTGAACGGGCCCTTAGACTAGTTGTTACAAATAATAATAAGTTGTCCCGAAAAAAGAAGGAAGTGTATATCCGTACAACATGTTGTATGGATATGGACAGTGCATATCCGTACAACATGTTTACCAAAAAAGCGCGACTGGTGAAGGTTTGCTGAAACAAAACTTGGTATGGTGTTCACGAATTTTAAAGTGACAACCACATGGAATAGTCAGATGGACCTGGGGGCGTGAGGGTCTAGTCAGTTTGTATCAATGGGCGGTAGTCAGATTGACTAATCCGGCGAAAAGGGGCTGGGGTAGCCATTGGTGATCGGCGTACACTCAAGTATATTATTAGCGCAGATCACGCAATCTCCGAGCAGAAGTCGGATTGTTTTGCTACTAAGCCGATTCATTATTTTTTAAAATTATGCAAATTAACAAGGTCGGTAATATAGTATTCTGGTGTGTCCCAAAGAAATGTTCACTTTCGTTTCGAATGAACAATGCAAAGACAGCAGGAAGACAGACAGACAGGCGGGAGGTTCCAATTCGTCTGCGTGCAAATTCGTGACGTCAGTGTCTAGACGTGAATGGGTTCTTCACAAACAATCCATTTTGTCAACCCTTTGTCTGGACGGCCATTATCTTAGATTTTATTACTCGGCGTTTGAAGCGACAGAGTAATTTGTCTAGTAGATGTTTGATTTCCCACTCTTTGCTTTACGCTACCCTCTTTACTTCACCAGAAATATTGGCCTGGGTTAACTACTAGCCTTTTCTCGAACTTGATCTGACTGAATGTTTTTGGCTTAAGCTGTCTGGAATCTAAGAATCATTATATAGAGTAAATCGTTCCAAAAATACAGAACGAAACTTTCTGAAATTTGACGTGAAGAAGTGCGAGAATGTTGTTACAAGTACGTACGTCCCCCGAAGTTTTAGTTGCGCTAGGGGTGCGTATTTTAAAGGCTTTTGTGACGCCAGAGCTAGAGATCTCCTCCCGAAATACTCCCAACAACAGCCTCAATTAATTATTCTTTCGGATTTTCTTTTTGTTTTCCGCCTATTTTATAGTTGAAAGGGTAGGGGGGCAGGGTTAAGGATTCGATAAGATTTAGGGCTGAGGATAAGGACGGGATTAGGGATAGGTTAGCGCAAAATGCTTGGGGTGCGTACGTACTTATAATAACAGCCGAAGTGAAATATTTTGGTATTTCGACCCACGTCAAACATTTTAATGGTGTCAAATACTGACTTTCTCGCGTTTGTTGTTTGGGTTTGGAACATGCACACCAGCACGATCACGGACACATTGTGCTAGGGAGAAGCAAGACGATAGATGGAATATAACAGAATGATAGTACAGAAGCTAGACCTTACCACAAGCTACCACCTACCATCCGCGACGTTCTCTCCAGAAACAAAAACGAATCATAATAATAAAGGAATTATCCCGATTTCATCATACTGCTAATCGTTAACCTCCGCCACCTCACAGTTAAAAGTCGAGAAGAGCAGGCCGAACAAGGCCGCTGCCGGGGCAAAATATAAATAATAAAGCTACAACAAAACGCCTAATAGTCCTATGGACTCGGAAACTACACAACGCACCGACCTGAAATTTGGCACAAAGAATTATGGGACAGCGAACATTGTTCCTATCGCTTTACGCAAACAAAACCGTTTCTTATTTCTGAGTTAATCGGTAAATGCGATTATAATTAAAGACTAAATTCACGAAAGCGTTTGATCCGAAATTTACGATCAATAAGATATTGATGTATGTTTCTAATAATAGCCCACTTCCGCCTACACATGACGTTATCACTTCCTGCGATGTGTTCACAGCAAACTAACCCGTACGCAAATCATTGCCATTTGACGGGTGCTGGCGGGACGCACAGGATGTCAATGAGCAAAGGGAGAGCAGTAAAACGTATCTAAAAACAAACAGACAAACAAAAATAAAATAAAGCTCAAGGAACAGGCAAAATGAAGCAGGTCCATAATAATCACCCAGAACTGAAACTAATAAATCGATTTATCCCGGGCAGGGTTCTAAAAAAACACAAATCCCTACCACAAAGAAACAATAACAACAACAACAAAAAGTGAGGTGTAAATGCCAAGGGCAGCGAAACTTCCTAAAATAAAGAGCTAAACACATCTCAGCCCCTTCTAATGTCAACAGGAACCATTACACGTGGAAGAACTCTTAAAACCGTCGTTACGGTATATTAATCGTGCAATACATAATTATAAATTAACACAATATATCAAGATCTAAATAAAATCCTGTGTTTCACCACCCAACCAGTCTGATGAGTAAAAGACAGCTCGGGAGATTAAGAAAAAACATTTTTTTTTATAGTTTTACAATACACTATTCACTCTAATCAATGCTGGCCTTGTAAGATCGCATCTAAATACACCCGAACTAAGCCGGACGAAAGTTGACAACCAATTAATTTTGTGTCAGATTTAAATTCCTGGTTCCTGAATAGAATCAGATTCTCTCTCTGTCTCCTGATCGAGACCAGTGACAGGGACACAATATTGAACACAGACATCGTGAAGCAATTGAGGGGTTTAGAATTTGAAGAAATCTGAGTGCAATTTGACCGCTTTTGAGAAGAAAGCAAAGAAAGAAACATCATTTCAGTATAAAACAATCCGATTTAATAAACGTTTGCAGTACCGACCTCATATCATCGACTATGTCATTAAAATATGAAATTCGACAGGTTTATACTAAAATGACATTTTTTTGCTTCTTTCTCAGAAGCAGTCAAATGGCATTTACATCTCTTCTAATTGTAAGCCCCTAAATTAATGAAATATAATCCCCCCCCCCACCCCCACCCCCACCCCCCCTTAGCCTCGACAACAGACTTAAGACCAGTACAATGGAATCTAACAAATAGTGAAGTGAGTTTGACTCTGAGTGTGGAGAATGTACGTTTACACAACAACGGTCACCACGGGCTAGAAAAAAAGCAAGGCGACAGACAAATAAAAGCAGAACCCGATCTTATTTCCTTTTTGTTCCAACTCCACCCTTTGTACAACAGAGAAATTCCACGTTAGACGATTGCGGCTTTACTATTATTATGATAAGGTGTTAGAATAAATCAGAACTGTGAAAAAACTAGACAAGTGCCAGCTCGCATTTTAAACAATTGCCAGAGTGTGCATTTGTTATACCTCTTCTGCGTATTAAAAGATCTCCAGTTTTTTTCAGAAAATGGAGATAGAACAAACAAGAAATAAGGTCACGGTTTGTAGGAATTATCTTCTTCTTCTTCTTCTTCTCCTTTCGTTCACCAATCTAAATCTGCAGATTTGTTCTTTTAAGAAAATCTACGGTTTTCTGCAGTTCTGGCAGAGCACCATAGAGTTTGATATTCAGGTCGGTGGGTTGGGGCCAATACGTTTCTCGCAGTGCTGAGAAGAGTGTGCAGTTCTGCAATATATGCTCCGTGTTGTGAGGAGACTGGCTGCACTCACATAATAGAGGGAAACTTAAGTTTTTGGGACGGACCTCGTGCATTCGGAAAAAAAACAACAACTAAAAAACCAATTACAACGGCTTCAGCAAGACTTGCTATCTTAGCGCAGAAACTGGTGATGGCTGAACAAAATAAGGCAAGTCTGACTGGTTAAGATTTGTCTACCTCGCAAACTAAGCCTGATGTTTAGCCGAATAATCACAAACACACAAAGAAACAACAACAACCCAACCTCGCTTTCAAGAACAATCACTGCGTCTGTCTAGGGCCGATTTTCTCCCTTTGATTGGCTCCCAATTTACAAAATTAATAGCGTGGAGGCTGTTAGATAATGTGGGCGCTTATCGTTATTTCTGTTAAAGACCTTTTCCTCTATCAATCATCCGGGGGTTGGGGTCTTTGGGAGGGGGGTGGGGGATGGGGGCGGGGTGGGGGGGGGGGCTGTTCCCTGTTGACAGAATGTCTTGTCGTTACTTCAAGCACGCAGACAAGAACTAATTACGTTGAAACCACAACTTCCCATAGAAAAACCGCAACTTTAGCAAAAGCCCAGACTAAATACCGTCTCGTTAACAAGGGTTGTGAGGGGAGGACAAAAAAAGGGGGCGGGGGGGGGGGTATGAAAGAAAATTAAGGGCCGATGGGGGCGATTGTCTAACAAAGGTTGAGAACCACGGGCCTAGATAAATACCATCACTTTAACTGTATTTGGAAATCAAACTATAACACTGCAAAGAAAACGTGTTATTGTTGTTAAAGTACAACTTAAACAACGGCTTACACTAAATACAACCCCTTCAACAAACATTGTATTTAAGGGGGGAACGGTGGTCTAGAGGCAAGGTGCTCGCTTCTCATGCCGAAGGTCCCGGGTTCGAATTCCAGTCGGTGCAGGCATGTTGGAATTTTGGGATTTTTCCTCATATTTTCCTGTCCCTGATCCTATGGTTGGTAGAATCGAGCGTCAAGTCCTCTCAGATAAGGAGGAAAAATTCGGAGGGCCCGTGTGCACGTTGGGACGTTAAAGATACCTTGGCATTTGGAAATCGAGAAGAGCAGGCCGAACAGGCTGCTACCCGGGCAAAATTCTGAAAAACAAAACAACAACAAACAAACAAAAAAACGAATCCCCTACCACAACAAGAAACATTGAGGTGTAAATGCCAAGGGCAGCGAAACTCCTATCTAAAATAAAGACCTGAACCAACATTGTATTTAAGGGTGAAACCGCAGCATCTCGGCAAAAAACATTACCTACACTAAAAAAAAAAAAAACTGGCTTAAAAACCGTCTCCTTAATGTCCTGCCAGCCAAACACAAACTGGGTTGCCAGGTTGGAATTTCAAATTTAAGCTCAGCAATACTAGCAAAAAGCCAGATAAAAGCCAAACACGTTTCAGGGTAGTTTTGGTACCAACATCACACGAAAAACTCCGGAACCAGGCCACTACCCCCCCCTCCCCCACCCCACCCCCTTCCCCAACCTCCACTAGAATGAGTGGAACATTTGACTTAAATCTTGTCACTAGTGATTTTTTAAAAGCGTTTCTGGAGATGCAGTGAAAGTCTTTGCAAACATTATTCTATTTGAAAGGAATAGTTTCCTCCCGATTCTCACAAGAGCAAGAAGAAGATTCAGCTGCCTTCCGTTTTTAGTTTCAGTTGTAAGAGAGTTTCCATGAGAAAACTCTTTAAATACTTCATGGTGAAGTATATCAGTCCAGATCCGCGGTGTGCATAGGGAGTGCTAACGTCGGTGACAGTCTTTCAAAAAACCGTATACGTATAAACTATACGATCCAGTGTCAACTGGACACTGAGCTTGGCAGTTGGTGGCGCTTTTTTGACAGTTAACCACAGAAATCTTGGCATAAGAACATGCAATTGACCGAAACATTATTTCCTCGAAAGGAAATGTTTTAGAAAAAGGATGGTAAGTACAGGTAATTTTAGTACAGAAAAAAGCCAGGAAAGAGTGAAAAAAAAACAAATAAATTTTCTGACACCAACCATGTCTTAAAAAAGCCAAATTTCTGGAATTTGGCTTAAGAAAGCCAATCTGGTAACCCTGAACACAAAATGTCTTTAACAGACAACTTCAAAAAGAAAATTGTTCAATAAAATCAGAACCACGGGCCAAAACAGGATTAAAAAACAACAACAACAAAATCTCCCAAGACAAAGAGCTCTCTTCTTTCATCCCTTTATTTCAAAAGGTTCTTGTTTAAGACATTTGGAATCTTTTTCAACTTTCTTATTTGGTTTCAGATGACAGAGGGCTGGACGAATTTTAATGTTCCTTTTATCGCCGCCATCATTGGTCCTTGGACCGTTATCAGACAAACTGAGTTTTGTGTCTTAGAATTTCAAAGTGGATTTTGTCATAAGGCGATCTCTGGCCTAATGACTTTCCAGTTTAAGAACAGATGCCAGCCAGCACAGGATGTCGGATCACACACGTATACACACTCACACAAAAACACGCACATATACAGAAAATCGAGAGAAAGATAAAAGAGTGAGATAAGAGGGAGAGGAAGAGAGAGAGAGAGAGAGAGAGAGAGAGAGAGAGAGAGAGAGAGAGAGAGGGAAAGAGGGAGAGAGAGAGAGCTAGATAGATAGATAGATAGACAGAGAGAGAGAGAGAGAGAGGGGAGAGAGAGAGAGAGATCGTTTTCAATACTAAGTTAACAAGGAAACTCTCATCAAACTAATGAATGCTTGACAGGTCAAGATTACCCCCCACCAGTGTTTAAAATCAAAACGTACATTTCACGATAACCACTGATAGCTCACTATACCACAACTCAATTATACAAAACCCTCCCACCCGCAAATCAGTCTGGATGTGGACAAAATGTTTAAAAATGATAATAATATTTTAAAAAAAACAAAAAAAAAAAACAAACACGCAGAAAGTCTGTCAGGTCGCTGTAGGGATTGAAACAATGTAAAAACGTGGCCAAGAAAAAAGGGAAACGGTACGGGAAAACAACAAAAATAAAAAACAAACGTCCATGTTTCTAACTTCTTTGGGGAATTTTTATTGCATGGTTTGTTTATTGTTTGTTTGACAGGGTGGGGCGCGGTCCACAGAAAAGATTCTACCGGAAGCGACACAAGGCAGGATACGTCATCAATTTTGACTAGCCTGCGCCATTTTGGATGACAGCGATTGTTCGTAACTAGGCACGCGCGCAACGTTGTTCGATATAACGTCAGAGATTATGTTATGTAGAGAGTGATCTCACTTCCGCCAAATTGCAAGACTAGGTCACAGCGGTAAACAAGAATTGAAAGACCGTCTTCACCAAAGACAGTGTGCGTATCTGTTTATTGTGGTTTGTTCACATTTTATGGTTGATTGAAACTATTTATAACCGCCTGTATAAGCTCTTATTCCCCGTGGAAATGCACAAACGGGTATTGTTTAGCGCTGATCAAGTCACTAGACGTTGCAATTCATCCAAAATGGCGGTGAGCAAAATTTGACTCACCCAGTTCTGGAAAAAAATGCTCTTCAGTTGTTATAGTTCTCGAAAATCTGAAGTCTTATTGTATGTGGCTCTTATATTAAGCAAGTTTGGCCTCCCCTGTCGAATGTAATTCTAATCTATCACCGAGAGGGGACCTATCAATCTCAATACGTGCATATCTTGGATGCATATCATTATTGTCAATCTCCTTCACCGATTTGTTATTTGCATGACACAAGATCGTTTCCCCCCGCCGTCATGCATGTTCAGTGCTACAGATTTGTATCCCCCAACATCCCAATATCTATCTAGAAATCTTGACAAAGCGGCGGCGGTGATTTATATGATAGGATTTCTTGTCTCTCGGATATCATTTTTAGATATTATGTATTTGCTGGTTGGGGGGATGAGGAGAAATAATTTTGTTTTGTTTTGTTTTGGAATTAGACATAGGAATATGTGTAGATTTCTGAATCTGATATACGTCAGACATTCACATCAGAGACGGGGAGAGAGAGATGGCGAGAGAGAGAGAGAGAGAGAGAGAGAGAGAGAGAGAGAGAGAGAGAGAGAGAGAGAGAGAGAGAGGGAGAGGGAGGGAGAGAGAGAAAGCCAAAGAGAGAGAGAGAGAGAGAGAGACAGTGAAAGAGACCGAAAGAAATAGAGAGAGAGATACTTGAGATAGAGAGAGAGAGAGAGACAGAAAAAGCCAAAGAGAAAGAGGGACAGAGAGGAAGAAAGAGAGAAAGAGAGAGATAGTGAGAAAGAGAAAGAAAGACAGATAGTGAGATAGAGATAGAAAAAGAGAGAGAGACGATGAGAGAGAGAAAGAAAGAGCGAGAGACAGTGTGAGAGATAGAGACAGAGAGAGAGAGACAGTGAGAGAGAGAGAGAAAGAAAGAGAGAGATAGAGATAGTGAGGGAGAGAGAGAAAGAGAGAAGGCGAAAAAAACACTCTAAACATCTGCAAACTAATCATAAAGAAACGGCTAAAGACAATTACTGAGCAAGTGTGCGAGGGCAGAACGTGAGAATCGATATGACAATGAACTGGCAGATGTTATCACAGTGGCAATGTGATCTTTCACAGAGTGAACGAACGCCCAAGAATGAACCTGTGATGTGATAAATCTGGATGTGGAAAACGAGACTGGAAGAAATGACCTTGGTTAGGGGGTTAATCTTCCCAACAACAACAACGACAACACAGAGCAATAATGTCACCATTTCATTAACAATCGCCGCACCCCCCCCCCCCGCCCTTTCCCGCCCCAGTGACCTGTTTTGCTGGCACACACCCACATCACTGCCGTCCATCGCAAAAAAGCCGTAAATCCCAATTTAGTAGGAAAAACAAAAAAAGTCTTAAAATGCTGTTCTGGGTACATAAAATACACCTCCTTCCCTTATGTAAAGATGAATTCATGAAATCCTAAAATAGCCCCTTTGAGGAGGATATTAATAGAAAAAAAACCCAACAAAATTACAAAATGACTGGAAGATTCCTCATAATACCCCATAATTTAATGTCTATCATTTAAGGTGTTTATGTCTTTATCTTAGGAGATTCGCTGCCACTGACATTTACACCTGACTTTTTTTGCTTTCATTTTTCTTGCTCTTGTTTCTGTGTGTTTTTCTGGCAGGGATTCGTTTTTTAGAATTTTGCACGGGGGGCGGCGGCCTTGTTCGGCCTGCTCTTCTCGACTTTCAACTATCCAGGTATCTTTAACATTGCGCAATGTGCACACGGGCCCTCCGAGTTTTTCGTCCTCATCCGAGAAGACTAGGTGCTCGATCCTGTCTACCATAAGATCCGGGACAGGAATTTTTTCCACTGAAAAAAAATAAATAATTCCAACATGCCTGCACGGACAGGGGATCGAACGCGGTACCTTCGGCATGACAGGAGAGCAACCTGCTTCTAGACCACCGTGTCCCTATCATTAAAGATCTTTCGCTAATCCTTCTATAAGACCACAGAAATATATTATACACACCACTTCACGAGGTAAATCTTTTTTTAAATTATTTTTTTTTTTACTAATATTCTTTGAAGGAACTTCATTTTTCTCTATTGATAGCGCACCAATGTTCAAATATTTATCTGTATAACTGAAATATATTGAAGATGAATCTTGTTACAAGTACGTGCGTCCCCCCAAGGTTTTACTGCGCTAGGGGTACGCATTTTAAAGCCTTTTGTGTCTCCATAGTCTATAGAGCTCCTCTCGAAATACTCCTAACAACAGCCTTAATTAGTTATTCTTTCATATTTATTTCTTTTCGCTGTCCTCACGTCTTGTGGTTGAAAAAGGTACGGGGCGGGGTTAGGGATTCGATCAGCTTTAGGGCTGAGGATAAGGACGGGGTTAGATATAGGTACATGTACGTACACGCCCCTGTATAGGGGAAAATGCTTGGGCTGCATACGTACTTATAACAACCGCCATTTAAGATGAGCAACACATTTCAAGTAAAATAGTTATTTTCCTCAACTGTAATATTTTGTCTCTTCGCACGTGCGTGGTTTCATGACGGGACGAGCGACATCGCGCTTTTCTAGGAATCATTTTTCGATTGAATTGCGACATTCTCGGTATGGACTGCACACTGGGACCGGGCGGTACCGGCACTTTGTCAGTGTCGCGGCTCCAGGCTCCGACACCACAACTTCTCGCTGGAGTCGACATAGAAACCGACTCCAATGATGCCACGGCTCCTTGATGAACGGTTCCGACACTCTGACTTCGACACTGATCAGAGGAAATGATGACGTCACAACTCCAACACTTCCCTGGTGTCGACTCACAAGACCCGGATTCTGGTACTGACCCTGAGAATTTTTGCACTATCCAAAGGTGAACAGTCAAACTTGAATTGGCAGTCTCCTGTCTGGTGCGGGGCACTTGCACGGTGCTGTAGTGTCGAAGGCGTCGCAGAACTAATTCTCTAAAATATTTAAAATCTTTGTAATATAATGTCATGTCTACACGTATTAAATTGTAAATTAAGCAGCGGTAATGAGAAGGAAAACTAGAGAGTCGCCGCAGTGTCGGCATTCGCGCCGGTACCGGTACCACATTCTGGTGTCGGAGTCGCAAGGCGAAGATCAGTACCTAAGGAGTCGACGCTGGTGTCGGAACCGTGCCCAGCGCTATTGAACACTTGCACTCTCAATCAGCGAGTCAGCGAGCATTGTAGGGGTAAACAAGAAATCGTTCAACCATCGATCTGCCCGACTTTCTTGATGCAATAATGATTGGTTCTCTGGTAGCACATCACGCTGGCATGTCGGTCTTGTCCGCAAGCGCGGTCACTCTCATACCCATAAGTGTTCTGTCCGGAGTTCTCTTTCAAGTACAACAAGAGAATGTGTATTTATAAAGAGATCTCACTTCCGCCAAATTCCGAAACTAGGTCGCTGTGGTAAACAAGAAATTGAAGAATTGAAAGAGACCTTCTTCGCCAAAGATAGTGTGCATATCATTTTATTGTGGTTTGTTCATATTTTTGGGGGGCTGATTGAAACTATTTAGAGCCGTTTGTAAGTTCTTACGCCCCGTGGAAATGCACAAATGGGTTATTGTTTACCGCAGCGACCTACTTTCCGTCTCCATGCTAACAGTAGTTTCACGGCGTATCCCGTGTATCGCAGTGCACACCGACCAATGGTGAAACCTCTCTATACAATACTTACAATCTGGTACAACCAGGAACTAAGGGGCGATCATAGTATTCGTACCCTGAAAAAGGTGGTTTCCCCCCCCCCCCCCTCACTTTCCAAGGTGAATTAAAACGTACATGGATAGGACAAAGGGGAGTGTTCTGGGCGTACGCATTTATTTCTTTTCAACAAAGTAAGTTGTAGAATTATGTAAAAATCCAATATAGGCCATTTTTTTCTTAAACGAAGCACTCACAATATTCCATGCGAAATGCCATTCATGATTTCAAAACATTAAAAAAAACAACAACTTAAGCTGTGTTTTCATGTGTACGGAAACGGAAACGTCAAAAACCGCTCAAATAATGAGGAAGAAAGAATGTTTTCGTGTGTACCGGAAACCCGTTTACACATGTAAACACTCTTCCTTTTTACTACCTGGTGCATTTTTGACGTTTCTGTTGCCGTTTTCATTTCCTTACATATGAAAACACAGCCTTAATTTTGGGCACTCACCATACTCAAGCTGGGTTTTCATGTGTACGAAAACGGAAACGGTAACAGAAACGTCAAAAATCATTCAAGTAGTGAAAACGAAAAAGGGTTTTCTTGTGTACTTAAATGACGTTTCCGTACACATGGAAACGCTCTTTCTTTTAACTACTTGATGGTTTCTTGACTTTTTCCTTTGCCGTTTCCTCACACATGAGAACACAGCTCAATGGCCGTTCGACAGTAGGGGAAAAAGGGGGGGGGGCACTATAATTATGTTATCCTGATGTCTGTTGCAATTTCATAGGTGACAAAGTTTGCTGCAGATATCAGAACGTCGGGTTTTTGACTTACCTTTCCACTGTCACTGCTATGATGAGCCAGACGGATAGATCACTCGCCATATAGCCCAGAACTATGGAGAACTTGCAGACCACATTGTTCGCGTTCTGGTAGTCAAAGCCCGTCAAATTGCCTATCCAGAGCCGCAGTAATCCAACGTACAGCACCAGTGTATCCACAACAGAAAGAAAAGCTGGAATGCAGAAAGACAATAATTATTATGATCCTGCAATTAAAGCCATGTGCAAATTGAGTATAAAATACCGGTGATGAGTGAACATAAAGATAGGCTTAAGCTGAAAATCCATTATATCCGACACCGACACGAAACTTAAACGGCACCGAGAACCAAATCGCGCAAGTGCAAATCCTGCATTCTGAATCCATTAATACGAAACGCCACTGATATCGGCACTGACACTGACACGTATTTTATTTCGGTATCAGAACTGTGTAGGGTGTACGGGTTTGGTTTGGGGTTTTCATTTTAGGAGGTTCGCTATTCTTGGCCTTTACATTTAGTTCTTGTTTGTTCTATCTCCATTTTCTGAAAAAAAAAACTGGAGATCTTTCGGTATGTAGAAGAGGTATAACAAATGCACACTTTGACACTTGTTTAAAATGCTCTGTCGTACTTATCAGCCTGTTTCACAGTTCCCATTTATTCCAACTCTTTATTGTAATACCAAAGCCGCAAACGTTTAAACTCTGAATTTCTCAGTTGTGCAAAAAGTGGAGTAAACACATAAGAACTGAGGTCACGGTATTTCTGAGATGTTCAGAATACTTTTCGTAAAAAGAAAAGAAAAAAAAAGCTCGTCCAAAACAAGCGCAGAAAAGAGAAAAATGCACTTGATGGGAACCGGCTTTTATTGTAACTTAGAAAAAAAAAAAACAAACAAACAAAAAAAACTGGATGACTAGGGTCGTGTTGTCATGTTTGCATAAACGGCAAATGAATAAAGAAACATCAAAAATCCAAGTAGTAAAAAGAAAGACTGTTTGTTTCCCATGTGTTGGGAAACGGCGTTTCGGTGCACACACACACACCCATCCACACCCACACCCACACCCACCTCCCACACACAGCCAACCACACACACACACACACACACACACACACACAGTCAACCACCCACACACACACCCAGCCAGCCACATCCACAGACAATATTTTTCCAAATTTTACTACTTGAAGGTTTCCGTACACATGAAAACTTAGCTTAACCAGACACAAAAACACCGTCGGAACTGATCCCCTCTTGGCGTTATGTATTCATGAAAATACGATTATAGGAGTCTACAGCCAGGATCAGGTCTGTCCGCTTAACTCAATGGTTTAGGTCCACTGGACAGGACGCTATTCTATCGCAGGGTTTACCCCCAGCTTTCGCCGGTACCCATTTACACCTGGGTGGAGTGAGGAAAAATGTGTTAAGTGTCTTTCCCAAGGACACAACGTCGGGCCTAGCTCTCGCCAGGATTCGAACCCAGGACCTCACGATCCCAAGCCCGACAGCCTAACCACTAGACCACCGACGCCAATTTTTCAGGGGGGGCCAAAAATTGAACTGCTTTATTAATCAGACTTCATAATCCAATATTAAAATAAAAACATGAAACCCCTTTATTTAACCCTTAGTTTTCTGAATTCAGCTCCGAACTTACAACACAGCCTGGGCGCTCTTAAGGGCTACGTTCAAGAGTGCAATATCTCAACTTTTAAAGAAACTTGAGTAATAACAGTCTATCCTGCAGCCCTCATTGTGCAGACCAGAGCTGCACATTTTGTGGAACAAAACGCACTACGATAATGTCAGCAATTTACAGAAAACCGGACAAGAAATAGATATTGTCTACCTGGTCTCAACACGTTAATAACCTTTTTTCCAAACGGATTTAAATTGCATTGGATTTAAATTGGGGGGCGGTTGCCTTGGGCGCTAAATTCTTAGGAACGCAAAATTTCAAAAGAAACAAAAATAAATTTGTTACAATAAAAATACCCCCCCCCCCGAAAAAAAAATCAGTGCGCCCCCCCCCCCTTCCCCCTCACTCAGAAAATCACATTTCTACAAAGTTTTTCAACATGACAGGTGCAAATACACATGATGACGGTCCACGGGTTAGTCAGGAGGCTGCCTGGGACCCCCCTCCCCCCCCACCCCCCTAGGGATTTTATGAGACCTATTTTTTCTTGTTGCTAGACATGTCAGGAGAAGTATTTGAGGTGTCTGCCAAAAATTAAGTGTTGCGATCACAGAGTTATGGCCCTTGAAAGGTCGTCTGGTGCAAAATTTTGACAATTTTCAATTTTTGGACAAATAAATAAAAATGAAACCAATAAACATCAGCATAGTTTATAAAAGTGAAATATATAAAAATATTGGACTTATTCAGCCATAAAAAGGCTAAAATAACAGAAGTATAATAATAGTTTTTTTGTCATTTAATGTCAATTTTCTCATAACATTTCATACCATTCTCAATACCCTTTCTGTTACTATTTCTGAACCTACTCTTTTCTTGAATGCGCTAAAGCTGATCATAGCACTGCATATTTGCTTTTATCAAGTATGATTTGGCTATTATTACACCAATTTTCTCTAAATACATATCACATGGGTATCAACAGTATTGACTATGTACATGTATTAGATTATACCAAACAATATTTAAACCATGTTAACATATAAGATTGAACAAGCATGATCAATGTTAGTGTTAATATTTGAATTGAATACAACTCAATAGATACCAAATCAAACCACAATAAAAGATCAAGTTTTAAAAAATATTAATTCCATGTAACACAATGAGGATCTGACTTGCCAAAAGTAACATAAGAGGTTGCATTGTGGATGACATTAAATCTCCTCATCATCAGTTTCAGACATGTCATCTTCGGAATCTTCAAACCAATCTACATCATCACAAGTTTCATCATCCATTGCATAACGGCCACTTTTGCGCCTTTCACAGTCTTTCTTGGGTATCCTAATTATGTTTAGTATTCAGAGGCTTCATCAATTATGAATTTCACATGTAGAAGTAAATAGTTCAGTATAAACATTACTATATTATTAAAATTCCCCAAAAATTGTTTGTATAGATCTGAACAGAATTTTGTAAATGTGTACCCCCCAAAGATCTGAACAGAATTTTGTAAATGTGTACCCCCCAAAAAAAAAAAAAAAATGTTTTCACATTAAGTTGCAGATCTCAGCTTCTTTCAGAAAGGACAAGCACGCCGTGGGTGCACGTACGAAAATAATTATGTCTCTCATGGGTCCGCAGGCATAGCGCTTTCTTCAGATAGGCATGAACTCTTCACATTCATTCAATGGGCGGGGGACCCGGGGGTTTGGGGGGGGGGGCATTCAAATTAAATTGTAGATCTTAGCCTCGTTCAGAAAGGACAGCGGGTCGTGGGTCCATGTAAGAAAATATGTCTCTCATGGATCCGCAATACTTGCCTGGCCCCAGCGCCGGCAACCCACGCCACACCTCTGCTGCTGCCAAGACGTAAAAATATAACACACTAGCTGAGTTGCCCGGCCCTGCCCGGGATAAATCGATTTATTAATTTCAGTTCTGTGTGATTATTATGGACCTGCTTCATTTTGCCTTTTCCTTTAGCTTTATTTTATTTTTGTTTGTTTGTTTTTGGATACGTTTTACTGCTTTCCCTTTGCGCTTTGACGTCCTGCGCGTCCCGCCAGCATCCGTCAAATGGCTATGATTTGCGCACGGGTTAGTTTGTTTGCACATCGCAGGAAGTGATGACGTCATGATTGTGTTACTGGAAAAGAAATATTATAATACTAGCTGAGTTCCCGGCTCTGCCCGGGATAAATCGATTTATTAGTTTCAGTTCTGGGTGATTATTATGGACCTGCTTCATTTTGCCTTTTCCTTTAGCTTTATTTTATTTTTGTTTGTTTGTTTTTAGATACGTTTTACTGCTCTCCCTTTGCGCACTGACGTCCTGCGCGCCCCGCCAGCACCCGTCAAGTTATGGCTATGATTTGCGCACGGGTTAGTTTGTTTGCACATCGCCGAAAGTGATAACGTCATGTGTTAATGAAAAAAAATAAATATTATACATAATATTTTCCTAGGCGGCATATTGAAAACACAAACCTGTACTTTTGGCCCCGCAGCGTCAATCTCCCAATTCCAGGCCCTTTCTTTTTCCTAGTCTAGACACATTGAGAACACACACAGTTTCATATTTGATAGTCTTAGAACTCAATCTCATCATTCAAACCAGCCCTAACCGGAAGTTGTTTTGTGAATGTGATACAGATACCGGAACCAATCTCAATTACGTACATTGGCCGAAAAAATAGACCGAACGCCAATGTGTCACAACCTAGCAACTAATACAAACGTTCTGCGAGTTATTCATTATTTTTTTATTTTCTGTGCCGGGGACACGACGACAGTCTATACTAAGCGTTGTATAAAATCTGAGGGCCACCGAATCAGCATTAACAGAGGAGTAGCGAAAGGCGGGCTGCAATTGTCGTAAGGTTTCACTTTTATTAATATAGATTTTCCTAGGCATATTGAAAACACAAACCTGTACTTTTGGCCCGGCAGCGTCAATCTCCCAATTCCAGACCCATTCTTTTTCCTAGTCTAGGCACATTGAGAACACACATACAAAGTTTCATACTTGATAGTCTTAGAACTCAATCTCATCATTCAAACCAGTCCTAACCGGAAGTTGTTTTGTGAGTGTGATACAGTCTATACCGGAACCAATCTTAGCTACATTAATTTGCCGAAAAAATAGACCGAACGCCAATGTGTCGCAACCTAGAAACTAATACAAACGTTCTGCGAGCTGTTAATTATTTTTTTATTTTCTGTGCCGGGGACACGACCACGGTCTATACTAAGCGTTGTATAAAATCTGAGGGCCACCAAATCAGCATTAACGGAGGAGTAGCGAAAGGCGCGCTGCAATTGTCGTAAGGTTTCACTTTTATTAATATAGATTGCAGAACAACAGACTAATAATTCTAATGTCTTCAGGGCAAAAAAAAAAAACTGTCAGAGAGATGAATGCATAGGCTGCATCAACTAACATCATCAGAAATAAAAGCATATAAAAAGGACGACAACGATAAACATGAGCATGTCGGGGCCACGGGTGGTCTAGAGTCAAGGTGCTCGCCTCTCATGCCGAAGGTACGGGGTTCAAATCTCGGTCGGTGCAGGCATGTCAGAATTGTGGGATTTTTCTCATATTTTCCTGTCCCTGATCATTATGGTGGGTAGGACAGAGCACCTAGTCTTCTCGGATAAGGACGAAAAATTCGGAGGGCCCGTGTGCACGTTAAAGATACCTTGGCAGTGGAAATCGTAAAGAGCAGGCCGAACAGGCCACTGCCCAGGGCAAAATTCTAAAAAAAAAATTTCTACCACAATAGGAGAAAAAATGAGGGTGTAAATGCCAAGAGCAGCGAACCTTCTAAAATAAAGACCAAAACACAACATGAGCATATCATCTCTTCCACTCCTCCCCCCCCCCCTCACGAAAAACAACAACAACAACAATTAACCTGACAGGTTTGCATGAACTGAGTTGACACGAAACGGTGAGTAGGTGGGGGAAAAAGTAATTATGATAACAACAATTTAAAGGAAATCTCTGAATAAAATAAACGTTTTCTTTAATAATAATATGTTCCAAATAATTATCAGCCATATTAAAATTGGAACTTCTGAACCTTTTATGTCTCGTAAATTTTTGTGGAAAAGAAGATGATTAATCTTCATGTGCCCAGATTGCCTCGTTCAAAATATAAAACAAACTAATTAAAACTTGTCAAATAAATGTAGAAGTCTAGACAGAATTTTAACTTCCCCCCCCCCCCCCCAACCACACACAAAAATTAGGAAATGTTAAAAAAAGGGGCGTGGGCACCATATATTTTAACCCACATGTGATTGTAAGTGTGCTCCAAATCAAAAAAACAAGTTAGGCAACATAGGGTTACGCAATGAAAATTTCCTCATTAGAAACTGCACCCACGTCAGATGTCGCAAAATGGCCGCCAGGTGTGAATATGCTGCATGCATTTTTAAAAGACTGTATAATGCAATCTATCAAAACGCTGGCGCCCGGAGCGTTGAGTACAGAAAGCCATAGATCTGACAAGTTCTTGACATTTCGTTTGGCTTTTATCTCGATTTATACAAAAGGCTTTGCATCGATTTCGAGGTACAATATGTCCCGTTTAGAAACACGTATCGACATGAACCATGGACATCTTTTCACACTCTAACGCTCAGACTGAGACACTTGGAAAGCCCTATCGAAATTTTATGAAACAGGCAAATATATCTTAAGTTGTTCAAAATAAAACGCAAATATATCAAAATAACTCACGAAAACTTCGTCACTAATAAATCAGAAATTGTAACCCCCCCCCCCCCCCCAAGAAAAAAAGGTTAAGGTTACGTGTTGCAAATAAAGTACACTGGGAGCGAGAGGGTGAAACAGCTCTCAATGTTGTTGAACTGATGACTTCATAAATGTAAGATGTTAAGGTCTGGATTTACGACACTGCTTAAGGTCTTTCTCACAAAACTCGTCCAAGGCCTCGGGATTAGTGGCCAACAATGGTTTCTCCTCGCCTTGCCGCCCTTGACCCTTTTAAAACCTGCTCCCCCCCCCACCCTCACCCACCCCCTCCCCCCGCAACACTCACGTCTCAATGTCAGCCTAGTTCTTATTTTGTTCCAACTCCACTTTCTGCACAACTGAGAAATTCCACGTTAAACGTCGGCGGATTTAGTTATTACGATAAGTAAGGAGTAAGTTTAGAATAAGTCGGAGCTGTGAAACAGCTTGATAAGTGCCACAACGCATTTTGAACACGGCGTCAAAAGTGTGCAAATTTTGTTATACCTCTTCTACATACTGAGAGATCTCAATTTTTTTTTTTTTTACAAAATGGAGCTAGAACAAACATGAACTGCTAAGGATGCGTCATGACTGTTCTTCTCTCAATCATAACCCCCTCCGTCAACAATTCAGTCTGTGTTGTGTATTTCGCAGGAACTAGAAAACTAATATTGCAGTAACTATAAAAGCGGTTCGTACAGTCACAATACAGGGAGAGGGTATTGTGCAATGTAGTAGACAACATACCTCCTCCTTCCCCCCCACCCATTCTTTACAATCAGGAACAACTGATCCCTGTTGCAACAATAAAAGTAATGCCACGCTGAAATGTGAATGCATCATTATTTACAAAGGGACTGTTGTTACATGTACGTACGCACCCCAAGCATTTTGCACTAGGGGCACGTATGTAGATGTACCTATCCATAACCCCGTCCTTATCCTCAACCCTAAATCTTATCGAATCCCTAACCCCTGCCCCCTTACCCTTTTAATTATACAAAAAAAAAAAAAAACACCCGAAAAACTGGAGGAAAACAAAAAGAAAATCCGAAAGAATAATATTAATAACTTCGATAAGATTTAGGGTTCAGGATAAGGACGGGGTTAGGGATAGGTACATATACGTACGCGCCCCTAGATACGTACGCTTGGGGACCGTACGTACCTACAACAACAGCCTTATTTCAGCGCAACCTTCTTTTTTCTTTTTCCAACGACGCAGTTTTTCCGAGCTGTTTGGAACCGGTTTTGTTTCGTTTCATTGTTACATTTCATGATCGATTTGTCTCAGAAATGTAACGAAAATGCCACAGTTGATGCTTCCTTTAGCAGTCTTTGGTAATTGCCTTTCGGATTTGTCGCGTAATGTATAGTCGGTGGGAGCTTAGCTGGTTTATAACTGTTTCATCACTGATGTCCTGAAAGCACACTTTGTCTTCATGGAAAAACACTTGCGGCCAAATGTGAACGTCAACTGTTCTATCCGATATAAACGAGAAGAGACCAGAGCTATACCCACCCGCAGCCTTATGGAAATCCGACGTGAGCGACTGACGTGAAGTTTGCACACAGGAATGACATCGTTCCTACGTCGGTTCGCTGGTTACGTCATCGCATCGACGTCCGTTTTATGTAGGGAGCCCGCCCCTACGGTAAGCCTACAAACCCTATGGAAATCCGATCTGGTAACGACATCGTATCAACGTCGGTCTGTTGTAGGAAATCCGCCCCAAGGGGTAATTCCACCAACCCTACGGGAATTAGATTTGGTTACGACATCGCGTCGACGTCGGTCTGATGTACGGAACCCGCCCCTACTCTAATCCTACAAACCCTACAGAATCCGATCTGGTTATGACATCGCGTCGACGTTGGTCTGGTGTCGGAAACCCGCCCCAAGGGTAATCCCGCCAGCCCTAAGAAATTCTACGTCAGATTGGGATGCCGGCTGGATTTCTGCCCACAAGAATATTTTGATTTCTGCAGAGGGCCAGACCTTTGTTGGTTCAAAACATCATTGTAATCCCCAGCAATAATGCGGTAATCCTGGCATAGACGCCAGACTGTAATATTTTCATACTATTTTCTATTCATCCCATTTCAAAATCAGACAAAAAAGGCTCCAATATAATTTCGTTGTTCAACATTTGCTGGCGTCTCTGCTAGTTGATCCGTTGTTTAGAATGTCAAGAAATGAGAACATTCGGTTTAAAATGTTGAATATTATGCCGTTGTTTTCGGAGAAAACTAGGTACCCTTTTTTATATGTTACATTTACTGTCAGAAGGTCCCACAGAAATAGAATAAAATGTAGAATTGCCGTCTATTGTCTGAGAATCTGCAAAACGGGATCTTAGTTCTTTGTTTTATCTCCATTTTCTGAGAAAGTGGGGATCTTTTAATATGTAGAAGAGGTATAACAAATGCACACTTTGACACTCGTCTTGTGTAACCCTCTAGTTGCCCAGACATAAAGTTCCTGGTCTTAAAATTTTGAAACCATGAATAAAAAGGAAGAAGGACCAGAAAGAAGGATAGACCACATCACCAGGTAAGACGATTCATGGAGAAATGATCAAAATTAATGTGTAACCCCCCGACAAAATGAGGCTTATTTCGTCACAGTCCGATTGGAGAAAATCGTTAAAAGGCATCAAAAGATCAATTTTATCGATTTTGAGTTTTCGGTATTTTTGAAAAGTTTAACCTCTTTACTGTTTGTTTGCCAAATGATAATCCTGTTTGAGAAGGGCAAATGCCTCAAAATTGACTTTGAATTGAGTCATCATCAATAATTTTGATGAAAAGCTGAAACTTTAAAAGCGTTTTTCTCAAAACTGTGGTTTTGTCACTTCCTGTCTTTGACGGGCCATATCTTTTCTGCGAATTAAATTACATCAATATTTTTCTTTTTTACAAATTAATGAATGGAATTTGAACAAACTATTTGGTGATACCAATATCTCCATGCCATCAAAATGCAGGGAGCGTCTCATTCTGTCGAGTGGCTACACAAATTGTCGAAAATGTAGAACATAGGTACCAAGGCAGGTGTTCCAAATATTGTATCCTGGGCAGCAGTGGGTTAAAATGCATTGCAGTACTAATATCAATCTGTTTCATAGTTCCGCTTTATTTTAATTCCTTATCATAGTACTAGAGCCGCAGATGTTTAACGTGGAATTTCTCAGTTGTGCAAAAAGTGGAGTTGGAACAAACAGGAACTATGGACGCCAAACCAAGCCAGCAGGCCAGAATAACTTACCCAACGGTGCCCCGTGTTCCATGCTCGAAACAAGCCAACTGGCAACCAATGATCTATGTCGAAACACTTTTCTAATTTGTCAATAAAAGTTTTCAGAGAAAGATCTAGCTTTACACTTTTGCACTCATTAGACTATTTGAGAAACTTAACCTCTAGTGCACAAAATTCCATATTATCTAGAATACGTCTCTGACGCCAGATGTTCTATAATTGGAATATTTCTGAACTGATCAACAAAATGAATGATTTTTCGTGATAAATCGTTATATTTCTGTATGCATTTGACCATTTTAAATTAGTTTTGCAAAATTCAGAATTGTCGTGTAGGCTAAGAGAATATTTTATTATGTCTGGGCGTTCAGGGGTTAAATCAGTTTGGCAATTACATTTTTTTTTATACAGGCATCCCTTGCCCTGGGCGGTAAAGGGTTAACTGCTTAACTCCCGTGCACCGCTGGCTGCGGCTATAGCATGTAACATAGAGCACCTCGCACCGCTGTGAGATGCTAAACAACAACAACAACAACAACAACAACAACAACAACAAACAACAGGACATCTTCCACAGAAAACAACAACAACAAAATGTTTACTGTTCAAGTTGTAGTTTTGATAAATGGGATATTATGTAACTGTTGTGTATATTTGCATCTCCACAAAAAATCCTCCGCTGTGTTGACAGTTGTTTTTATCCCGTGGTCTCAACACCAAAACACAAGAGACACTTCTGAAATGCTGTTACTTACTGACAGCAAAATAATGAAAAATCAGTCAACTGATTCGGTCAAATACACTAGAAGGGTTAAACATACAACACGCAATCATAGAGAGATAGAGAGAGAGAGAGAGAGAGAGAGAGAGAGAGAGAGAGAGAGAGAAAGAAAGAGAAAGAGAGAAAAAGAGAAAGAGAAAGAAAAAGAGAAAGAGAGGGAGAGAAAAGAGAGAGAGAAACAAAAAAAGAGAGAGAGAGAGAGAGAGAGGGAGAGAGAAACACTGAGAGAGAAAGAGGAGAGAGAAACAAGAGAGAGCGAGAGATACAAACACACACACGCAGAGAGAGAGAGAGAGAGAGAGAGAGAGAGAGAGAGAGAGGAGCACACGTTTGAGTATGGAGAAAGCACGTCTACAGGATAACGGCGCATTACACCAGGAAGAATGAAGGCCATGGACAGAATACCAACACAATGACAGAGCAAAAGGACGCCCCATCAGTAACGCCTACCAACCACTCACAAGAATGAAGCTGTGTTTCCATGAGTACGGAAACGGCAAAAATCAGTCAAGTAGTAATAAGAAATTATATTTTTTTAAGAGTGTTTCCATGTGTACGGACATGGCATTTCCGTACACATGAAAACCTTTCTGTTTCACTACTTGGAGGATTTTTGACGTTTCCATTGCCGTTTTCATATCCGTACACATGGAACCCCCAGCCTAAGTCAGACAAGGCCAGCAGAGACTACTCACCCAGATACATGTAAGATGAGACTTTCAGCATGGGTTTCCTCCTGAGGATGATGAAGGAGAAGAGGTTGCCCAGAGTTCCAACAAGGATCAGGATCGGAGGTACGTACAGATGCAGATTCTTTTTAATCCGATATTCTTCAAACTGGAATGAAAAAATATATGTTCGTGTCAACAGCTTTGAGTTTCAGTTTGAGTTAGAATAAATCACGTCGACACGATAACGGTCACATTGTGATGGGCTAAAGCAATACCCTAGGCAGAATATTGACTGATCGATACTGTCACAAATCCCAGACTGGGAGATGTAATAAGTTATGACAGGACAACAATCACGAACAAACAAGTTAACACTTAACAGAACAATCCATCAGACTCACACATTTATTAAACATAATTATACATATAATAGCGCAATTACATATATTATATTATTGAAATGACTGCCGTACAACGGCCTCATTCTCACACACACGCTCCCTCGGATCCACAATCCGGTAGTTACTCCTAAAGGCACTTCGGCCTCAGCCTCTCCCCTCAGGGTCTTAATAGTACATTAATGATTCACTGGCACCGCAGTCTCTCAATATCACCTTCCTATTGTCATACACCTTAGCACTCCCCTAGCACCTCAGCAGGGCAATAACACATTATTAATTCCATAGCCATCAACATGGCAACAACATAGTATCAGTTCACTAGCCTATCAACATGGCAACAATATAGTCTCTCATTCACTCTCATATCTACGTCCCTGTCCGTGGCCTGACTGCCACGACTTTATGTGCCTCTACTGTCCTACACTGACAGCCTCACTTCTGGCCTATGTGTGGCCTCCGGCCCTATGCTGGCCTATCTCCTGTGCTCATCGAGGTGGCTCTGCGGCCCGTCCCCGACACCTACAAGAATAATATTACATTGGTATAATACCCTACCATTTCTATTCACTCCACCTCTCCTTACAATCCATGAAGCGTACACACACTAGTTCACCTTTCACTCACCACACATCTTACGGTAACACACCTCCATCGGAGTACACACTACTCACTCGCGCTACAAATCCATGAACTCACTTTCATCTATCGCTCGTGGCGCACATTGCTATATCCAATATCAAGGACTTCCACATTCCTCACATATACTTATTCACATCATGGTAATAGACGAATATAATATAATACATCAATCATAATAATCAATCAACATTCTACATACCAGTCATAACTGGAAAGACTCTCACTAGTCTTCTCGACTGCTTCCTTTATGTCTGCCCGATGGGCTATTATTCACAGATCCGCTCCCTAGGACCTTCTAACTTGCAGTGATAGTTATACAGCGCTTTCGCCTCCTTCAGACCCCCCACTCATGACATGCACGACTTTTCTTCCCTGTCTCCGTGCGTTAATTTTACTCTCCTCCTTTCCCCCCGTAATTATTAACTATCGCTCACTCCACTCGTGACATCATCCCCCACCCCAAAAAAATTAATGCAATTAATTTCAAATCGCATCAAGATGACTGTCAACGAGTGAGTGTGAGCAATACCTACATTAAAAATGACCTACCAGTTCCCCTAGTATATAGAATACCGAAATCAGGGGAAAATATGGGGATCAATATGGCCTGCAATATGCATATATGTGTCACATCATGAATAGCTAACTAACCACAATACTTAATACAGAATCAAAAACCATTCAACCTATCAACCATTCTTCATATCATATTTATAATGTCAATATTTTTAAGTCGACTTATTCACACAGATCCTGTCAATGTTCCTGTCCTCCGATGTATAAGCTCCTGAAATCTTCCCCTAGGCTCGACTAAGGTAGTCGGCGATATGATTGCTGGTTCCTGGAATTGGTTGAATAACGAAGGTGTACGGCTGTAAAGCCAATGCCCATCTAGACAAGCGTGGGCTGGACGAACGATTCTTCGACAAAAATGTCAGTGGCTTGTGGTCTGTCTGGATACAAAATTCTCGTCCCATGAGATAACGTCCTAGTTTCTGGACGGACCAGACAATGGCAAGACACTCACGCTCTATCACAGAATACTTTCTTTCTCTCTGCAATAACTTCCTACTGACATAACATACAGGATGGAGACATTCGTTCTTCTCCTGTAGAAGACAAGCGCCGACACCAGAGTCCGACGCATCCGTTCTGAGGATAAAATTAGATCGAAAATCGGGTAATATCAGAATGGGTGACGATGATAATGCTGTCACCAAATTATCAAATGCTGTCTGACATTCAGACGTCCACTGGACCTTATCGGGTTGTCCCTTCTTAGTAAGGTCAGTAAGAGAAGATGACAAGGAGGAAAAATTTGGAATGAACTTTCTGTAATAATTTAAAATTCCCACTAAGCTTCTGACTTGTTTCTTTGTTTTAGGGATTTGCAACCCTACCAACTTGTCAATTTTTGTTTCTTCAGGTCTCTGAACACCTCTACCCACAATATGTCCTAAGAATATTATCTCTGGACATGCCAAATCCATCTTTGCGGGTTTAGCAGTTAACCCAAAATGACGTAATCGTTGAAAAATTACTGTTAGTGTCTGAATATGATCAGACCATGTCGACGTATGGCATGCTATACCGTCAAAGAATGACACGACATTAGGTATGTCCTTCAACACTAATCTCATTAATCGTGCAAACGTCGCTGGCGCGTTTACCAACCCAAATGGCATGACCTTAAATTGGAATAATCCAATGGGCGTTTGAAACGCCGTGTATTGTTTAGACTCCTCAGTAAGCGGGATTTCCCAATAACCTTTCGTTAAATCTATCTTGGAAAACCACGTGGACCCGGCCAATGAAGCTATTAGTTCCTCCTGAAACGGAATAGGCTCCCTATCGCCTACCGTAATAGTGTTCAATCTTCGAAAATCAATACAGAACCGCACCGATCCATCAAGTTTTTTCACGAGGGCGATGGGTGATGAATACGGCGATGTTGATGGTTCTATCACATCTAACTTCAACATTGACTCAACTTCCTTTATGACTCTATCTCTCGAAGAAAACGGCAACGGATACGGTCTAAGAAATACTGGCTTATCCGAAGTCAACTTTATTTGGTGCTGAATCACCGTAGTGCGACCCGGCAAATCCGTAACAACATCCGGAAATGACGCTAACAGGGTCTCAAGTTCCCTACTCCTTGAACTTGTAAGGTCAGGGTTAATTTTTACGTCCCTGTAACCTTGTGTCGGAGTTAACTCCGGCAATGGAATTTGTAACTCCTCCTGCGCCTCGGTGTCGCTTACGTCACAGTCCAACTGGTCTACGACCCCCGTACAAGCAGTAGAGAAGACAGTCTCCTCTGGTCTTGTCTGTGCACACAGATACTGTGGTCTCTCATAAAATCTCTGTAGCATATTAACATGGAAAACCTTACTCGCTCCATCAATGTGGATAGCGTAATCTACCTTTGAAACAACTCGCTCAATAACATAAGGACCTTTCCATGTCATCAATAACTTATTATGGTCCGTAGGTAACAACAACAGAACCTTGTCTCCTGGCTTAAAAATTCTCAGTTTGGAACCTCTATCTTTATAGTCTTTTGCTCTTTTCGAAGCGATACCAGAAGCTTCTTCCGCTATAGTGCGCGCTGAAGATAGTCTTTCTCTTAAATCAACAAGGTACTGAAACACCGAAATCTGCTCATCGTCTCCCGATGATGGCGACGTCATCATGTCCCGAAGAACATCAGTTGGGCCCCTGGGACTACGACCGTACATCATTTCGAACGGCGAGAATCCCGTTGACTCCTGCCGTACCTCTCTGTACGCGAATAACACCGCAGGGATATATCTATCCCAATCTTTAGGGCGATCCGCAGCTACCTTACGCAGCATCGACTTTAACGTCGAGTTCAATCTCTCGCACATGCCATTAGCCTGCGGATGATAAGGGGTGGTAGTGATGGGTTGTATGCTGAATAAGCGGAACAATTCCTTCATCATCTGCGACGTAAATTGCGCGCCCCTATCAGACAGAATTTGCTCTGGTATTCCTACCCTAGCGAAAATTGCAAACAACGCTTCGGCGACTGCCTCAGACGTTATGGTCCGCAGAGGAACCGCCTCTGGCCATCTCGTAGCATTACATATGACCGTTAAGAAAAATCGATTCCCCCTATCGGTCGCTGGGTGAATGGGGCCAACAAGGTCTATCGAGACCTTTTTAAACGGTTCTGAGACCGTGGGGATCTTCTGAAGAGGGGCCTGGGGTGTACGACCCTTATGCGTCGTCTTTTGGCACGCACTGCACGTCTTACAATAGACCTGCACATCTCTGTGGATCGATGGCCAGTAAAAATTTTTAAGAACCCTTTCTTTGGTTCTAGCTATCCCCATATGACCCGCTAATGGGACATCATGTGCCAACTGCAATACTGTTGCGATCAGCAACGCTGGCACAACGACCTGCTTTAAAATGGAGGACACCGTTACATATTTACGGAACAGAATGCCCGCCTGAACAATAAAGGAGGACGACCCGTTCTTATATCTCCTCGTTTTCTCGGTTCGCGCTTCCCCAAAACATGGGTTTAATGATGGGTCCTCCCTTTGTAATCTCGCCAAGCGCTCCGGCGTGATGTCTAGGTTGACCGCTGGCGTAGCCAAAGGTCTAATCTTATCTTTATCCGCTACCCGTCGACGTGTTTCGACCGCGGCGCAAAAGTCAGTACCTTTTGATTGCGACCATGCTTGCACGTTCTCATCGGAAGGGGAAACTACCCGTGATACATTCCCAATGATGAGCTGGGCGCCTGGGAAACAACCAACGACTGCCTCGACTTCCCCGCTAAGGAAAGGTGTATCTATCATTATTTTTGCCATGGGTAGTTTCTCAATGGCCCCCGAAAATTGGATGCACGGGACAGTCTCACCTGTAAGCTGTGAATCCCGAATGCAGTCCCTATGCACTCCCACAACGGTAGATCCTGTATCTCGTAAAACCGAGACCGGTTCGTCCCCAACAAACCCCGGATAAACCCTAAGACCACCTCCTGTATGACATGAATTTATAACGGGGATCTTTCTCCCACAAGGTAAAACACCGGAAGATAATAACTTCTCACAACTGGGACACTTAGAATACTGTCCGCCTCCGTTGTCCGATGTAACACACGCAGCCGCATGATGAAATTTATTTGGGGAACATGGACTGGAGCTACTGTCCACGTTCGCCGCTATCCTACCTGCAGGGCAGTTCACGCTGATGTGATCTGCTCTTCCGCAGTTCCAACACTTCGCGGCCCTACACTCGCGCGAAAAGTGACCCACGCGTCCGCAAGTCCAACACTCCGCTCCCTGTGCTGCTCTAGGCCTGGGTCCCCGTGACCCATCGCCACCGGAACTAGAGTCCCTATGCCGTCGGTTATCGGCAAAGGTTACAATTCGCCCCCGGCCATTACCGCGACCTAGCCCTCCTGCTCGGTCAAACTTACCGGATCCATATGCCGGTGATTGGTGATAGCCCCTACGCTGCCCCTGGGCTTGCCCGCTATAGGCACCACGCTGACGCGACCTGTCCCTAAGGCCTGCCGGCGACCTCTCGACAACGGCGACGTATCCAGCATCTTGGACGTACGCCCTGGCGACTGGTTTGGACGGATGCGCCGTACGGTATGCCTCCGCCAACTTAGACGCCTCCTGCACCGTCGCGGGTTCGTTCTCTTTCAGGAAAGCCACCAGATCTTTGTGGCACGACGCGTACAGCTGGTCACGGATCATTAGGTCTTTCAGTTCAGCGAAATCCGTGCCCACATGCGCCAAGTCTACCCAGTTCGCGAAATACTCCGTTAGTCTCGCGACGAAGGCAGCAAAGTCCTCCCTGGTATCTGCACGTGCCCGCCTAAACTGCTCCCGGAAATATTCCTCGGTACGCGCAAATCGGCGAAGCAGCAAAGCCTTCAGCTTATCGTAGTCTTGCACGTCTTCGCGCTGTAGCTCTTTAAAGTAGGTTAGCGCTCGCCCCTGCAATAGCGATGCCAGGTACGTGGCCCATAATTCCTTATTTTCCCCCCATTGCAATTGTGCGTTCAATTCGAACCTGTAAAGGAAGGCGTCTATGTCGTCCTTCCGGTCGTCGAACGTAGGGAGCTTAATCCTGACACCACCTTTATTGGGTACCTGCCGCTCAACTGTTTCTGTTGGCGCACTCTTTTTGATTTCCAACTCCGCTATTCTTACTCGCGCGTCTGTCTCCCGCTCTTGAGCTTCTATCTCCTTTAACCTTATCTCCTGCTCCCGTTCTTGAGCTTCTATCTCCTTTAACTTAAGCTCCCTCTCCTGAGCCTGTCTCTCCTGTTGCTGATGCAACTCCTTTAACTTAAACTCCCTTTCCTCTTCCTTATCCTTAGCCTCTCTTTCTTGTTGCTGAGCCTTAGCCTCTCTTTCCTCTTCCTTATCCTTTTTTTCCTGTTCTCTATCCTTAGCACGCTCATCGCGCATTTCTGCCTGCTGTTCTTTAATCCAGCCGCGTAGCTCTTCTCCCTCCAGGCCAAGTTCCTTACCCAACTTCATTAGTTGTTGGAGTTCCGCCATTTCACAGATTTATGGTTATGGTATCTATTATGCGAACGACCAACCTGTCGGTATGATCACTAACGACACGACCAGAGACCTGAGATCACACCAGATATAACAATACCCGGTTCAGAATACAATTCAGAAATTTACCTTTACAGCACAATTAATTCTATATCTATAAAATGCATAGCACTATTAATTATAAAAGAAAATAGCAATGACAAGAATGAAGAAATACCGTAGAAGGACCACAAGTACGTCAAGGACAACGAACCAGACTAGGACAAAGCTTCTACAAACAAAAAACTATAATGGAAAAAAAGAATGCAACCTAACTACGCCGATTACACAACAAGGTACGAACAAGAACAGAGTCTGAAAAAAAAGAACGTATTTACAGACAGGTAAGAGAGGGACAAGAGAAACGTCTTCCTAAAACAACGAGGAAGATATCGACGCTACAACTAAACAATATTACAGGTCCCTACAGAACTGGTCACTGTGATGAACGAAGTTCCAAAGTTTACCACACCTTTTTAAAAGGATAAACTAAGTTCAACACAGCAAACCCGCGCCACCGCCCGTATAATCAATTACAACGAAAACAGCAAAAACAGGGAAACAGACAGATGAAAAGACAGCCCTTAATCCAGGGTACAAAATTTTAGACTTTTACTTAACTTTCAGCCTTATGAGTTTAAGTCCTCGACCTAATCGGAGCTCTGGCTGCTTGTCTCCTCAGGCTGCACGCACACACACTGTCTCTCTGAAATTTAAGTACACATTAATACATATTCATCAAAATACATGCATCAATACATATTATTATTATACATAAATCATATCATGAAATGTCCATTCATCCAACGAACAAGACAGCACAATTACCTACTAACTAACTACAACTAAATATTATGAAAATGGACGAGTCACAATGGACGAGCCCCCAATGTCACAACGGACGAGCCCCCAATGTCACAACGGACGAGCCCCCAATGTCACAACGGACGAGCCCCCAATGTCACAAATCCCAGACTGGGAGATGTAATAAGTTATGACAGGACAACAATCACGAACAAACAAGTTAACACTTAACAGAACAATCCATCAGACTCACACATTTATTAAACATAATTATACATATAATAGCGCAATTACA
Organism: Onchidella celtica; assembly: GCA_963931925.1. Classification (NCBI taxonomy): domain Eukaryota; kingdom Metazoa; phylum Mollusca; class Gastropoda; order Systellommatophora; family Onchidiidae; genus Onchidella; species Onchidella celtica. The sequence goes on along the minus strand of OZ007574.1, from coordinate 53,102,356 downwards.
TATATTATATTATTGAAATGACTGCCGTACAACGGCCTCATTCTCACACACACGCTCCCTCGGATCCACAATCCGGTAGTTACTCCTAAAGGCACTTCGGCCTCAGCCTCTCCCCTCAGGGTCTTAATAGTACATTAATGATTCACTGGCACCGCAGTCTCTCAATATCACCTTCCTATTGTCATACACCTTAGCACTCCCCTAGCACCTCAGCAGGGCAATAACACATTATTAATTCCATAGCCATCAACATGGCAACAACATAGTATCAGTTCACTAGCCTATCAACATGGCAACAATATAGTCTCTCATTCACTCTCATATCTACGTCCCTGTCCGTGGCCTGACTGCCACGACTTTATGTGCCTCTACTGTCCTACACTGACAGCCTCACTTCTGGCCTATGTGTGGCCTCCGGCCCTATGCTGGCCTATCTCCTGTGCTCATCGAGGTGGCTCTGCGGCCCGTCCCCGACACCTACAAGAATAATATTACATTGGTATAATACCCTACCATTTCTATTCACTCCACCTCTCCTTACAATCCATGAAGCGTACACACACTAGTTCACCTTTCACTCACCACACATCTTACGGTAACACACCTCCATCGGAGTACACACTACTCACTCGCGCTACAAATCCATGAACTCACTTTCATCTATCGCTCGTGGCGCACATTGCTATATCCAATATCAAGGACTTCCACATTCCTCACATATACTTATTCACATCATGGTAATAGACGAATATAATATAATACATCAATCATAATAATCAATCAACATTCTACATACCAGTCATAACTGGAAAGACTCTCACTAGTCTTCTCGACTGCTTCCTTTATGTCTGCCCGATGGGCTATTATTCACAGATCCGCTCCCTAGGACCTTCTAACTTGCAGTGATAGTTATACAGCGCTTTCGCCTCCTTCAGACCCCCCACTCATGACATGCACGACTTTTCTTCCCTGTCTCCGTGCGTTAATTTTACTCTCCTCCTTTCCCCCCGTAATTATTAACTATCGCTCACTCCACTCGTGACAGATACTCCAGAAGATGTTACCAGAAGCGTCCACCAATCACCCGCCATGACGACAGATGAAGGAAATGAACAACACAAAAAACAGTGAGTGAAGCGACTATAGAGAAACAGTGTGTTTCTTCAGAGGGTATGTATTTATAGAGAGATCTCACTTCCGCCAAATCGCGAAACTAGGTCGTTGCGGTAAACAAGAAATTGAAGAATTGAAAGGGATCTTCTCCACCAAAGACAGTATGCATATCTGTTTACTGTGGTTTGTTCATATTTTCTGGGTCGATTGAAACTATTTAGAGCCGTTTGTAAGCTCTCACGCCCCGTGGAAATACACAAACGGGTATTGTTTACCACAGCGATCTACTTTCCGCTCCATGCTAACAGTGGTTTTGCGGTGCCTCCCGTGTCTCGCAGTGCAAATCGACCAATAGTGAAACCTCGCTATACATATATTATATACTCTCTGGTTTCTTATCTACAGTAAGTGCACCACGGCTGTCCATGGAAAAGAAATTTTGACAATTTTGGCTGGGTGGCCAATGTCCTTTCCACGTGGCGATTCCTCGTACCAGGTGTTTGGACTTAGGTCCAGCGCACACTTAACCAGTCTTGATCGTCCATCTAGTTGGTTGGGGAGGTCACAACATTGCATATCCATTAAAAAAAACACGAAAAAAAACGTGTTGGCTGCTGCGCGAGGTTTCAAGTTACCATCCAATTAGTCGAGCGATCAAAACCTGCTAGTACGCGCCGAACTTAACCAAAAAAGTTCCCCCAACCAGATTTTTAATTCTGACCAATCACTGCGTTTCTCGGGGCATGAGGGCCCGCTAAAAATGGCGACCACCGGACACAACACAGGCTTTCAGCACTTTGCCTGAAATGAACTTTGATTGCTGGGATGAATTTTTTCACCAGCTTGAATTATTCACCTAGTCAGAGGAAACTTTCTAGATTAGTCTGACACACGGGCAGTGGAACCCCGTCTTTATTTTGATTGATCGAAAAGATCTAGACGGATCATTCAATAAATAAGTCACCACTCAATCAAGCACACACTCAAAAGCATGAAAGTAATCAGTTAATCAGTCAAGCAATCATCGATCCAAATCTGCCATTTTTCTTCTCTTATTTTATCCACCGCTTCTTTAACTCGTTCCATCTAATGCTTGATTAGCCAAGTTTGTTAATTTCTTGTTTGAAACTTGACTATACATTCTGAAACTTTGTGAGATCCCTGCAGCTTTTGAGGCCTTAAGCTATGGCTAGAAGATCTTTGGCTTTTCGGGAGCTTCAGCCGAAGGCTGTTGGCCCCCTGTTCTTCACTGTTCCTTTCTTTCTTGTTGTCTGTTACTGTTTCGTGGGTGGGGGGGGGGGGCAGAGATGTTAAAAAGAAGACGAGGAAGCAGGAGACAGGAAGGCCCTACCATGAAACTCCCAGCCCTCCACGGGGACTTTGTCCCTTAAAAACATATTACACAGCGTACAGTTTAAAATTAAATTTTGTTCACGGGACCGCCGACACATGCCAACTGTTTCGTGACGTTTCCATTCGCAGATTGTAATTTCAGGGACTCATTCTAAAAGTTCTGCGGAGGGTAGTCCAGCACGCCCAGTGCATCCCGGGCGGTAGACCTGCCAGATACCGTCTGACAGTCTGGCAGTTAAAACGGACTGTAAATTATAAAACGGTTTTATACATACAGCGTACAGCTTATTAAGTTTAACGATTAAATCCGGCATTGAGCTACAGGCTTTTAAAAAAAATAAACTTCCCAGGCAGCAACCCTGTAGCAACGTCAATCCGACGTAGATTTCCGTAGGTCTGGTGGCATTACCGTGTGGCCGGGTTTCTCAGGTCAAACCGTCGTCGACCTTATGCCGTAACCAGCGAATCTACGTAGGGACGACATCATTCCTATGTGCACACTTGTCGTCAGTCCTAGCTGTCGGATTTCATTTTGGTTTGCTGGTTAAGTTGTACCTGCCTCTATCTCATATGAAACTACAAGTTCAGGAGACCTAATTTTACAGTATTAGAGAGAAAACAAAACGACACCTGTTCTTTCTTGAAATGGATTTCTTATCTTAAATATATAATTATTTCCTCATTTAAATACTTTTTTTTTGAAATATTGCAACCCCTTTGAATCAATAGGAAAAGAAAATAAAATAAATTCCGTCAGCTGAGTTCGGCAAAACAAACGCTGTCATGCACAGGTGTGCGAATGCGCATGTCCAGTTTCACGACACGCGCCAGGGATATGCAAATAAAATTTGCTCTCCAATTCTGGAATTGATTTGATTTTTTAAAAAAGTGTTATTTATTTCTTTTAACGACAGCCCTTGGGAAATACCTTGGCTTTTTTTGTGGCTGTTCCGTTTCTTGAACATCACCCCCAGAATCAGCTCTTCTCAGATTTTAACAATTTTATGCGGATTTTTTATTTTCGGCCCGGAGGATTGTTGGTGGCACTCACATCGTTGAACAATGCACACTGCATTTAGTTTGAACCTAGTGAATAAATTCCAGTTTTGTTATTTATTTGGTATTGCAAGATAAAATTCCCCACGCCGAAACACACAAACAAACAAAGCTGACGGTCGTAGTAAAATTCATGCTACAACAAAAGTGGACTCGGGCCGGACATGTGGGAAGGATGAATGACGATAGATGGACAAAACGCTGCACTGAATGGCAACCACGGACAGGGAAAGAGAACACGAGGACGGCCAGGAAGAAGATGGCAGGTTGATGTTAAAAAGAGAGGGAGGAACAACACGGATGAGGCAGACATCAGACAGAAAGGAATGGAAGTCATTGTCGGAGCGGCTACATCCTGCAGTGGATGGTCAATGCCTAGGTGAAAGATGAAATGTGAAATTGGTACGGAGGTTTAACACCCTTATTCAATTTCATTTGTGGGGGGAGGTGGGGTGTTGTCTTATCACTACTGTTGAATCTGGGGGAATCTGGGTCAGCCAAATGAAGTCTCAAAATTAATTTAAAAAGACTCCTGCTAGTAGTGCTGGTGGAATTTAAAATAGAGAAAAAAGGAATTAATATTGTCTAAGAACCCGACAGTGGCAGGAAGTTAAGTTATGACATATAATAGGAACTAAGAAAAAAAAAAGGATTTAAAACTAAAATTAAGAACAAACTTCTAATATTTGAGTCAATGAATTGAGTAGGAGCCGTATTTGTCAGTGTAGTGGGTGAAATGGGATGAGATTAAAATGCAGAGTTCATCGTCTGTGCCCTGAAGTCATCTGGCTTGTCCCGAGTATTTCCTGCCTTCTCTCGCCTATCCATCACAGGGGCGGAGCTACTACGAATCTAAATGCTGTTTATGTCTTTATTCCAGGAGGTTCGCCGTCCTTGGCATTTACACCTCACTTTTCTTGGTTTTATTTTTCTGGTTGTGGTTGGGATTAGTTGTGGCTTTTTGGAACAGGCTTCACTAATTTTACCAAAAATTTCCCAAATTCTGTGACCTTAACTTTGCTCTTAAGTGAGACAAACATTGCATTTCGTACAAGTCAGTTGATGTGAGTAGTCTGAGCTTTACTCATGGCCAATTGTTTGCCTCACCTTTTCCACTCACGTCACCACTCTATTTGATGGCTGACCTATATCCAACTAGCTAGGTTTTTCCCCCAAAAATCTTGGTTTGTACTATTTTGCCCGGGCAGCGGCTTTGTTCGGCCTGATCTTCTCGACTTTCAAGGTGTCTTCAACGTGTGCAACGTGCACACTGGCCCTCCGAGTTTTTCGTCCTTATCCGAGAAGACTAGGTGCTCGATCCTACTTAACCGCAGGATCAGATCAGGGACCGGAATTTTTTCCCCCCGGAAAAGAAATTCCAACATGCCTGCACCGACCGGGGATCGAACCCGGTACGTTCGGCATGAGAGTCGAGCAGCTTGCCCCTAGACCAACGTGTTCCTCACCACGACTATAATGAAGCTTTAGCGACAGGGCCCTAAAGAAACTGTTTCTAGAGAGTGAATTTTTGGATTTTGCACCAATGTCGCTGCTCGCTCAAGGGGCTCTATAAGGGGACGTTCAAATATAATCTTACACCTTTTTTGGGACTTTTTGACTGAATCCACCCCCGCCCCCGTACTTTTGATCCCCCCCCCCCCAATTCTTACACTTTTCTTACATTTGCTCCTCCCCCCCCTCCCCCCACCCCCATCCCGTAATATTACAATAATACATGTAATAATTATACATTGCACACGTAATCTTTCTTACCAATGAGGGAAAAATGAGACTCATGTCAAAGTCAATGTCAAAATTGCCTTAAATTAGTTATCATCAACAAAGGGGTTTTTCATCATATAAATGTCAAAGATATTTCTAAAAACAGGGGCATCTGCTGTCTAATTTTTTATTCCTTTTTATATTCTCACCTCACAAAAGTGTAATATTACATTGGATCAAGACCCCCCCCCCCCTTTCTTACACTTTTCTTACAGGAGCCAAACACCCCACCCCCTTCTTACACTTTTCTTACAGGAGCCAAACACCCCACCCCCTTCTTACACTTTTCTTACAGGAGCCAAACACCCCACCCCCTTCTTACACTTTTCTTACAGGAGCCAAACACCCCCTCCCCCTCTCCTTTCTTACACTTTTCTTACAGGAGCCAAACACCCCCCCCCCCCTTATTTCTTACACTTTTCTTACAGGAGCCAAACACCCCACCCCCTTCTTACACTTTTCTTACAGGAGCCAAACACCCCACCCCCTTCTTACACTTTTCTTACAGGAGCCAAACACCCCCCCCCCTCTCCTTTCTTACACTTTTCTTACAGGAGCCAAACACCCCCCCCTCTCCTTTCTTACACTTTTATTACAGGAGCCAAACACCCCCCCCCCCCATTCTTACATTTTTCTCACAGGAGCCAAACCCCCCCCCCCCCCAATTCTTACATTTTAATTACAGGAGCCAAACACCCCCCCCCCCCCATTCTTACATTTTTCTTACAGGAGCCAAACACCCCCCCCCCCCCATTTCTTACACTTTTCTTACAGGAGCCAAACACCCCACCCCCCTTTTCTTACACTTTTCTTACAGGAGCCAAACACCCCCCCCCCCCCATTTCTTACACTTTTCTTACAGGAGCCAAACACCCCCCCCTTTTCTTACACTTTTCTTACAGGAGCCAAACACCCCCCCCCCTTTTCTTACACTTTTCTTACAGGAGCCAAACACCCCCCCCCCCATTTCTTACACTTTTCTTACAGGAGCCAAACACCCCCCCCCCCCATTTCTTACACTTTTCTTACAGGAGCCAAACACCCCCCCCCCCCCCATTTCTTACACTTTTCTTACAGGAGCCAAACCCCCCCCCCCCTTTTCTTACACTTTTCTTACAGGAGCCAAACACCCCCCCCCCCCCCATTTCTTACACTTTTCTTACAGGAGCCAAACACCCCCCCCCCTTTTCTTACACTTTTCTTACAGGAGCCAAACACCCCCCCCCCCCTTTTCTTACACTTTTCTTACAGGAGCCAAACACCCCCTCCCCCCCATTTCTTACACTTTTCTTACAGGAGCCAAACACCCCCTCCCCCCATTTCTTACATTTTTCTCACAGGAGCCAAACACCCCCCCCCCCCCCTCCGAGGTGTAAGATTATATTTGAACGACCCCTAACAGTTTGTTTTTATGTCTTCATTTTAGGAAGTTCGCTGCTCTTGGCATTTACAAATAATTATCACGAAAGCTACAAAAAAAAACTATGGGGTCGCAGCAAGGCTAAAACCGAATGCAAGGCTTTGCTACATACACCCTTTTTCTTGTTGCCAATTTTACTCTTGGCCTTTACAACTTTATTTTTCCAGTTTTTATTTTTGGTGTGTGTGTGTGTGTGTGTGTGTACGTTTTTGTAGTCGGTTTAGTTTAAGAATTCCAAGCTTCAGGGTCTCAGAAATGTAGTTCCGCCACTGATCCACCCAAACACGTTTCCCCAGACCATACATCATTTTATTTGATTTGTGTCTTCTCTCGACTTCATTTTCTTTATTCTTATCCGCGACCCTTACCCTGGACTCGTCATCAACACTACCACAACCATCCTTAGATTGACAGCATTCTGACATTTCCTACCGTGCATTTGATATCATTTATCAAAATAATAGATTTATGAGCGGCCAAAGTCGGTCAAAATGTGAGAAATGCGATACAATCTAATAAAGTGCAACAAAATTGAATTGATTTTCATTATATAAATTTGTCGTAATTCTCTTTCGGAGAGAGAGAGAGAGAGAGAGAGAGAGAGAGAGAGAGAGAGAGAGAGAGAGAGAGAGAGAGAGAGAGAGCGAACGACAGACGGACTGACAGAAAGACGGACGGACAGACAGAGAGAGACAGAGAGACAGACAGAGTGACACAGAGAGAGAGAGAGAGAGAGAGAGAGAGTGAAGGGAGACACACACACACACATACATACATACACACACACACATAGAGACAGATACTAGAGACAGCAACGGCTTAGCTCTAAGACATAAACAGGACATTTTTAACACAGATTTTTTCGTTTTGTATGTGAGTCAAAATGGCTGGAAAAGTCTAATATAACATCTGAAGTGAAACACCTCAGTCATTGAGACAAATTAATTATTGACTTTTTAAAATTTTGTTTCGTACCTACAAGGCTTTTGGTACCAGTGATGCTCATTTTCAATTTAAAATCACACATGCTCCCTTTAGTTTGCAGCAGTGGTTCTCAACGGGGAGATATCCCCCCCCCCTCCTCTTCTCTGGGGCGATTTTGAGTCGGGGGGAAGGGGGCGAAAACGACAGGAGGGGCCAAGGTGAGGGGGAGAGGGGGGGGGGGGTGACGAAGGAGCGATAGTGGGGCGAAAACGTGAGGAGGCAAATTTATATTTTCCTTACTAGGGATTAGAGATTTGCACAATAACTTGACCATAATTTCGCTTCTTCTTTTATTGCTGAACCATGATATTTATGCCCATTGGTGGCTGGGTGAGGGTAAGGAAGGAATGGGTGGGTGGGGGCGATGATAGAGAATTTGGGGCCTAAGAGGACGATTGCCTGAAAAAGTATGAGAACCACTGGTTTCTAGACTTCTTCCCTATTTAAATTTTGTTTTCATTAATCAGTATATTTTCGAGAAAATTATGAAAGCCCATGATTTGACGTCAAATTTTATGTAGGCGTTGATTTACAGCACATTCGGATAATGACATTACACCATTAAATGACGTTCAGAAACTGTCTGTGTGTTGCTAGACAGCATAATAATGCATAATATTCTTTTAACAACGCAAGTGTCATCGTAATTATACTATAATACCAGAAGCGGCTATCAATCAGCCACAGAGGGAGAGAGAGAGAGAGGGAGAGAGAGAGAGAGAGAGAGAGAGAGAGAGAGAGAGAGAGAGAGAGAGAAACACACATACAGAGAGAGGCTGATAGAAAGAGAGAAGGAGAGAGAGCTAGAGAGGGAGAGCGAGAAAGAGAGAGAGACAGAGAGGGGGAAATGAGAGAAAATACAGACAGGGGTGGCAAAGAGAGTAAGAGAGAGAAAGAGAGAGAAAACAGAGAGACGTGTACAATGCGGAGAGAGAGAAAGAAAAAGAAAGAGAGAGACAGAGAAAAAAGAAGATGAGAAAGAGAGAGGGAGAGATACAGAGAGACGGATAGAAAGAGAGAAAGAATTATTTTAATGTTAATTAATGTCAGTCGAGTTTGACTTTCTTGCCAATGTGTGTCAGTAATTAACTGACTTTTTCATAGACTTCACCAACTAGTCACACCCCGCTTGAGTTTGCACTCTGTTCTTCACCAAGGACATTTCAACACAAAAACAGACATTTCTCTGGAGTATACATTACTCAACATTCACAATATCAAATTTCACCCTCCAGTCGTCAGACATAATTTTTCCAAACCCCGAAATTCTGAAACATCGAAAATGATTTAAAAGCCTGAAGTAAATTTATAATTAAACTTGTCCGAATTTGAATGGGTCCAGGTGCCATTGGTACCTAGATCTCTTGTAACTGTAACCCCTGCAATTTATTATGAGGGTCAGAATTACAAGAGATCTATGTGCAAATGGCACTTGGACCCCTTTTAATTCTAACCACTTCAATTGCAAAATACACAAATATTTTTCAGGGAAAATTATTCACTGAGGAGGCTGAGTGCTCCAAATATGGAGGCCCCTGGGGGTTTAAAGTGAAATTCATTGTATGTGACGCTTTCTTGAACGTTCTCCAATTTTCAGGGTGATCTAAAACGTGGTCTGCGTTCATCAATATGAGTTTGGTTCTGGCACCTTTAACAGAATGCAGATTCCGGGATTCTGTCAACTCTGCTTTATTTCTCTCCCTCTCATACACGCGCAATCCATACATATACATATAAACACAGACCCACTCACACACACACACTCTCTCCATCATGAGCACCCAAACACACACACACTTACACAATAATAGTCCTCAGGGATATCGCTAAGTGCTTAAGAGTGAAATTTTGATGACAAAGTCTACTGGATCAGTTTTGCGGGGTAGAAATAATTATGAGATTGTGCAAGTGTCCTATCACGTGTGTCTGTGTAGAGGCGAGGGGGGGGGGAGAGCTAGAGAGAGAGAGAGAGAGAGAGAGAGAGAGAGAGAGAGAGAGAGAGAGAAAGCAAGAAAGAGACAGAGAGAAGAGAGTAAAAGAAAGAGAGAACACAGGGAGAGAAACAGTCAGAGAGAGAGCAAGAAAAAGAAGAGAATAAGAGAGAGAGAGAGAGAGAACAGGGGGGAGAGAGAGAGAGAGAGAGAGAGAGAGAGAAAGCAAGAAAAAGAAGACCGTAAGAGAGAGAGAGAGAGAGAAAGAGAGAGACGGGGAACAGAGACAGGAAGAGAGGGTCAGGCAGAGAGACGAAAACCAGCGCGAGAGTGGAGGGGGTGAGAAAGAGAAAAAAATAGTAAGAGAGGGAAAGAGAGAGAAAGAGACAGTGAGTGAGAGAGAGAGAGGGAGGGAGAGGGACACAGAGAGACATAGAGAGAGAAGGTTGTGTTAGCAAAGTCAGGTAGAGACAGAAACAGCGAGAGAGAGAGAGAGAGAGAGAGAGAGAGAGAGAGAGGGGGGGGGGGGAGAGAGAGAGAGAGAGAGAGAGAGAGAGAGAGAGAGAGAGAGAGAGAAAGAGAGAGGGAGAGAGACAGCGAGAGATAAAATCTTATTTATCCCCATGCAGCCTAGCCATAACATCCATTTCCCTCTCCTTTCTTTCTTCTAACACCGTATCGTGATCTCTACCAAGGGCCCCGTGTGCAGAACCCTCGACGTAACGCTCGTTACATGAATCGACGGGCATTGAGGAAACTTCAAGCAAGAACAAGTCAGAATGACTGTCTTTGAACGCACTCTCGTGAGACTGAGATGCACTTGGCTACAGCGTACATTTCACGAAGACAAAAGCGTATCAGAACGGCGCGCCTGAATGATTCTGCACTAAGGACAGTTATATCGATAGCCAAACGGTGAACTATTTTACCGTAAAACTGTCTAATGTTTTCAATACGTTGATGCCGTTCTGACTATGGAATAGTGTTGCTAATTCCAAATTTTCACAGAAATATTGTAGTAACAATGGCATAAATAGTCAAAGATTTACAGGCTTTCAGGGATTCTCAAATTTCAATAATTTAGTGATACAGCTGATCCTATCATAAAATCGCTCAAGTGAGAACCCAGCCAATACCCTACGAAAATCTGACGTGTAGGATTGACGTCATTCCTGCGAATGACACCCGAGACACAGGATTCCGAGGCGGTTCAATTCGCCAAATTCCGTCCCCCAACTTGCGCGCGTATCATCCATGTTGTTACGGGGATGGTTTATATGGAATTATTGTTACGACTGCATTTTAAACTATCGAGAGGTTTTTAGAAATTACTCTTCCATACCATGCCACATATACTAATAACAATTCGAGTAAGCTTTATCAAGGACCTTGCAGGGCCACAAATTTATTACTTTAAATTCCCTAACAAATTTCGTCTAGCTTTTACATATTAAAAGGACAACATCAGCAGCATCAAATGAAAATACAATAATATATCACTAGAAGTCTCCTCTAGATTCTTAAAAGATTATATCATTCTGACTCATTCACAATTTAATTATTACTTCTCTATCTTTCAGATATAGCCTACCTACTATCTAATAAATAATATCTTAATGTCTCAGACGACAATGTTAACTCAGTTACTTGTGCCTACCGCTTAAAAAGGATATAACTCGTCAACACAACTGACGTAGTTACATTAGATCTAGATCTACTCTAGGATGGGCTGGCAATCCCCAGCCTCATCCAGACACATCAATTTCAATTTACAAATGTGTATACCAGACACTCATGCTAGATCTAGTTGCATGTAAAATACATTGTAGTCTTGCATTCTTTGGTAGCACTTCTACTGAAAAATTAAGGTCAGATTCACGTTCATCGTCGAATCAGTGGGTAGAAACTTACGATTGTTCCCTGATACGAGATCAGGGAGCTGGAGAAAATAGCAGTAGCTCTTTTCATAAGAGCGTATGGTCTCATTCCAATGTCTTTCAATGGCATAGACATGGCTTTAACAATCTTCTGATTCTCTCAGGCCGAATCCAGCCGACTGCCCTCACAGATGGATAATAATTCTGCATGGAGTGATCAAACATAGTAATGGCTCCACTTAAATACTGCTCGGCCATATGCAATTCCCCAGCCAACTGCCCAAATTTGATTGGTGCATCCATTTCGAGCTCAGCTCGTAGATTCTATTAATAGTAACAGACAAGGTCAATTTAACATATCAAAACCCTTCCTAAAGTCTTCAACCCTCTACGTTTTATGTACGAATTTACTCACTCCCTTTTCTCACCCCTGTTAAAGTTTATCAAAATCACGGGGTCGAAAATTGCACCGTCACTGCCCCACTTTCTTTCCATCTCTAAGAAAAAGCGTTACAAAAACAAACTGTCCACGAGAATAGTTCAAGGACATTTGCACTGGCCAAAATCAACGCGACCCTGAAACAAACAAACCGTGACCCAGCACGGCAATTCTAGTCCTAACCCTGACACATGTCAACAATGCCACAATTTGCATGACACCTATTCATAACTGAACGAAAAAGTCTAGTATCACAGTGCTTTGTGAGTAGTACTCACCGTGTTTATACGCGCCCAAGTTGTGGACATATAGTGAAAGAAGGAAGGGTCCGTCTCGGTACTCTGCATCTCGGATGTCATCATTCCTATGTAGATCCTCTGGTTACGACATTGCACCAACGTCGGAAAAACCCGCACCTTACGGTAATCCTACCAATCTTACGGAAATACTATACAAATCTACGTCGGACTGACATTATTGTGATGTTGGCTGGGGAAGTACGCTGTAGAACACTGTTAAAATATTAGCACTGACAACAATATCAATGTTAATTTTTTCCGGAGGGGGGGTGCATATAGCAAGCCGACACCCCCCCCCCTTTCCTCTGCACACATACTCACACACAAAAATACACTTGACCCTCTAGCTTATAAGGCCCCAAGCTGCACCCTGCTCATGTAAATCCAGCGCTGACTTCCTTAACCCTCTGAACGCTATTGCCCTGTACACCGGTCAAATTCTACGGCGATATATACACTATTGACCTGTACAGCGGTCAGTAGGGTGACACCGCATATTTGTGCTCTTACGACATCAAAAGTTGCGTTTGGCCGCTATTTTTTATTCCCAGTCGTAAACAAAGAGAAACTAGAAGCCGCCGCGTACTTTGGAGAGGTTTTTTGGTGAAATTTTCGTGATGAATGCACAGAATGCAAGGTTTTTTTTTTATGTATCAAACGGGGCTCAACATGCTGGACCGACTGGCATGCCAAGGCCCAATACTGGAGATAAAAGATAAGAAAAACATTCTATAATACTCACATTTGCTCTCTATCCATCAATGTTGTGTTTGTTGTGTGTGTTCCATCATTATATTACTATCTATGAAAATGGCAATTTTGGGCTGGGGGACCAGGGACAGGGGTTCATAAGGACGGGGTGACCAGTGTTCAAAGAGTTAAGTATGGCAACAAATGAAAAATCAGGAGGAAAATGAGGGAATAGAAGATGAAAAATCGGAACAGAAAAAAGTCAACCACTTAAAAAAATCCAAGTTCAAGACTTCCCCCAACTCAATGAATGTGCCAGGTTAAAAAAAAAAAGGACAAGCCCAAATAACATACATCGTTTCTCGTGGGAGAAATCGAGAGGAACCGTGTGTAACAAACACCATAATTTTACAGTACTGAAATGTATTATCAAATCAATGCTTCATTACGCAAGGCACATACGTCGTTCATTCTGCAGAAGTTTCCGACTGGGTCAAAGTAACTCAGTTCTTGTTTTTTTTGGCCTCTTCTTAAAGACGATTTTGGCTCTTCAGATGCCAATGAACTGCCCACAATTTATTGAACGGTTATACAGCAATGCCAGTTTAGCCCCAGAGGAGTGAGTGTACTAGAGTACACAGCAGTGTAGATGTCTGCGAGGAATCCGACAATATTTAGACATGTTGAAATAACCGAGATGGCTAAAATCTCTGGAAATGATGGGATCTTTACGACGTAGTCTAAAATCAAGAATTACTGAGGCACACTTTAAGTTGATAATTTACAGCGCTGGATGGCACTTTTTGATACCCAGTTCATTCTGAACTCGTTTTATATGGTTTTGACGAGGACAACCTTTTGATGTCTGTGGGGGAAAAATTGCTTTACAAAGAAACCGGTGTTAAAATAAAAGCTGGCATGCCTGATTTGAAACAAAAGGTGGTGAAAATATTGACAGAATGGTAGTATGGCTGCAACAAAATCCAGTGGACTTCACATACAGTCGGACACAAATAGTCAAACACACACACATACACACACGCAGCAGTAAGAGAAACAGAGAGAGAGAGAGGGGAGAGAGAGGAGAGGAGAGAGAGGAGAGGAGAGAGAAAGAGAGAGAGAGAGGAAAAGAGTGACGAGAAAGAGAAGGAGATGAGTGAAAAGAGAGCAGACAGAGGAGAAGAGGGGGGGGGGGAGAGAAAAGAGTGAAGAGAGAGAGAGAGAAGAGAGAAAAGAGAGAGAGAGAAAGCAGAGGGAGAGAAGGAGAGAAAAGAATGAACACTGAAAGAGTGAGCGGGGTGAAAAGAGGTAGAGAAAGAGAGAGAAAGAGAGAGAAAGAGAGAGAGTGACAGAAAGAGAGAGTAGGTGACAGAGAGAGAGAGAGAGAGAGAGAGAGAGAGAGAGAGAAGTAAAGAGAGAAAGAGAGAGAGAGAGCGAGAGAGAGAAACCGGTATAAAGACAAGGAATTAGCTACTTTGGTCTATTACAGCTCAATCCCCCATGACATGGCCTTCATTCTATAGCACTGACTACATCAGTCAGCGTCACCATGTATACTTCTGTAATTACCTTATATAACCCAAGGGTCTGTTACCCCCTTTGTCTATACGCGATTTGTTGCCTTTCGGGTACATGACAATGTATGAACAAGACAAATGTGGAACCGGTAAATAAAGATTGTCGGGAATACCGCACATTAATACAAATGTTCTTAAATGCAATTCTTTGCCCTGAATATAACATTCTTCTTCTGTTCTGGACATTTGAAGTGCAGCCACGCATGTTGACATTACTGCATTATATCATGGGCCAACTCCATGTATAATACTTCAGCGCTAAGACTTATTTATCAATAGACATGCCCTAAACGCAACACTGAAAGGTTAATAAGTAAAGTAAACCTGAGATCTATAATAATGTACTTTACGAAGGAAATCTAATATCCGAAAACTGTGGCTTAAAGCTGTGTCTTCATGCTTTCGGAAACGGCAACGAAGACGTCAAAAGACCCTTCAAGTAGTGGCATGGCATAGAAAGAATGCTTTCATGCGCGGGGTAAACGGTGGTCTAGAGGCAAGGTGATCGCCGCTCGTGCCGAAGGTACCGGGTTCAAATCCCAATCGGGGCAGGCATGTTGGAGTTTTGGGATTTTCTTTTCCTGTCCCTGATTCTATGTTAGGTAGGATCGAGCACCTAGTCTTCTCGGAGAGCGAGCCCGGGCAAAATTACCCCTCCAGCCTCTTCTCGAAAAAAAAATTCCAACATGCCTGCACCGACCGGGGATCGAACCTTGTACTTTAGGCATGAGACGCAAGCACCTTGCCTCTAGACCACCGCGTCCCCTCCAAAAAAGCACGGGTTTGCGCACACAATGTTTTATATTCACGTGCAGATACGGGAAAAAACAATAATCTCAAAACGTGGCATCAGAAACAAATGGCACAATTATAAAAGACTGAAAAGAAATTAAACTACACCATTTTTTTTTAGGTCAATGGGGACCTTTCATCAGGCTGAAAAAATTCAGTAAAAAAAACAAACAAAACAACTCCAGCCATACCGTGACTTCATATTGAAAACAAACAAAAATAACAAACCTTAAACATGTTTATGCTCTTGTTTACGTCCCCCGTTCAAGATGGCGCCATGCTGTCTTGGCCTTATGACAAATCCATTATCAAAATTAGAATTAACGCGCATACATGTTTGACATCTCCGGAACCGGTTTTTTCCCCCTGTAATATTCTACATTACGAAAATTGACATGAAATAAATGAAATATTTCAAAATAAATGCTACAAATAATATTTCAAAAAGTTAATTGTGATGTATTAGGCCAGTGGTTCTCAACATTTTTCAAACAACCCCCTCCCCAACCCCTTTAGGCTCCACATTTTCTGTCTTCAAAGCCTTGTATTTGGCCCCAACCCGTCTTCCATTCCTGCCTCCCGCGTCAATCATTCATCCTTCTTGCCTCCCTATCGCCCTTTTTTTTCGTTTTGAGGTAATCGTCCTCCTTAGGCTCCAAATTTGCTTTCATCAAAGCCCTGCATTTGTCTCCAAAACGTCTTACATTCATGTTTTCGCCCCCCCCCCTCATCGTTCTTGCCCCCTTGTCGCCCTTTTATTGGTTTTCACCCCCCCCCCCATATCAAATTGGTCCAGAGGGAGCAAAATCGCTCAGTTTGAGAACCGCTGCATTAGGGGAATCGGAATCATTTCAAACGCCAACATTTTCCATAGGACATCAGGAGATTTTTGTTCTTTATGTCACAATTTAATAACGCCGGTGTTATATTTATTATAACTAGTCCAAAAATGGCGCCCATTTCTTGGGCGCAGACATTTTCATAATGACCGCGGCCACATTTTTAAACCGAAGTTTCTGTCTATTTTGGTAAAAATTTTAAACTCTGAAACGCAAAGCCGCAGAGGCGACAAATTCTGGCATAAATTTGTGGAAGGTCAAAATGACATTACGTGCAAAAATATAATTATGTGAAAAGGCTGTTGTTATTTGTACGTACGCACCTCAAGCGTTTTGCGCTTTAGGCGCGTACGTATACGTACTTATCCCTAACCCCATCCTTATCCTCAACCCTAAATCTTATCGAATCCCTAACCCTGTCCCTTACCCTTTCAACAACAACAAACAAACAAACAAACAAAAACAAAAAACAGGAGGAAAATAAAAAGAAAATCTGAAAGAATAATTAATTGAGGCTGTTAGGATTATTTCGGGAGGAGCTCTCTAGCTCTGGGCTCACAGAAGGCTTTAAAATACGTGCCCCTAGCGTAAAAAAAACAACAACAAAAAAAACCACAACTTCAGGTATGTACGTACTTGTAACAACTTTCATGTGAAATTGTAAGCCAGGCCACTTTTAAAACCACATTACGTAAGGCAGGTTTGGCGTCCATGATAACTGAACGTCCGTTACTTGAGATAATACTTTGGAAGATGTGTCCACGGGGGGTTCTGCAGAAAATAGCATCTTGCCCGGAGTCTGAGCAAGAACTTATGAACATTCGAGGGTGTTCAGGATGGAAATTGGAGATGGAAAGAGTTTAAATAGAAGAAAAGGAAATAAAACTCTACGGGGTTACTAAGGGCAGTGAGAGACTGTGTATATATATAAGTGTGGGTGAGAGACGAAGAGAGAGAGAGAGAGAGAGAGAAAGATAGGGAGAGAGAGAGAGAAAGAGAGAGAGATAGAGAGAGAGAGAGAGAGAGAGAGAGAGAGACAGAGAGAGTGAGAGAGGAAGGAGGTAGACAGTGAGGTAGAGACCGAGTGTGAGAGAGAGAGAGAGAGAACAGAAAAAGAAAAAGCAATAGACAGACAGACAGACAGACGGACGGACGGACGGACGGACGGACGGACGGACGGACAGACAGACAGACAGACAGACAGACAGACAGACAGACAGACAGACAGATAGATAGATAGATAGATAGATAGATAAATAGATAGATAGAAAGATAGCACAATGCCATTCAGCGTATGAATGTCACTTGCTACGCCACCTTGAAGGGTCAGGGCACGTTAGTGTTATTTGAACAAATAATTCCACAGAGACTACCACCCCTAGGACTGTACCCCAGGCAGCAGCAGTGTGCGCCAAAAATCTAACTTTTGATTGGTCCTCGTGAAATTCAATATCTCTTCGACGCCTCGAAAAGGGTTCGCTAATATCATCAAAGCATCTCTTAATTTAGATTACCGGAGGCATTTTATCTACTTTGTAAAGAATCATTTCCGTTCTCAATACAGATGCAAGAAATTGCCTGGAGCCACTGCTAGCCAACCTCTTTGGGTTTATGAAATAGATTTTTGAACTCTTTCAATCAGCAGTGCAAGAAGATAAGCAGGCTAGCTTTGATTCAATTAATTCTGTTTTTTTTTAAAATCCATTAATCATGAGTTTATTGGAAACCAGCGTCTATGTCTTCAAATGCAGAGACGAACATCTTTGCAATTTTCATTATGTTCAAGTCGGAAACTGACCTTGATGACTTCGTGAGATTTTGTCTGGGGAATTCAGACTTTTACGACCAAAAAAGGGGACGACATCTCTGCCCAGTTTTACCGATGATGAATTGGATAATACAATTTTATATTTGGTTTACAGAGATCACTGGATTTTAGTGCTAACCAATTTTGTGAAAGGTTTTTTTGGATGAATATTTGAAATCTGAGCGGATTCCAGTGACTGTCACCAGTCTTTTTTTCCAATGAATTGAATGGAAAAGTGACGGCGCTACATCAGTTCAGACTGGAGTTTCAGTCTTTTTTGGAAACTATCTGGGTTGGAGTTTTGACAGTGCTTAAGAAAAAACAAAAAAAACAACAAACCATATAACTCCAGCTGATCTTTACGTGTCTGTCTGTGCATTTTCTCCTTTCTTCATCTTAAGCGTCAAATTCAGTCTACTGTCTAGCGGGGCTACTTCCTGTCTCTTCATTAACTGTCTCCTTCATCTTCGACATTTTCCTGTTTGATTATCTTTTTTTCTTCGATAATGTGACCGTGATAAATGAATCCTGGGTTATAATATTTAAAAAAAACACCAAAAACATCAAAATCTGTGGGCTTGCCGCAAGGCTTGAAGTGAAGAAAAAATATGGCAAAACGAAAAGGCTGTACGTAGCGAGCCTTGCGAGAGAAATAATACAGAAAGGACACAATCAAAAGCAAAAGTAGAGGAAGGATAAAATCAAAAGCAAAACTTTACCTTTGCGTTTGACTTTATAGTTTCTGTAGTATTTCTCACGCGAGGCTTTACTACATTATACATACAACTTTTTCTTTTTGCTATATTTTGACTTAGTTGTAATAGAATATAAATACAATGGTTGTTTTAATTTGAAAGTATTTCAATCGATTCCAGGTCGGTGCAGGCATGTTGATCCTATGGTAAGCAGGATCGAGGACCTAGTCTTCTCGGATAAGGACCAAAAACTCCGATAACCTGTGTGCAGGCTGCGCGCATTAAAGATATCACTGGCAGTTGGATTTTTAGAAGAGAAGGCCTAACAAAGCCATTGACTGGGCAAAATTAAAAAAAAACACAAACTAATCCCTACCAGCTCCATCTCAAAACCAGTATACAAATCTCCAAAACAAGTATACAAACCCCCCAAAATAAGTATACAAAACCAACAAAACAAGCATATAAATTCCAAAAACAAGTATACAAAACCCCCAAAATAAGTATACAAAACCCCCAAAACAAGCATACAAATTCCCAAAACAAGTATACAAAAGCCCCCAAAAAAGTATACAAAACCCCCAAAACAAATATACAAACCCCCAAAATAAGTATACAAACCCCCCAAAACAAGTATACAAAACCCCAAAAACAAGCATACAATTCCCAAAAACAAGCATACAACTCCCCAAAATAAGTATACAAACCCCCAAAATAAGTATACAAACCCCCCAAAACAAGTATACAAACCCCCCAAAAAAAGTATACAAACCCCCAAAACAATCATACAAACCCCCAAAACAAGTATACAAAACCACCAAAACAAGTATACAAAACCCCCAAAACAAGTATACAAACCCCCCCAAAACAAGTATACAAACCCCCCAAAACAAGTATACAAACCCCCCAAAACAAGTATACAAAACCCCCCAAAACAAGTATACAAAACCCCAAAAACAAGTATACAAACCCCTCAAAACAAGTATACAAACCCCCCAAAAACAAGTATACAAACCCCCCAAAATAAGTATACAAACCCCCCAAAACAAGTATACAAAACCCCCAAAACAAGTATACAAAACCCCCCAAAACAAGTATACAAAACCCCCCAAAACAAGTATACAAAACCCCCAAAACAAGTATACAAACCCCTCAAAACAAGTATACAAACCCCCCAAAACAAGTATACAAAACCCCCAAAACAAGTATACAAAACCCCCCAAAACAAGTATACAAAACCCCCCAAAACAAGTATACAAAACCCCCAAAACAAGTATACAAACCCCCCCCCCCCCAAAAACAAGTATACAAACCCCCCAAAACAAGTATACAAACCCCCAAAACAAGCATACAAATTCCCAAAAACAAGTATACAAACCCCCCAAAACAAGTATACAAACCCCCAAAAACAAGCATACAAATTCCCAAAACAAGTATACAAAACCCTCAAAACAAGTACAGAAATACACAACAAAAAACAAGAAAAAAATGCACCAAAAAAAAAAAAAAAGGGAACGTGCAAATGCCAAGGCCATTGATCCTCCAACAACGAATACCTCAAAACAAAGACCTTGTAATCGATATCTGCATTAAACCAAAGATTATTAAACCAGCCCAGACATGAGAGTTTATTTGAGCCCCCTGTTGTTCAGAAATAAAAATCGGATAGCAATTAATTTAGAAAACTATCATATCTGTGTTATTTCTGAAGAAACGGGACGTTATTGTTGGGTTTTGATGTTGGCTGGAATTGAACAAGCTGGAGTTGATGTCATTTCCTGCGGCGTTTTGTCAGGACGATACTTCCGAATATCGGGATCGCCCATCGTGAAATACACAGGCAGCTCGGACGAATCCTAATAGGAAAAATTTAGGTAGCGGGCAGCATCGATCATCTGGTAAAGTAGAGTCAATTATAGATTTTATTTATGGGCTTTATCGTAAGCAGGATTTATAGTGTGAGATGGCCTAATCTCTCCAAGATGAGGACATCCAAATTCTTTAGGACATTGACTAGAAATTGAATAAGCATTTTCTTTCTTCAACTCTTTCTCTCTTTGTATATTTCTTCCCTTGTTCCTTTCTTTCTCTCCAATCTTCTTACTTTCTTTCACCGTTTCTTTCCAGCTTTTCCCTTCTTTCTTTCATCCTTCTTGTCTTTATTTCTTCCTTTCTTTCCTTCCTTCTCCCTGCTTTCATTTTTTCTTTCCTCCCTCTTATCTCTTCTCTCTTTCTTTCCTCTCTGTCTTTTCTTGTCTTTCTTTCCTCTAGGGCTCTTCTTGAAATGGAGGCACAGGAAGGATGCCGTCCAGAATAAAATTGAAGTATTAACTGTAGGGTGACCGGAGGGGGGGGGGGGAGAGGGTAAGAACTATGTTTTCGTCACTGCCGTCGTTATCTTTCCGAAAGGTGAAAGGAGGAGGTTTAAATTTAGAAAGTGTATATCCGTACAACATGTTGTATGGATCCGCACAACACGTTGTATGGATATGGACAGTG
Organism: Onchidella celtica; assembly: GCA_963931925.1. Taxonomy (NCBI): domain Eukaryota; kingdom Metazoa; phylum Mollusca; class Gastropoda; order Systellommatophora; family Onchidiidae; genus Onchidella; species Onchidella celtica. The sequence goes on along the minus strand of OZ007574.1, from coordinate 53,081,203 downwards.
CATGTCCGTACAACATGTTTACCAAAAGCGCAACTGGTGAAGGTTTGCTGTAACAAAATTTGATATGGTGTTCACGAATTTAAAAGTGACAACACATGGAATAGTCAGATGGACCTGGGGACGCGAGGGTCTAGTCAGTTTGTATCAGTGGGCGGTGGTCAGATTGACTGATCAGGCGAAAAGGGGTTGAGGTAGCTATTGGTGACCGACATACACTCAAGTATATTATTAGCGCAGATCATGCAATCTCCGAGCAGAAGTCGGATTGTTTTGCTACTAAGCCGATTCATAATTTTAAAAACTATGCAAATTAACAAGGTCAGTAATATAGTATTCCGGTGTGTGTTCTACATCATCGAATTGTGTGCGTTATACGGATATGCACTGTCCATATCCGTACAACATGTTATTGCGCTTCCTTAAATTTAATATTCAGGTAGCGTAAAGTCCTCGTGAATGAAACTGAAGGGCTAGGAAAACGGTGGTAGGGGGAAGGGGAGGAAGGGAAGAGAGGTTGGGAGAGAAATGAAGTGGAGTGAAGTGAGAAACAGTCAAAATAATCACGCGACCACTTCTCAAAAAGTTTGAAGATCATGTTGTCCCCCCGTGAGAGTGATTGCTGTAGTAATTGAAAGTCACTTCCAGGCACTTGTTTTGGCGCATCCTACCAAACAAATTTTTTTACAGAAGTGTAAATCTTTGCCGATTGAATGCAAATTCGGGTGAGTGCCGAGAAATACGCTGCGCCGAGGGGATATAAATTTTGTGAACTCTCTGAGCCTGATGTATCGCAACAGTGATACACAGAAATGTTTCACTCAGCGACAGTTTCCACACGAACTTAAGGCAAGCAAAAGTTACCTTTTAGTAATTTCCACAACATACATTAAATCAACCAAATGATCACGAAAACAGCTTAATTATGCCCCTAAGAACAAATCCTCACAAACGGGGGCCACGGTAGTCTAGAGGCATCGTGCTCGCCTTTCATGCCGAAGGTACCGGGTTCGATTCCTGGTCAGTGCAGGCATTTTGGATTTTTTTTTGGGGGGGGGGGATTCTTGACCCTGATCCTATCGTACGTAGTATCCAGCACCTAGTCTTCTCGGATAAGGACCGAAAAAGACGGAGTGCCCGTGTGCACGTTAAAGACACTCTGGCAGTTAAAAGTCAAAAAGAGCATGCCCAAAAAGGCCTCTGTTTGGGCAAAACTCTTAAAAAACGAATCTCTAATATAAAAACACACAGAAACAAGAAGAAGAAAAATGAAAACTATAAAAGTGGTATGTAAATGCCAATGGCAGCTTAGATCCCAAAATAAAGACCTACACACAATCCTCACAAAACCAGAATTTTCCCCATAGGCAGGAATGGAGGCGGGGCCTAGAAGTTTCAAGTCCAAGAAACGTCGATATTTTGTACTATGTCTGAGAGGCGGTAAGAGTGAGTCTGGCACATTAGACACTAAACAATCTATCATACAATATTTATACTCATACGCTGGACTATTTAAAAATAGAATGGTGTTACAAGTACGTACGTCCCGTTTTGCATTAGGGGCGTCTACGTACACGCACCTATCCCTAATCCCGGTCTGACCGCGCTTAGTAAGATACCTGCCTAAGGGTAGCCACACAAAGACCACCGAATTCGGTCACCGAAGTTGGGCTTTAGGTGAGAAGAATTGCACTACATAAACGGACCGAATCTAGGTGAGCTCTATGTGCAGTTGTTGAAATTATATAGTGCAATTCTTCTCACCTAAAGCCCCTAGTGACTCGGTGACCGAATTCGGTGGCCTTTGTGTGGCTACCCTTACTTTGCAGAGGCGGAAGTCCTACCGACATCCGATGCTCCATCCGTGCTAAAAAAAAGTGACGGTTTGAAATTACACCGCGGATCTCGAAAACGTTCTTAATTAATTAATTATATGTTGAGCAACATAAAAAATATAAAACTGGATGACTTAGTCGTGAAATTAATTTGCGATAAAACTAGACACTGGGTCAGAATAACCGCCGTGTGTTCAGAAGTTTTAAAAAAAGATGACTCCACGAATAATCTATTTGAGATTTTACTCTGATAAATTCAGTAACTGGCCGAGTTTTGAAAATGAAAACGAATATACGAACTTGTATAACCAGAAGGCTGTTGATATAAGTACGTACCCCAAGCGTTTTGCTCTAGGAGCGCGTACATGCACGTACCTATCCCTAACTCCGTCCTTATCCTCAACCCTAAATCTTATCGAATCCCTGACCCTGCCCCCCACCCTTTCAACCAAAAAACAGGAGGAAAACAAAAAGAAACTCTGAAAGAATAATTAATTAAGGCTGTTGTTAGGAGTATTTCTGTAGATCTCTAGTTCTGGAGTCACAAAAGGATTTAAAACACGTACCCCAAGAGCAAAAAAAATTGGAGGGGGGGGGGGGGGTCCGAAAATGTAACACCATTCATAAAATAAATATACCTCCCCCCCCCCAGGTCCTGCAAACGAAGGCAATAGAAAGAAAGAAAAAAACAACAACTAAAAAATGTACTAAATGTCCTTTGTTTCGTAAATACATACGGATGTCGACAACTCACATTATTCTGCCGTTTTACGTAAAAACAACATACAAGCCGACGTAAGTCAAATTTATTTTTGATCACCAATGTATTTAATGCTCTCTGTCAGCATTATATATTTCTATGTCTAATAATTCCTTTTGGTCACCAGAAAATAGAAACTGAACAAGCAATTAACTGGAGCGCAACGCCAAACTTTTTATAATAATAATAATACACAGCATTTATACAGCGCTTCATACGGGCTCTAAGCGCTATACAACAGTTATATCATGTGAATCACACACACAATACACAGGCACACTCAGGAACAAATAAAAAACCATAAAACACCTAGATGGACATTCAGAGTGTAAAAAGATAACTCTTCAGCTGGTGTTGAAAAGTCATAAATTGTTCAGTCTCTCTCAAAGACAGAGGCAGAGAATTCCAAATCTGAGGGCATTGAAAAGAAAAATATTTTTCATCCATGGTCTTAAGGGATATCTTAGAATTTTTAGCGTCAGCACATGATCTAAGATGTCGTGATGGTACGTAGGGAGTCAAAAGATCAGTTAATTAAGTTGGTGCTCTTTTACATACATTTTTGACACAGGGTAGTCAGTTTTATACGTTATTCGTTTTTCTACCGGTAGCCAGAGCAAGCTCTACACTACAGGTGATGCACGGCCTCTTTTTTTTTGCATCTCCTTCCAAATCTTGTCTTTGGTTGATACAGTCTTTTTTCGTAGCATGGTAGGATTTTGTTGCGTTCTGAAAAACCAAGTTCCATAACATCAAGAACAACAACAGCATCGACAACAACAGCGACAAACGAAACAAGACAGAATATTTCTGTAATCACCATTTCTCAACCTCGCCTTGTCCTTCTATTGTCTCGCAAAGGTGTCCCTGGAGAAGGTGGCTGAGTGTTCTACCATTAGCGGCTCTCCATGGGGGCCGACGGCTTTTCTATTGCACACAGCAGAAAAACGCATTTTTCTGCTCCTTCTGTTCTCTCTCTCTCTCTCTTTATATGTCAGACGCCTCTAACGCCGCTGGCGGCACAGAAATCTCAACGCCCTTTGATACAAAACGCAGAAGAGCTAAACACTATTCTGGATCAGTATATCGGGTTCATTAAATTTGTACATAATAACTCACATAAGGAAAATAGCCACATAAAAGTCGTTAAGTACCTTTTAACGCCGGGCATTCTATTTATGTTAGCTAATTTATCTGAAGTACTGAAGGCCGAAGGCTCTCATAAAAAAAAAAAAAAAAAAATCTCGGTCATGGTTTACAGACAGCCCTATTTTCAATCTCGCAATTACAATGTACATACACGGTTACTCAACTTAACCCCTGAACCCCATCACGGATATTGAGTGATACAGACAGACAGACAGACAGACGCGCGGACGGACGGACGGATGGATGGATGGATGGATGGATGCATAGATATAGACAGACAGACAACTTGAAGAACCTGAAGTGGATTACATCTTTTTTAGAAAACAGAACACAGATTGTTGTCGTTGACGGAAACTCATCCAGTCCTGCACTTGGTCCTGTTCTTTCGGGAGTACCTCAGGGTACTGTAATGGGCCCCTTGCTATTTCTAGTTTATATTAATGATATGCCAAGTAAGATCTCTCCAGGCACTAAGTTACGACTGTTTGCCGATGATAGTCTCCTTTATAGAACAATAAACTCAAAAGAAGATATGGAAATTTTACAGAAAGATTTGGACAGTCTACAAGAATGGGAGAGGGACTGGCGTATGGAATTCCACCCCAATAAATGCCAAGTCCTGAGAATTTCAAATAAACATCACAACATCACCTCAGACTACTTTATACATGACGAGAAATTGAGCTAAACAGATGAGGCTAAATATTTAGGCCGTACATTGGACAGAAAACTTACATGGAGCCAACATATTAATAGCTCATGTAACAAAGCAAACGGTACACTATCATTTCTGAAAAGGAACATCTCTAACTGCGATAGGAAAGTGAACGAAAAATGCTATAACATCTTTGTGAGGCCCTCCCTAGAGTATGGCTGCAGTGTCTGGGACCCCCACTATCGAATTAACAAAGACCAACTGGAAAGGGTCCAGAGGAGAGCTGCTCGCTTTGTGACAAATGACTATTCTAGAAGTAGTAGTGTAAATGAAATGATGAGAGACCTCGAGTGGACACCACTAGGAGAGAGAAGAGTAAAAAACAAAGTAAAACTATTTTATAAGGGCAGGGAAGGAAATATCCATATCCCACTGACCCACCTCACCATTAATACCAGAGGCAACAGAAGGAATAACATAAAATGTAACATCCCAAGCTCACGGATTAACAGCCATCTTTATTCATTTTACCCTAATGTCATCAGGGTGTGGAACAACCTTCCGGCAGAAGTCCAAACATTATCGTCTGCAACGGCTTTTCACAATGAACTAAAGAACATAATTATCCGCTGCAGCTACCATTGTAACTAAAGTGCGGGTATATTTTTGTGCACAATCTGGATACCAAGAGATATTTATATCAGAGATATTTATACAAGAGATATTTATACCAGAGATGTTTATACAAGAGATATTTATACAACGAATATTTTAAATGGTCCTAATATATCCAAGGTTTTCACCCTGTTTTTAGCCTCAGAGGAGTGACGTCAAGTCGCATAGTGCAGTTGAGGTATCGTCATTATAGACGAATCAACTATGCAAGAAGAAGAAGACAAACAGACAGACAGACAGACAGACAGACAGACAGACAGATAGATAGATAGATAGATAGATAGATAGATAGATAGATAGATAGATAGATAGATAGATAGATAGATAGATAAGATAGATAGATAGATAGATAGATAGATAGATAGATAGATAGATAGATAGATAGATAGATAGATAGATAGATAGATAGATGGATAGATAGATAGATAGATAGATAGACAGATAGATAGATAGATAGATAAATAGATAGATAGACAGACGGACAGATGGACAGATAGATAGATAGATAGATGTAGCAACAAAAAAAAAAATCACATGCCTTAAACGCTTTCATAATAAGGTCACCACTACAGGTACACCTCGAGCAGTATTGATGGCCGCTCCTCCAGCCCTAAACCACATTGCATCGACAGCAATCATCTGATTTAGCACCCTATAAAGAATTATATCGAACCGGCCAATTTCAGCCTCCAATATAAAACCTTATTACCCTCCCCGAGTCACTAATGACCTAATGACCCAAATGCTGGCATTCACCATCAAAGTCAAAACCTTATCATTTTTTCTCTAAGTTCTGTTGCTTTGAGGTCGTGCTGCAGTGACAGAATTGGCACAATTTTAGAAAACTAAAAAGAATATTGTTACAGGTACGACCGTCCCCCAAGTTTTTTTGCGCTAGGGGTACGTATTTTAAAGCCTTATGTCACTCCAGAGCTAGAGAGCTCATGCAGAAATACTCCTAACAACAGCCTTCCTTAATTATTCTTTCAGATTTTCTCCTTCTTTCCTCCTGTTTTTTGGGGTTGACAGGGTAGGGGGGCAAGGTTAGGGATTCGATAAGATTTAGGGTTGAGGATAAGGACGGGGTTAGGGATAGGTAAGTACACGTACGCGCCCCTAGTGCAAGACGCTTGGGGTGCGTACATACTTATATAACATCAGCCCATTGAGAACGTGTTGCAATGACAGAATTGGCACAATTTAGAAACCAAAAAAGCGCTACTATTGTCATGTAATGAATTGTAGAGTACAAGTAGTAGTAGTTAAAAGGCATAACAGATGAGAAAATTTCTGATTCTATGATCAGCTAATGTCAAAAGGAAGACAAAGAATCAAAATCTCCAATTTCCAAAACTATTAATGAGCAATTAATGCAATCTTGAAGCTCACAATAAAAATAATGATAGCGAGAACAGAAATATTTCGCAAAACACTTTAGGTCTTCAATCTGCCCGTAAACCGTTTTCACATTTTCGAGCACCCCAATTTCTTATACTCATTTCCTGTAATCTTATACCGCGATTTTTAGCTCTTAATCCGACATTCTTCGTGACAGAAGACATACCTGCCTCCTCCCTCCTTCATTCTTTTTTTTTTCGGAGGTTGGGGGAGGGTGGGGGTGGGGGTGGGGGTGGGGGGGGGGCTTTGCTTACGTTTTCTTTTCTGAAACTACCAAAAAAGCATGGAGAGTTTTTCCCCTTTAATTTCCTTTCTGATTTTACCCCCCCCCCTCCCTCCCCACCCCACACCCCTCTTTTTTTTTCTTTACGTATAATTACCATCCAGGTTCAATTAGGTCGTTCTGTTTTAACATGACAAGTTGCG
>OZ007574.1:52876808-53069308 GCA_963931925.1 Onchidella celtica | reverse complement strand
TTGTGCAAGAAGTGGAGTCGGAAGAAACAAAAACTAAAGTAGCGACATTCCACTGAGAAGATATCTTTACAATCGAATAAAACCTAGGACAACTCTTGAGGCATTTCAATTTACTGAAAAGATTGCGATCCAGCAAATCTGATGTCTGCTGTCAGTTCCACGCCAGGTGATTTACCAGTGACCTGAAGATTTAGAATGCGTCTGATGGCGCCCTGAATCCAAGAATGTTTTGTCTTGGTTTTCAGTGACAGATGGTGCAATACACTTGCTCAGCAGAACGGAGCAAACCGTAATCTTTAGGCTAAGAACTGGACATAGCAGACTCCGGCAGCATCTTTACCCAAACATTTCAGGGTTGGAGAAACTGAGATATGCCCATGTGGAAATTCCCCCAGAGAATGCAGAACATGTCCTCCAACAATGCCCCCGTTATACAGACAACAGAGGGAAGACAGCTGGCCCCGAGGTGCGGCACTACACACTAAGCTATAAGGGACAGCAGAGGATCTCAGGAGCACAGCGTCCTTCATAAAGGCTACCGGCCTCCTGATATAAACAGTCTGACACGAAGAACGCAGACGAAGAAGTATGATGTGAAATATGGAATTAAACTGGGCATCACTCACCGGCGAGACCCAAACAAATCTGTCTCAATGGTTTGTGAGCGGCAACAAAAATGTCTTGATTCAGCTCTCCGAAAGAGATGTTTTTTGAGTTTGGAGAATTTGGACAAAGCACGTCGACAAGATGACGATCTCATTGTACTACATGCAGGAAGAAGCAAGACAATAGGCAGAATATGTCGCTCGGCCAGGTGAAAGGAGTCGGGCGTGAACATTTGAAGATATTGAGATATACAAACAGATTCCTCTGACAGCCATTTCATAAAAAAATGTCGAAAAACGCATAAATATTTGGCAGTGGCTACGTTTACGGCAGAATACGCTCATACCCCAATAGAAAAAAACAAAGAAAGGAAGCGCTATTGTACGAACGGGAGTAAAGCCGAACAAAGAAAAATGGTGAGCTGTGTTCACCGGCTGCCGTAAACGTAGCCACTGCCTATATATATTTTGTGATGGAAAAATGGCTAAAATATATGTTTCTGTGAACAACAAAAATTCGACATATTTCGACCCACTGCCACAAAAGTCTGATTTTCTCAATAAGACATCTTTTGATATCCGACTCATTTCACGTGACCGCGCGATATATATATTAACAAAATGATAGGACAGACAAAGACCCTACCAGAAGCGTCCACCAACCACTCGCTGAAGAAGAGACCGGCCACACTGAGTAAATAATAATAATAATAATAATAATAATAAATAGAATTTCTATAGCGCATTTCTAATAAAATTATTACTCAATGCGCTGTACATTGCATCAATAATTCATGCATACACTTTCCAAATCTCATACTAAAACACGCACTCTCATCCATACAAACTTTCAGTTTCACACACATAGACGCTCTCAGACATATGGCACTAGGTTATATAATCAATTGTAACATCAAAGTACAGAATAAAAGTTTGAAAATTTAACAGTTTCGGAGGAAAATGTGATGTTTTACGCTTTTCTTAAAGCTTTCAAGATTCGGTGATTCAAGAATGTTCAAGGGTATCTGGTTCCAGACAAAAGGTCCAAAATAGTTGAAGGATCTATGGCCTATACTTTTATAGTTTCTAGATGGGATTCTTAAGATTGTTTTGTCACTTGATGATCTTAGTGAACGAGATGGTGTGTAAACCTGTAAAGAATTTTTGAGATAGCTGGGTATATACAGACGCAAAACAGAATTCTCTCAGCGTGTCACTTATGTTAGCGTAAATTCTTACAATGTGATTATTATGGCAACACTGCGTTTCATTTGCATCGTGATTTATTTGCATGTTTTTGATACGGTCAAAATTAGCGTTGGCCAACCATCTTTGAGGAGTAAATTCGGACACTGGCCAGAAGTAATATCTTGGCAAATACCTCAGTAAACTGGGCGCGACAATATTTTTCAAATCGAGAGTTGTCAACCAGAATGTGTTACGTCCAATTTTATTCTGCTCTTAAAAGCCTGTAGATATCCAAGACACAAAATGTGTGACTTTTTTTCATAACCCAATAAAACTATTCCTGTGACTGTGTTGAAGTTATTGCAATTGATTGAATTTTGATTAAGGTTAGGATTTCAAACTCGTTTTTCTCAATTTGACGATATTGGACAAAAAAACGTTCTGATTGCCAACACTCGAAACAGTCTTTCCTAACTTCAAATGTCGGACAAAAAATACTGAATTTCGACTTTCTTTATCAAAATATACATTCCTATTGTACATTTAATATGAAAAAAAAAAATGAGGTCGTTTTAGCAAATTCTGAGAGATTGCGCAATGGGAGCACGGGTTTGAAAACGTGCCTTTTGAAAACAACAACAACAACAATAAAACCCCAAAAACTTCCAACTTTCGACAGGTTTTTCGGTTTTGTCTGTGTCTGCTTGACGTAGCACAGGTTAACAAGACTTGCAACTCTATATTCTGTCTGCAAATCATGTTGTTGTTGACGGCAATTCAATTTATCATCCCGTTATTTTCTTACCACGTTCTGTCAAGCCTGACAAAAACGTCAAATTCCAAAACAATCTCCATTGTGCAGTTTTTATGTTAGATTTTGACACTTTATTTTAATCTCTCTCAATTCTGCACCGGCCAACAGCTGAGGCGAAAACATCCCAGCCGATGTCCTTGTAAAATTCTGTAAATTTCCTTACAAGAGCAAAGCAGTGAAATAACAAACTAATAAAAAATGCAACAAACAAATAAAAAACGAGATTATAATGGATAAATGTCAGGACGAGAAGCTTATGTCTTCCAAATAGAAATGTTACCGACGTCATTTTTTTCTACTGTAAAATGTCACGGGCGGGGAGCCTACCATGTAGGATGTAGGACGGACTAGATTAACGGCACGCAGGGAATTAGAATAAATATTATTATTACTAGCTGACCTAAGCAAGGTGAATCTTGCAAACTCTTTGTACCAAACCCAATAGTAAATCTAGATCTAGTTTGATGAAGGCATTTTGGATTCGATGTAAAGTCAAACAGAACTCGTTGTCACCGCACAATTTCTTACAGGATTCACGGATGTGATAGGACGATTTTCAATCCGCAATGCTTAAAGAGAGGTGGAGAACGAAATTTTCGATATCACTTTTGGATTTTACTCAATGAAAACAAAGGCACTAGAATTGATAACATAAGACAGCTAGTGCTTTTAGCGTGCACAGATTTCGCACCGCCACCTAGCGGAAGTCCTGAAAAACGCCATATTTTATAAAGCCAAATAAGGAATATATGGAATTTTGTTCACTGACCAGCCTTCGCTATAGGCCTTGATTGACGTCATTTATTGTGGAATTATAACCCCAGTCACTATAGGAAAACTCTGGCTATTTTTTCTTTTTCTTAGTCGCAGTAGCACTGTGACAATTTTGCATCATAAATTTACCATTATATCAAGCATTCTTTTCATACTATGGGCCATGGGCCCCGCCCCCGATCAGCGCGCAAACTGTGGGCGCGTTTTTTTTTTCTTTAGAGACGCGAAAAAGACAGCGTCTCATCTTATCGTTTCTAATATCTTTGGCGAAAGTCCGTCTCTCTCTCATTGCGGCCAAAAAAAAAATAAAAAAATCGTACATAAATCATAAGAAAAAATGAATTTTGTCCAAAATTGATGTGTCCGCGCAATTTGTCGCCACTAATTGAAGCCGCACATAAAGTTTGAGAATGTTTGGTCACCTAGTCAGGAAGTTTTATGCGCTTACGTGTTCACCCTCTAGCTACCTAATAATGGTGAGACGATAGTTATTAAGCAGACTTTCTCAACGCTTAGTTTTAGCCGTGCTATTGCAGCGGCGTAATCAAATCATTCATTGGCCCTAGTATCATGCAGTCACACAACGGCTTAACCCGTAATTTTACAAATGAGGAAAAAACTGTTGCTTTTTTAAAATTTGAAATATTTTTCTTGTCTCCAACACATTTATATTCACACATGTATAAATAAACAGTCAAAATACTCCATTATCCATTAATCAATATAAAAATAAATATATTCCTTCAAGCAAATTGTAGAAAATTTCGCCACAAAGAACTGCCTTTTGCAGCTGCCCAAATGCACTTGCGGGGTTTTATTATAAGGTTCTGCACATTACTTGATTTCATTGACCTGAAACGGCAATTATAGTTCTGTTCCTAGCCCGGTAGGAACCGCCCTTATTTCTGCTTGTGGAAAAATTCTGACTTTGCGAGAATTTGTTCTTAGAGGCAAATAAGTAAAACATTTTCGCGATTATTTGGCTGAGTTAGTTCACAGAAATTACTACAAAAAAAAATGTTTTTCTTGCCTTGAGTTCTTGTGGGAACTACAGCCCAGTGATAAATTTCTGTGCAGCACTGGTGATACACTGGGCCTAGCAGGTTAAATCAACAGAAATTTAAAAAAGAAACAGACAAAAGCTACATATTAACAAAAACCCAAGATGGAAGCTTGACATTTTGGAGACTGGATTTCATAAAAAGTACAAAAAACAACAACAACAACAAAACAACCAAACAAAACAAATCGGATTTTGTATCGAGTAAACACAAAACAAGACGAAACGAAACGAAATAATCCAATCATCTTTAGGTGGCAGATGAAACCTAAAAAACCGTGAACAATGTCTGACCATCAACAATCCAGACACACAATGCCTTTGTAAAATGACAATACCGCGCATGCGCATCTTGTCGGGATATGCACGTGATCTCGGCATGGCTGTCAACAAGGATGCCGCGCAGTTGCATGACATTGTATGGTATTCAATATGGATGACGCAGATGAAATAAAGATATTGAGAAAAATACAGAGGGCCCGTGTGCACGTTAAAGATACCTCGGCAGTTGGAAGTCCGCAAGATACACGCCTATCAAGGCCACTTCTTAAAAATACAAAATAAAAAAAGGCCGACCGGCGCTGCACTGTGGCAACGACGTGTTAGCTCCACCTGTACGTGGGCTGTAATAGCACTATGGCAAATTGTCCAAATGGGATCAAAGAAGTATACAAAATACAAAACACACACAAAAAAAAAAACACTAATGCCACAATAGACATATCCCGCCTTCTCCAGAAGGAAAATACAAAAGAGACCTCCCAGACATTTTTATTTGTCACAAATCCGGGCCACCATTTCATCTCCTGAAAATCCACTGATCTGATATCATTAAAAATACCCGCAAATATAAAATGTCAAATGTAAAAACAAATCTTTTCTTTTGTGCTCTCGCCAAGACACACGACATTTCTGTCAAATCGGTTTTTGTCGCCGCCGCTGCCCCGAACTAAAAGCACAACTCCCGGGGTCACTGAACAAAACTGTTATATATTAATTTTTTAAATTAAGGTCGCCTAGCTAGCGAAGGGTACATTCTTTGCAGTATGGGCTGGAAATAGAATTCTTTCAGACTTTTCTTTCCCACAGACAATCAGTTTGACAAAAGAAATGTCTCCCCGCGACCAGGAATCTGAAAGTTTTGTATACTTCTTTAATAACATTTTTGGGAAATTCGCCTTTAGTGACATTGCAGGCCAGTTGCAACTGGAGCAGACATGTCGTCGCCACGCTGCAGCACTGGTCGGCAGGTTTTTTGTGGGGTGGGGAGAAGAACGGGGGGGGGGGAAGAGTAATGAAAGAGAATTTGGAGCCGAGGGCGGCGGGCATAGGGGTGATTGCCTGAACAGATTGAGAACCACTGATCTAGCCAATCTATCGCTGGCTTGTGAACAATAGGCAGACAAATTATAATATAAAGAGTATATAACATATATATATATATATATAATGTATATCCACCCTGCACCACTTCATTAAGCTGATCCAATCTCATGCAATTATCTTTTGTTGCCTTAATGAAGCAAAAAAACATGTTTATTTCCTGACCCAGATTCACCAGTGGAGGGAAATCTGGGTCATTGGGTCACCAGCTGCTGGTGATGGCTCTGGGATGGTTAAACAACAAACAAGGCAACTGGAAAATCCATAAACTACGTAGGTTCCATCTTGGTCACAATATATGGCAACTAGAAAAAGCTGTTGTTACTGGTAACGTACGCACTCCAAGCGTTTTGCGCGAGGGGCGCCTATGTATACGCACTTATCTCTAACCTCGTCCTTATCCTCAACCTCCAAATCTTATCGAATCCCTAACCCTGCCCCTTACCCTTTCAACCAAAAAAGTGGAGGAAAACAAAAAGAAAATCTGAAAGAATAATTAATTAAGGCTGTTGTTGGGAGTATTGCGGGAGGTGATCTCTAGCTCTGGAGTCACAAAGGCTTTAAAATACGTACCCCTAACGCAAAAAAACCTTGGAGGACGTATGTATTTGTAATACCATTCTTCATTTTTTTTACATGGACTACTTCTCTGACCGTTTATTTTCAAAATAATATAACGCTTTTCATTATTTTTGATGTATTCTACTTCTCAACTCCCCTCCCCCCCCCCACCCCTTTTAAATCAATTTTTTCATTGTTCAGTTCTCTAATTCGATTGAAAAGGGAAATCCCCGCATTCCCCTCACCCCCCCCCCCACGTCCGCGTTTCATGAGCGTCATCCCTTACCCCGAGCGTACTCAGTGGATGGCAATTAGGCGAAGACATACAAAAAGACTATTGAGGATAATGAGCGTAGGAAGTAACACAAATAGTATTAGGAGTGGGCGAAGAATTTCCGAGAGGTGTTGAACGGTTTTGCAAAAAAAAATATAAAAAAATGAAAAGAACTATTTAAAATCGAATTTCTCAATAATTCAACAACATTTTAAACCATCCGGCTTCAACGGTATCGCATTGCTCTGAATATCGCAAATTATCGCCCGCGCATTACTAAAACAAAATCCTGCCTCCACTTAGGGAGTCCTTGAGGCGGCCGAATGCGAACAGAAACAACCAAGACAATAGCTAGGCCGGGATTTTTACCTCCCTAGAACACTCATTTATAGCCCCTTTTCTTCCGGAGTCTCATTTTAATTGACGTGATCGATCGATACATGGCAGTCTTAACTTGCTCCGAGCAAATGAACTTTTCTTCCGAACAAGTTTTTTAAAGGTGGACGATTCCAAACTAATGATGTGTGCGATAAATATCGCTAGCCCTTTCATAAAACTGTACAAAAGTGCAGATGACCGGACATTACAGAGGAGGGAAAAGAAAAACCAGTGAAAAATCCATCTAAGGTAGGGTTTTCCAACCTTTTTGTCCCCACGCTCCACTTCATTTAGGCATTTCATGATATTTGGGAATAGATCTGAAGCGACTAGCGGAATTTGAAAGTGCTGATTTTATGTTTTATCAACTTTATCTGGACAAGCGCACTTCCAAAAAGTTCCGGCGTGATGCGTTCTCCAATTATTTTTTTTTTGTCTTTTAAATTAGGAGCTTCTTGTTTGTGACTGGAAAACAATGCTAAACGCTGTAACAAACATTGTTCGTTGTTGCCAAAAAATTGAAACAGTATGTTCATTCAGCAAAGTATTTGTTTCTCACTTTAAAGTAAAAAAGGTTATAAATGGTAAACGTCCGCGTTTTTACGCATCTTCAAAATCCAATCTTAGGTGGTTCCAGTGATCATACGATGGCGGCCCACCTGCACCTCGTTTTATAATTAGGTAATAAGGTAGATTTTACCGGGTAAAGGACATACTGGTATCATAAAGTGCAGGATTTGCACGCAGTGCTTCCATAAGCTCCCCCACTATAGAATAAAGTATTTTAAAAAATGATTAAAAAACATTTATATATTCAATATGTAGACATTCCAAAGAAATTCTAAATCAAAACTTCATTTCAAGTTTTATTCACTTGTGGCTTACTTTAAAATCCCTACGTTCCATTCTGAGGTCCCACGATCCACTAAACTATTGTCACAGGGTGGGGCATGCGCCCCGCTTTGAGAAACACTGAACTAGAGGGATCACAGATTATCTACCAAAAGTAGAGCTATCGTCTGCCAGTTGTGTCAGTACCAATGTCCACTTTTCACGGCGGGAAAGCGTTACAGGTTTTAAAAAAAGAAGAAAACAAACCCAAAACAAACAGAATTTGGCATGAATTTTCAATCTGCATTTAGAAATGCGTGTATTTCGTCATCGTTAGTATTTTCAAAGATGAAATGTCCAAAAGCCAACATGGCAACTTGGAAAGCTTGCAAAACGTGAATTGCCGTCAGACATAACGCCCTTACGTCAACAGTTGTCAGTATGGCGAACAACAGAGGCAGGCTAGTATTACAAAATGATTACTTCTTGTATAATTCATTACTATAAGGTACTTAGGAAATTCATTAATGTTACTTTTAAATTTGACCAAAAAATATTGCGGCAAGAAGACAAATGGTACGCAATGCACTGAAGCTGCCAGAATTTGAAAGTAATGAGAACTTGTTGGAGAAAAAAATATTTCCGGCAGTTTTGACAATTGTTCACATTTCAACTTCACAGGCGTATGTTCTTTTAGATGGCATTTCCGGCACTTTTGAGAACTGGTCCCTTTAGGTTCTAACTCCTTTCCCTGAACTTTTGAGAAAAAGACAACTAAAGTCTCATGATCACAGCCTTTAGAGCAAAGATATTTTTCTTTTTAGTAACACTTACAAATTACACACCGACTCTGCTTGATACTTTGACACACAATGAAGAAGGCCTGTAGAAGTAGTGTGTTTTCAGTTCAGCCAAAACGTTAATATAAAATCTGGTCATTCTAATGGGACAAACTCAAGGCTGCAACACCCGGACACCGGCCAGACTTTTGTCTGTTTTCAATTTCTAGTACTCTTCCAGCAATAACTATCGGACTTGTAAATTCTATTTGATGATCGAATTCTGTCCGGCGTTCGAAACGCGCGGTAATGCTATTCAGTAAATCCGTTCCCATAATTATGTCGTATGTATGTGTGTGTGGACGGAAATGTCGCAGTGGTCTAACAAGTTGCGAGAACTAAAAGTACATACGAGTTCACATTTCCAAGCCGCTTATATAACTGCATTAAATGCGCACTAGGCCCTCGGCTCTTCACGTATTCCTATTGGATGCACTGTGAAACATTCCACGCAAAAAGACAATTACTAGGCACAAAACTCCACAGACTAATAAAATACCCAGACTGGATGCTCCCATTGTGTGACGGCACAAAACAGCGAAAGGTCATGAACTATCCGCCATGTTAGGTTTATGGTAACGACCGATGCTTCAGCATAGCTACAGTTTTGAATGATACCATTTTGTCGCGCCTACTGAACGCGGAAGTTTGGTTCCGCACCAAGAAATTAATACATGTACAGCCAATCTTGACAAATAAAAAGAAATTTCTACTGCAGATAGAACTAAAATCGGAATTTCCCGAGCGGCGGCCATGTTGGTTATATGGTCGCCGCTCGGGAAATTCCGTAAAAAACGACACAGCCCGAAGCTCGTGTTTCCAGTCTGGTTAATTTATTGGTCTGTGCAAAACTCAGACGAAGGTATGACAAAATGCCTTTGACGTAAGACGTTCAACAATGCTTCAAGCCACACTTCAATTTCACGTCCTAGAGTCGAAATACTCTTTTGTGGAATGAACACTTCTGACGAAGAAAATATTACACAACTGCATCACATTTTCAAGTGTGAGCAGAATCTGGTGACAGGTTTCATACGTCTAGGAAATTACTGCTAGAGAGGTGATTTCTGTAGGAGAACTAAACAGACTTATGAGAGTGACGGTCAGAAGAGAAAGCACCTGCCTTCTTCGATAACACAGGATGGTTTTAGGTCTTTATTTCAGGAAGTTTCGCTGCCATTGGCATTTACTCCTCACTTTTCTTGTCCTTATTTATGTGTGTTTTTGTGGTAGGGGTTAGTTTTTTAGACTTTCAACCGCCAAGGTATCTTTAAAGTGCGCCACGTCCACAGGGGCTCTTCGACTTTTTTCAAGGTTATCCGAGAAGACTAGCTGCTCGATTCTACCTACAATAGGATCAGAGACAGGAATTTTTAAGAACATGGGATTGCTCGTGCCCAACAGCATAATTTCTCTGTCTGCTAATTGGCACAGCCATGCAGCCTGCAAAGTGCTCTCGTGATAATGGGATCCGAAATCCTTGAAAATACCTGATGCCAATTACCTTTCACACACATAAAAAGCTTGATTATAATTTGGTCTGAAGCTGTATTTTCACTTGTACGGAAACGGGAAAGGGCAATGTCAAAATCCATCAAGAAGAAAAAAGATACAGCGTTTCCATGTGTACGGAAACGCGTTTTCCGTACACATGACAGCATTCTTTCTATGTCACTATTTGAAGACTTTTGACTACTCTATTTCCGTACACCTGAAGACAACCTTCGATTTCACTTTTTGTGAAGAGTTGTTGACGTTTCCGTACACACAAAAACACTACAGTTTTTACCATCGACGTACTTTCACACTTAATTATCTATTTCAGTATCCAATTTATTCACTGTGAATATCTTCACTCATCTACATACAAGTATACCTATAGAGTTGTTTATTAAACTTATTAATTTCGTTTCTATCTGTTTGCTCAATTATTTATCTGTTTAGTTATGTCCCATCAATGAATCATGCACAGAATGAATACACTCCAAATAACATTTCAATCTGAGCCCAAAAAAGAGAAAGAGTGAGAGAAAAAAGAAGAAAACACAGCTTTTTAGCGCTGAGGCTTAAGTCACAATTACGTCACCATTCCTTGCCGTCAGTGACATGTTTACCTACTGCACTATGACATATAAAAACGGACACACACAGACACACACTGTACAACAACGAAAGTACATGAGGTCTATAATATTATAATATAGCGAAATAATATAATGTCAACAACATGCTAATCTATTAACTCTAATAAACGTAGAGTCTGCACAAACACCAAAAAATCGACCACTATTTTGCCCATTTAAAAAAACAACGCCACAAAATATTTTAATATGTTTGATCGACCTTACAGTGCCGCGCGTGTCTTATCTGAAAGAAGTTCCTCTGTGCCCAGTTACTAATATTGATGGAGTCTGCACTTTATTAAGAAATACATTTGCATTATGTTAATGAGAAAAATATTTATTTTATAGTTTGCAGTTCTACAAAATCCTGATGTATTTTTTTAAAACTAGTTCAAAATCTGTTTGGTTTTAATACTTGAGAAAGTGTAGACGGATACCGGAATGTTGTTACAAGTACGTTATGCCCTCCAATTTTTTTTTTGCGCTCGGGGTACGCATTTTAAAGCCCTTTGTGCCTCCAGAACTAGAGGACTCATCTAGAAATACTCCTAACAACAGCCTTAATTAATTATTCTTTCAGATTTTCTTTTTGTTTTCCTCCTGTTTTTTTATTTTTTTTGGTTGAAAGGGTTAAAGGGCAGGGTTAGGTATTCGATAAGATTTAGGGTTGAGGATAAGGACAGGGTTGGGGATAGATGGGTACACGTACGTGCTCTTAGCTCAAAACGCTCGGGGTGCCGTACATACAAGTAACAACAGCCAAAAAAAAAACAAACTCTCGTAGCAAAGTAATGAAACAACATTAGAACTGCAGAAATCACACTTCATAAATCATACGAACACCAAAAAGTGTCAATATAGAAATCACATTAAAAAAAAAAAATCACTTACAAACAAGACTTAGTACTGTTGTTCAATTACAATATCATCAAACAAGAATAATAATATTGCATTCTCCTCAAATTCTAGCACAAATAACCCAAGGACAATGACAACCAGAAACACTGAATCAAATGGAACAGACAGACACATTAATCTCATCAATATAATAAAGCTACAACAAAACCCCTAATAGTCCTATGGACTCGGAAACTACACAACGCACCGACCTGAAATTTGGTACAACGAATTATGGGATAGCGAACATTGTTCCTATCGCTATACACAAACCAAACCGTCTGTTATTTCTAAGTTAATCGGTAAATACGGTTATAATTAAAGACTAAATTCACGAGAGCGTTTGATCCGAAATTTACGATCAATAAGATATTGATGTATGTTTCTAATAATAGCCCACTTCCGCCTACATATGACGTTATCACTTCCTGCGATGTGTTCACTAACAAACAAACTAACCCGTGCGCAAATCATTGCCATTTGACGGATGCTGACGGGACGCGCAGGACGTCATCGCGCAAAGGGAGAGCAGTAAAATGTATCTAAAAACAAACAAACAAACAAAAATAATACAAGGCTAAAGGAACAGATAAAATGAAGCAGGTCCATAATAATCACCCAGAACTGAAACTAATAAATCGATTTATCCCGGGCAGGGCCGGGCAACTCAGCTAATTATAAAAAAAAAAAATCGTGGCGAGAGTAATTCATTGTGGTGCAATTTCGGCCTTTTTTGTTGCTCGACGCTACAGCCTAAATGACGGTTTCAAAAAATTATAAGATTAATTTTCTTACGTGTCAACTAATCCAGTCCAATCGCTTTTGTACCGACTGATTGTTTTTGATTCAAGTTTAGATATTTTTAAATAAAAAGTTGTAAAAATATAAAATACAATGATCTCTGTTTTGGCTCCCTATATATAGTAAGGCCCATCGCACCGGAAACGATATTATTACGCGTTCACTTCCGTGCACACAATTTCCCTACCAGAACTGAGTGCGTTCTGATCTGGAGCGAATGCATCTGTAGTAAGACTGTAAAATATGGGAAGCTCTGTAGACCAAAAAAAGAGAGAGAGAGAGAGAGAGGGAGAGAGAGAGAGAGAGAGAGAGAGAGAGAGAGAGAGAGAAAGAGAAAGAGAGAGAGAGAGAGAGAGAGAGAGAGAGAAAGAGAAGAGAGAGAGAGAGAGAGAGAGAGAGAGAGAGAGAGAGAGAGAGAGAGAGAGAGAGAGAGAGAGAGAGAGAACAGTGGGTTCACAGGTTTATGCCGGATAATGCCGGGAACTTCATCTAGTGTAATCAAAACTGAATACCACAACACGCAAAAACAGTAACAACAACAATATAACACGGTTGAGCTTTAAGTTTGGAGTGAGCAAGTCGACACGACAAAGATCATACTGTGCTGGGGACAAAGCACGGACGACAGACGAGAATGTAACAAAACTATAGGACAGAAGAAGGTACTAACCAATCGCTCATACAACAGCAACAACATAATAACAACGACAGCAGCACAATAACAGCAAACACAACAACAACAACAACAGAAACATTTAACAACATACGAACGACAACGACATGAAGCCTAATTATAGTGCTTATTACTATCCTAAACGACACAAAATATCTCCGAACTTTTGCATAGTTTTGTTACAAAACAACTGTAACAGAACTACTACGAATGATTACACACAATTAATTAATTAATGCAAAAATATCAAGATCATAATGAACAACATTACAACATAATGATAGAACAATGAGAAAAACAGCAAACAATATAAGAACGACAACGCTATGAAACGAAGAGTTCGCACCCTTAGATTGACAAGGTTCCATCTCCACTTTGTGGCTGAACTGAGTTACACACTACACGCTACCACAGGTCTTCTCCATTGTGTGTCAAAATATCAAGCAGATTCGGTGTGTAATTTGTAAGTGTTACTAAAAAGAAACAAAATACTTTGCTCTAAAAGCTATGATCACATGAAACTTCAGTCCTCGATTTCTCCAAAGTTGAAGGAAGGGACTTAGAACCTTGTCATTCTAAGGTCGCGAGTTATGACGCTTGTCCTAGTGGAATAACATTTTCTAGCATTTTTACCCAGCGTCACTGTTTAGAATGAACAAGAACGGGACCGCTACGTCCTATCACATGTAAACTTCACTGAGTTGTATCAAAAAAAAATATTTAAAAAAATCAAATAAATACCAAAATATGCAATCACAATAACAACCACAACCAAAAGCAAAAACAACAACAACAACAACAACAAACAGCAACCACAAAAACGATTGCGTTTGTCGTAATCAGTTAAAAAAAACAACAACCAAAAATATCGCTGAAATTTTGCATAGTTTGTTGTCTAATGTTTTTCTCAAAGGACAATAACGTGGCTGCCATGAAATATTACAGGTAAACTAAACTGATAACGTCACAGTCATTCCACAGTTGCCAAAGTCGTGTTTTTTTGGTATTTTGAGATGAAAATGCTCACATTAATCGGACGACCACCTTGCACCGTTCAACAGTTACATTGTTCTGTTTCATTGACTTACGAGTTTTTAAGAGAAAAACCACATCCACCTAAATCACCATTTCAGACTGTTGTTAGGGGAACGTAGTATAATTACAAAGCCAAACAGAGAAAACACTGAGTTGCGTTCACTGTTTAGCTATAGCTTTCAATTTAAAATTCTACGCTCCCCTAACAACAGTTACCACTATATTCGAAGTCAACAGTTTTCTTTGATTAAAAAAAAAACACACCAAAACATGAGTTAAGCAATTATGGAATTATCGGGACGGTAAATTATGCAAATGTGGAACTTACGTCCATAAGAGTCTTCTCAAATTCTTGAACCCGCATGGCGGAGGCGTTGATAAACTGGATGAGCTGCTGGCGTGTGCTGGTGCCCGTGCCATTATACAAGGGCTGGAGCTGCTCGTCCGTCAGCTGTTCCAGCGCGGCCAGCACGTGCGTCAGGTTGAGGGGCTGGCTGGAAGTGGTGTCGCCGGAGTGGGACCTGCTCACGGCCCGGGCACGGGAAGGGGGGGGCGGTGAGGGAGTGACGTGGGAAGGGGCAGGGATGTGCCATGGGGAGGGGGGGTGAGAGAGAGAAGTAAATGACAATGAATAAAATAAGGAAGTGTATATCCCTACAACATGTTGTATGGATCCGCACAACATGTTGTATGGATGTGGACAGTGCATATCCGTACAACATGTTATTTACCGAAAAAGCGCCACTGGTGAAGGTTTGCTGAAACAAAACTTGGTATGGTGTTCACGAATTTAAAGTGACAACACATGGAATAGTCAGATGGACTTGGGGGCGTGAGGGTCTAGTCAGTTTGTATCAATGGGCGGTAGTCAGATTGACTAATCAGGCGAAAAGGGGTTGGGGTAGCCATTGGTGATCGACATACACTCTAGTATATTATTAGCGCAGATCACGCAATCTCCGAGCAGATGTCGGATTGTTTTGCTACTAGGCCGATTCATATTTTTAAAAACTATGCAAATTAACAAGGTCAGTAATATAGTATTCCGGTGTGTGTTCTACGTCATCAAATTGTGGGCGTTGTACGGATATGCGCTTCCATAAAGTAAAGACGAAGCACCAAAATGGGGGAGAGAGTTATCATCACGACATCTTAGACCATCTGCAGACACAAAAAAGTTTAAAATTCCCAATATGTCCGTTAAGACCATGGGTGAAAAATATTTTTCTTTTCAATGGTCTCAGATTTGGAATTCTCTGCCTCTGTCTTTGAGAGAGACTGAAACTTTTATGACTTTTAAACATCAGCTGAAGAGTCACCTTTTTACACTCTGAATGTCCATTTAGTTTTTGTTTTTTCTGAGTACACCTGTGTATTGTGTGTGTGATTTATATGATATAAATGTTGTAGAGTGCTTAGAGCCTGGTTGCTAAAGGGATGGAGCGCTGTAGAAATACTGTGTATTATTACAAGTTGTATTTTATAGTTGTATACTACAGTACGTAAGTGTATAAATGCTGCAGGCAGCAGTGAGCGGAGAGATTGGATGACCGTGCGTTTTGTCTGTCTGTTTGTTTGTTTTTAATGTTTTCAAAAATTGTTTACATGATTCTTCTGTGTATTTTGAATTGGCCGCCAGGCCTACAATAAACTGAACTTGAACTTGAATTATTATTATTATTATTATTATGAAATCACAAAATACAGAGGTACCATGGCTGAATGATAAATTAAAATTTAGCCGCTCCCCCCCCCCCCCAAAAAAGAAAAAAAAACACACGAAAAAGCAAACGGATAGATATTTTCCGCACCAAAGCAACCCTCAACCCTCTCCCTCCCCCCCCCCCCCCGCCATCCCGAAAAAGAGCGCTTATTTCCAGAGGCTGTTGTTACTTGTACGTCCAGTCGCCAAGCATTTTGCAGTAAGGACGCGTACGTATACGTACCTATCCCTAACCCCGTCCTTATCCTCAATCCTAAATCTTATCGAATCCCTAACCCTGGGCCCCCTACCCTTTCAACCAGAAAAAAAAAAAACTGGAGGAAAACAAAGAGAAAATCTGAAAGAATAATTAATTAAGGCTGTTGTTAGGAGCATTTCGGGAGTAACTCTCTAGCTCTGGAGTCACAAAAGGCTTTAAAATACGTACCCTTAGCGCAAAAATACTTTGGGGCCGTCCGTTATTGTAACAACATTCAGGGGCGATTGTTGAGAGAGACGAGGTGAAGGCGAGGGAGAAACTAACGCCGATCAAAACAAGATATCCTTGGCCTGCGAAGTCGCCGCTTCTCTACTAGTTAAAAAAATAAATAAAAATTAATGCAATCCCCTTTGTCAATACGAAAACTGAATTCCTAGAACATTATTTCAAAACTGAGTTGTTTGTGTCCTGCGAATAATTATAATTATTTGTGAAATTTCATGATGTGACCACAGAGGCTTATCTATATCTGTTTTCCAAAGAGGCAAACACGGACATGCACAAAAACACAAAGAAAAAAAAAAGAAACTGAGACTCTGAGAGACACAGGGAGAGAGAGAGAGAGAGAGAGAGAGAGAGAGAGAGAGAGAGAGAGAGAGAGAGAGAGAGAGAGAGAGAGAGGACAGTGAGAATAGGTAGATAGATAGATAGATAGATAGATAGATAGGTAGGTAGGTAGGTAGGTAGATAGATAGACAGATAGATAGACAGACAGATAGATAGATAGATAGATAGATAAATAGATAGATAGATAGATAGATAGATAGATAGATAGATAGATAGATAGATAGATAGATAGATAGATAGATAGATAGATAGATAGACAGATAGATAGATAGATAGATAGATAGATAGATAGATAGATAGATAGATAGATAGATAGATAGATAGATAGATATAGAGATAGATAGACACGGACAGACAAACAGACAGACAGATAGATAGATAGATAGATAGATAGATAGATAGATAGATAGATAGATAGATAGATAGATAGATAGATAGATAGATAGAGAGATAGATAGATAGATAGATAGATAGATAGATATATGGGTAGATAGATAGATAGATAGATAGATAGATAAGTAGTCACATACAGACAAACAGATAGATAGATAGATAGATAGATAGATAGATAGATAGATAGATAGATAGATAGATAGATAGATAGATAGATAGATAGATAGACAGAAGGTGAGGGATTTAGTTTAGTATAAGTATATGTCTAGACACACATTTTGGCTTGTAAACAAATCAAATACACCAACATTGACAGCGGCTCAGGAATCAAACTCATTTCAGATAAAGGAACAATTTTGCTGTCAGAGACAGCACGTAAATTTTCAGGGAACTCTCTGGTACAAATTCAACATGAGCACTTGATGGACAAGATGCAAATACATTGCAATCTCGCAGTCTCTTCAAAGACGATGAAAATGTCAATGCCCATATTATTATTATGTGTGTTGTTTAACCCTCCAGAGGCAAAACAGTATTAGGGTACTTTAAACAGAAAACACTTCAATGAAAGCGGAAAACAATTTTTCCGATTAGTTTTCGATAAAGGCTGTTGTTATAAGTACGTGCGCAGTCCAAGTTTATTTTGCGCTAGGGGCGCCTACGTATGAGTACCTAACCCTAACCTCGTCCTTACCCTCAACCCTAAATCTTATCCTGCCCCCTAACCCTTTCAACCAAAAATACAGGAGGAAAACGAACAGAAAATTTGAAAGAATGATTAATTAAGGCTGTTGTCATGAGTAAATCGGGAGGAGCTCTCTAGCTCTGGAGTCACAAAAGGCTTTAAATTAAAAACGTACCTCTAGCGCAAAAAATTTGGGGGACGTACGTACTTGTAACAACATTCTTCGATGAAACTTGCTATTTTCATTTATATCGGCGATAATCAGTTGGTGTTTGAGACATTAGTTAAAAGAATTTGCCTACATTCCAGTCGAAGAACGCAGCGAGTTCAGTATTTATAGTGATCTAAGTTCTTGTTTCTTCAGTTTCCATTTCCCGAGAAATTGGAGATCTTTTAATATATAGAAGATGTATAACAAAATGCACACTTTAACACTTGTTTAAAATGCATTGTGGCACTTATCAAGCTGTTTCACAGTTCCGATTTATTCTAACTCTTTATCATAGTACAAAAGCCGCAAACGTCTACCGTCGAAATTCTCAGCTGTGCCAGAAAGTGGCGTTTGAACAAACAAGAAACTAAGGTAAAGAAAGTGAGATTTAAAATGTGTTAGAGACATTTAACAATACATGTATTTGCCTTAAATCTAATGCTGGGATCCACAGAGTTAAATACTCAAATCGCCGGTCTGCACTACAATTATGTTGATGACGCATAGCCACTTCGGGTACATTTTGACACTGAACAGCTCCTGCCCATGACCTCAACAGATACCCGCACTCGTGCCCTGAATTTGTCTGAAGGGTGTGTTGGGGGCGGGGGGGGGGGGGGGTGAGGATAATTGGAACCCAAGTCTCAACCCGGTCTGTCTAGTTGCGACATGTCCGGAGCTCTTGGTAATAGGGGAAATCTTTCAGGATGTGATCCTATTTTTGATAGAATTTTGGAAGTGATTTAACAATTTCTGGCAAAGTGGAAGCAATCATGACTTGGGTCAGCTTATTTTAGACACAAAATATGACGCACACGCCAGATTGCGACAGTGTGCGGTTTAGCCAATGTATTTAATGAATGCTCAAAATGTGACTTTAAAAAAAAAAGAATGCTATTACAAGTACGTACGCCCCCCCCCCAAGTTTTTTGTACTAGGGGTACGTATTTTAAAGACCTTTGTGACACCAGAGCTAGAGAGCTCCTTCCGAAATACTCCTAACAACAGCCTTAATCAATTATTCTTTTAGATTTTCTTTTTGTTTTCCCGCTCTTTCTTGGTTGGAAGGGTAGGGGGGGGGGGGCAGTGTTAGGGATTCGATAAGATTTAGGGTGGAGGATAAGGATGTCACGAGTGGAGTGAGCGATAGTTAATAATTACGGGGGGAAAGGAGGAGAGTAAAATTAACGCACGTAGACAAGTAAGGAAAAGCGTGCATGTTATGAGTGGTGGGGGTCTGAATGAGGCGAAAGCGCTGTATTACTATCACTGCAAGTTAGAAGGTCCTAGAGAACGGACGCAAGAGAAAGCCCAGCGGGCGAACATAAGGAGAGCAGTCGGAAGACTTGGGAGTAGTGTTATTCCAGTGATGACTGGTGTCGGGGACGGGCCGAAGAGCCACCTCGGTGAGCACAGGGGATAGGCCAGCATAGGGCCGGGGGCCACACATAGGCCAAGAGTGAGGCTGTCGGTGCAGGACAGTAGAGGCACATAAAGTCGTGGCAGTCAGGCCACGGACAGGGACGTAGATATGAGCGTGAATGTGCTAATTGAAATGATAATGTACTATTGCCATGTTGATGGGCTATTGAAATGATAATGTACTATTGCCACGTTGATGGGCTCTTGAAATGATAATGTACTATTGCCATGTTGATGGGCTATTGAAATGATAATGTGCTATTGCCCTGCTGAGGTGCTAGTGGAATGCTAAGGTGTTATGGCAATAGGAAGGTGATATTGAGAGACTGCGGTGCCAGTGAATTATTAATGTGCTATTAAGACCCTGAGGGGAGAGGCTGAGGCCGAAGTGTCTTTAGGAAGTAACTACCGGGTTGTGGATCCGAGGAAGAGTGCATGTGGGAATAAGGCCGTTGTACGGCAGCTAAATTCAATAATATAATGTATGTAATTGCGCTTTATCTGTATAATTATGTTTAATAAATGTGTGAGTCTGATGGGTTGTTCTGTTAAGTGTTAAACTTGTTCGTTCGTGATTGTTGTCCTGTCATAACTTATTACATCTCCCAGTCTGGGATTTGTGACAAAGGACGGGATTAGGGATAGGTACGCATACGTGCGCGCCCATATTGGCGTGCGTACGTACTTTTAACAACAATGACAAAGGAGTTTGAATTCAATAGCCTAGATGTCAAACGATAGGGATATATTACAGGAGATTCACTACAAATTAATAATTCGTTCCAGCCTTATTAAATGACAAATCATTGTCAGAGGAATTACACACAAAAGTACAAAATGCCGGAAGACATTAACAAAAAAAATTTAACAATGTGTGAACTTTTAACAGGCAAGAACCGCTGTCTGCTGCCCTTCAAGAAAGTAAAAAAATAAAATAAAAAATCGTTAAAACCGTTTAAGTCTAACGTCTAACGCGCATTGGCGTAATTCCCTCCCAAAGAAACTGAACAGAGTTCCCTCACCGTCTGCTGAACATGTTTAAAGGGCACTAATTAAATTTTGTTCTCGACGCCCTGGTGGACGCACGGACGGACATCGGTGTCTTCCGGTACAATCTGGGTGTTTGGGTGACGTCAATGCATGCAAAGACACTTAAAATGTGTCCAAAAAAACTGAAAAAAGTTGTATTTCTGAGGAAAGCGCTCGTGCGTTTGAAACAAACGATAAGAAACATAATTATAATTCGATGAATTTGAAAAGAACGAAACTAAAAGTAAAACTACGAAAGCTTTCGGTCACGAAGAACTTTTATCTTGTTAAAACAGATGGGGGAATTTGGAAAATGCTTTTAGGAGATCTTTCTGAACTGAATAAATAAATAAGATTGGTTTCTCTGGCGAGGGGGGGGGGGGGGGTGGTGGTGTAATGTCGAAAAAGACTGTTTTCGCTAAAAAAAACAAAAAATAAACAAAATTTACCGAAAATATAATCCATTTCGCGGAGCCAAGCTTCATTGTTTGTTTCATTTGATTGGGGCAGTTTTCAGTTTTCATTTATTCCTATGTTATGGCTTAATGAAATGACTGCCTGGACTTGCCTTGGGAAAGATGGACATAATTAGGGTTTTGTTTTATTTCATGATGAAAATAAACTGATGTGAATGTTAAACTGCCTGGCTGAAGTCCTCTGTGATTAGCGATCAAAAGTCAAGGAAATTAATTAACTTCTCAAACCAAAATGAAATTCGGGACTCTGAGATCAATATTTGGAAATTGTAAACCGGAGGCTAAATTTGAATACATTCTTACCTACGTTCTTATCGAGGTTAGTGTTTGTGATTCAGAGCTGTTTGGATTAGGCATACAGAAATCTGAACACATAGCTAGACAGACCGACCGACCGATCGACTGACAGACAGACAGAAAGTCGGACCAACAGACAGACAGACAGATAGATAGATAGATACATAGATAGATAGATAGA
Organism: Onchidella celtica; assembly: GCA_963931925.1. NCBI lineage: Eukaryota > Metazoa > Mollusca > Gastropoda > Systellommatophora > Onchidiidae > Onchidella > Onchidella celtica. Next base: position 53,047,829 of record OZ007574.1, on the reverse strand, counting down.
TAGATAGATAGATAGATAGATAGATAGACTGATAGATAGATAGATAGACAGATAGAGAGAGAGAGAGAGAGATAGATAAACAGATAGATCGATAGATAAATAGACAGATCGATACGTAAACAGATAAATCGAATCGATAAGTAAACAGATAGATCGATAGACATAGATTCATTCTTCCACAGCCTTCTGTGAAATTAACCTTATAAATCAAAGTCAAGCCGGTTTTCGTCCAGAGCTCTGGCCGACGTGAGACAATATCTCAGCTGTCACCTTGCTGTAATAGCATGTCTGACACATATAAATTAGAGGATAGAACCGGATAGCTCAACAGACTTTTTAGATGAGCAAGCGCACACATTACAAATTTGGTAAACATGCGGAACAGATTTCAGATTTAGTGTACAACGCGATTCTGTGAACGAACTTGTACCATAGTTGCGCAAAAATCCCGGCTTTGTAAAATGATCTCCAAGCTCTAAATCGCGACCTTCGTTCTTATTTGCGCAAGTGAGAAATTCAGCGTAAAAGGGTTGAGACTTTAGTATAATCAAAGATACCTAACTGATAATATGAGACAGCTAGTGCTTTTAACGTGCACAGATTTTGCACCGCCACCAAGCGACAAACGCGCGGAAGCCATCAAAAGTGCTGTATTTTACAAAGCCAAATAGGGAAAATATTGAATTTTGTTCACTGTTCAGCTACCGCTATAGGTCTTGATTGACGTCACTTATTGTGGAATTATAACCTGAATGGCTGAGGGAAAACTTTTTTTTTTCTTTTAGTCGCAGTAGCACTGTCACAATTTTGCATCATGAATTTACCATTATATCAAGCATTCTTTTCATACTATGCGCCATGGGCTCCGCCACCGATCAGCACGCAAATTGTGTGCACGGTTTTTTTTAGTGGTGCGAAGAAGACAGTGTCTCATCTTATCGTTTCTAGTATCTTTTTGGTTTAACTAGCTGAGTTGCTAAATCGATTTATTAGTTTCAGTTCTGGGTGAGTATTATGGGCCTGTTTCATTTGGCCTGTTCCTTTAGCTTTATTTTATTTTTGTTTGTTTGTTTGTTTTTAGATACGTTTTACTGCTCCCCCTTTGCGCGTTGACATCCTGCGCATCCCGTAAGCATCCGTCAAATGGCAATGATTTGCGCACGGGTTAGTTTGTTTGTTAGTGAACACATCGCAGGAAGTGATAACGTCATGTGTAGGCGGAAGTGGGCTATTATTAGAAACATACATGAATATCTTATTGATCGTAAATTTCGGATCAAACGTTCTCGTGAATTTAGTCTTTAATTATAACCGCATTTACCGATTAACTCAGAAATAACAAACGGTTTTGTTTGTGTATAGCGATAGGAACAATGTTCGCTATCCCATAATTCTTTGTACCAAATTTCAGGTCGGTGCGTTGTGTAGTTTCCGAGTCCATAGGACTATTAGGGGTTTTGTTGTAGCTTTATTATATAGATGACAAAGAGTTAGAATAAATCGTAACTGTCAAACAGCCTGCTCAGTGACACAAGGCATTTTAAACTAGTGTCAAAGTGTTGCATTTGTTATACCTCTTCTACATACTAAAACAGGGGTGCTCAACCAGTCGATCGCGATCAACCGGTCGATCTTCAATTGTTTGGCAATCGATCGCGGGATGAATGTAGGACACACCCTGAATATGAGAAACTAGCTGCATTCTCCCACTGCCAGGTGTCTCACTAAGGCCTAAGGTAAAAATGTGTTATTGCAATAAAATAAATGTTTTTGGTTCACTGCATTTTGTATCTAAGATTCTAAGTTGTATGTTAAAGTAAATAATGCCGATAGTCACATCAGCATAGGTTCGGTTTCTTTTATTTCTTGTTTCAGGGCTTCGCCAGACTGGCAGATCTCCAAAGGCTGGGAAATGTAAAAGTAGATCCTATGTCAATAAAGGTTGAGCACCCCTGTACTAAAAGATCCCCAGTTTTTCAGAAAATGGACATAAAACAAACAAGAAGCTCAGGTTGCGACATGTCAACGACTAAGTTCGTTTTTTAGAGATTGTACGTTGGAACAGGCGACAGCAACAAAAGGTAGTAACTCACGATACGGTGAATCTACGAAGTAAAATGTTTGATTAGGGAAGTAAAAGTTTCAAACATTTAGGTTGATTAATTATCTGTTAAAAAAGCTTCCTCGATGTGTAATACTGAGAACTTTGATGTACGTTTAACATGTGGTAGCTTTTCAAAAAAAATAAAATAATTCTGGTGATTCGTTTCGCCACCATCACCACCACCACCACTACCATGATCACTACCACCACCAACACCACCATCACCACCACCACCACCACCATCACCACCACCTCCACAACCATCACCAACACCACCACCACCACTATCACCACTACCACTACCAACATCACCATCACTACCAACATCACCATCACTACCACCAAGACAACCACCATCACTCCCACTACCATTACCACCATCACCACCACCACCCCAACACCACTACCACTATCACCACCACCATCACCGCCGCCATCACCACCACCACCATCACCACCACTACCACCACCAACACCACCACCACTTGAACATGAACCTTTCAAAAATATCTATGCTTTCATTGATTCCGGATTCTGTTTCATGTCTATATATAACACCTCTTCGAATCTCCTTGCAGTTCCCTAATCCTACGCATTTAACGAAGATCTTGGCAAAATTAGGAAAGCCATATCTCTTTGGGTTTTTATTTTTTTCCCGTTCTAATGACTTCTCTGTGCCTTAGGACACCCATCCTCACTGTCCACCCCCGTCCGCTGAAACATCAGAGAGAATATTAAAAGAAATCACAGAACCTTTCTTCAAACATTTCAACATCTCATCTCTTTCAACCCGCTAAACAAACCTGAACAGATAAAGGAATCGGGGTTAATTTCTAGAGCACTGATCACACAGACAGATTCCACATTTACAGAATATTTCAAAAAAATATCATCGCCCACAAGAAAATATGGAAACAAAAATCCGGGGAATCCCAAATCGGCAAATTTACACGCGTGGATTAACTACAGACAACATTAGAAGGTCAAGGACGCTGGCCATCGCGAAAAAACAAACAAATAAACAAGCAAGACAGGACGAAATGAGGGACAAAATAATCTTTTTTTAAATCAGAACATAAATGCTCTTTTGATTTGAGGAGTAGATTATTTCTTTTGTAACGAGACAAGAATCGTTTTGCCGAAACAGAACATGCCTTGGCTTTTTGACATTTCCGAGGCGTTTTCCCGCTTCCGCACATACGAAAGCACAGCTTGACCAGAAATAAGATCGGGTGATAAAAAAACAACAAAACAAAACTGCCCCAACAATGAAACCAAATATCTCGCAATTCTTTAGATGAATCCGTGAGAAATTTTGGTAAAGTTATGTCCATTTTATGTGTAATGCTATGTTAAAATTTCATCAAGATTTAATTATTACTTTTAAAGATACATGTATTTTAGATTAAAAATTTTTCACGGATTCATGAAAAGGATTGCGAGATATTTGGTGTCAATGTTGGGGCAGTTCTCTCTTTTTTTTTTGACCACCCGATATAATAATATTTTCACGGTGGCTCAAGTTACCCAAATTTTCCACCAAGATCACCGTGGAAAGAGTTTGGCAAATCCAACTCTCAGACTTGCCTTTAATATTCCTTTCCGTCTTTCTACATTCGCTGCTCCTTCCAATTTTCAGTATTTCTTATTGGACTCTCTCTCTCTCTCTCTCTCTTCCCAACCGCCGCCCCCTCCCCCCTCCCCGGGCAGTATGCACTTTTTTCTGAAACACTTTCTCTTCCTCCATTTGTCACCCCCATCCCCACCTTCTTAAATTTGCAAATTCTGATGTGTTTTAAGCACTCATTCCCCAAAGACCAAATCAATTCACACTTCCTGAATCTCGCCACAATAATCCTCTCACCGAACTTTCAAATCTGGCTATGCAAGAACGACCTGTGTGCCCCGTACCAACTTTATCTCACTGGATCTTATCGCTATTCATCACAGCATTTTCTCATTCTACGCCTGGCTCCGGCTGGACGTGTTTTACAATCAATTTGCTTTCACTGTCTGGACTAGCCCGGCCCGGCCCCGTCCACTTTCTCTCTGGGTGTCTCCGGCTAATGACAAGAGAGACAAAACACACTGTAACGACCCCCGGGGGTTCCATGTTGCCTGGCTATCCGGGAGTAAGGCCCCACTTTGCACTTTGGTATCCTACCCGGATGTAGCCGATTAACCCTTTCTTATGCCTATCGTACAGATGAAAGTAAAAGAATGTTCTTACAAGTACGTACGCCCCCCTCCCCCGCAAGTTTTTCGCACTTGAGGTACACATTATTTTAAAGCCCTTTGTCACCCCAGAGCTAGAGAGCTCCCCCAGAAATACTCCTAACAACAGCCTTAATTAATTATTCTTTCAGATTTTCATTTTGTTTTCCTTCTGTTTTTTTTTTTGGTTGAAAGGGTAGGGGGGCAGGGTTAGGGGTTCGATAAGATTTAGGGTTGAGGATAAGGATGGCGCTAGGGATAAGTACATATACGTACGCGCCCCTAGCACAAAACGTTTGGGATGCGTGCGTACTTGTAACAACAGCCAAAGTAAAAATGCAGCTAAATTGTGTACGCGTGGGGGCAATTTGTATAGCGAACACGCAGTATCAAGCGTCACAACGAATGGCGTGTAGGCAGTTGCTAGACATAAAAGTGAAGGATTCCCGAAAAATACAACATTCTCCTCCCCCCCTGCCCCCCCCCCCCCTTCCTCCCAAAAGTTCCCCATCGTTTGAAAGAATGGGAAAAGTTTCATGTACAGTGAAAACACTATTATTGTTTTTTTTGTTTTTTTTTTTCATATTGTCACGCAACCGTGACGCTTTGTGACACATCAGAACTTTGCTCCATAACAGTATTATAAAGAACAAAAATTATCTCTATTTTTTTTGCAGCATAACACAGTTAAACTCGGAAGAAATCTGCTCTCCCTGCGAACCAAACAACCTCCATCAATCCCACGTAGATTTCCGTGAAATTGGTAGATTCACCAAAGGGGCGGATTCCAAACATCCAACCGACGTCGGCAAAGATGACGTAAAAACGGACCTACGTAGGGACAACGTCATTCCTAGGTGTAAATTTGACGTCAATCCTACGCATCGGATTCCCATAACGTTGCTGACTGAACTAACACACCTTAATACTTTTTGACTTTTAATCAATCAATTCCCGGCTGATGGCTCGAGCTGGTGCACGAATTGCGCACGGTCCAGGAATACAAATTAACCTTTTCAAGACAAGCCGGAAAAACAGATTTGACGCCCGCTGATCTGCGGGTCCTCAGTCTCAAACCATCACAAACTTCAGAACGCCAAGGCAATCCCAGACAACAGAAAAAAACAACAACAACAACGCCATTTTTCAGGCTCTCGTTTGATCTCGTCGATTAATCTCGTCTAGCCGAGAGAACCGCGCGAAAATCCCAGCTATATCGAATACTTCATAATGCAATTTAACACCCCTTCTCGCTGTCTTCAGAGCGAAACTGTTCTATCGCTGAAGATACTGAAAAGTGGATATCTTGCGTAATTGTGGGGGGGGGGGGGAATTCGCATCTTGGGCTAGTTTTTAAATAGGAAGCGCATATCCGCCCAACATGTTGTACGGATATGGACAGTGCATATCCGTACAACGCCCACAATTCGGTGACGTAGAACACACACCGGAATACTATATTACTGACCTTGTTAATTTGCATAGTTTTTAAAAATATGAATCGGCTTAGTAGCAAAACAATCCGACTTCTGCTCGGAGATTGCGTGATCTGCGCTAATAATATACTTGAGTGTATGTCGGTCACCAATAGCTACCTCAACCCCTTTTCGCCTGATTAGTCAATCTGACCACCGCCCATTGATACAAACTGACTAGACCCTCGCGTCCCCAGGTCCATCTGACTATTCCATGTGTCGTCACTTTAAAATTCGTGAACACCATATCAAATTTTGTTACAGCAAACCTTCACCAGTTGCGCTTTTTTGGTAAACATGTTGTACGGATATGCACTTCCTTTTAAATAAGTAGCCGATTTCGCCCTCGGCTTGTTGAGCCAGAACACAAAAATGGAGACAAGGGCCATCAGATTGCTCGTATTGAACACTTCCCTGGGCTGGGAGTCACGCTAAAAGACATGTCATCCGGACTGGGCTCATACAGAGCAGGGATTTGTTTCAAAGAACACGATGGATTTTCTCCCTTTTCATCCTGTCGCACACTTTCATCAAGAACACTTTTTTTTTGTTTTGTTTTTTTTTATATTAAAGTTCATTTGAGACAGAAATACCCCCGAGATAGGCTCCATTTCGGCTAAATAAAAAAAAGGTGATCCTCCACTGCTCTGCTATTACTCCCTATTACATTTCTTACACCCAGCCTCAACCACACACACAAAACACACAAACACGCGCACACGAGTTTGAGTTTGAGTTTGGAGGGAAAGCGTGACGACCCGACAGCGCTAAGTAGGAACACGACGATAGTCAGACTATAACAGAAGGCTGTAGTTGTTACTTGTGCGTACGCACCCCAAACGTTTTGTGCTAGGGGCACGTACGTACACGTACCTATCTCTAACCATGTTCTTTTATCCTCAATCCTAAATCTTATCGAATCCCTAACCTTTGCCCCCCTACCCTTTCAACACCCCCCCCCCCCCAAAAACGGGAGGAAAACAAAAAGAAAATCTGAAAAAATGATTAATGAAGGCTCTTGTTAGGAGTATTTCGGGGGGCAGCTCTCTAGCTCTGGAGTCACAAAAGGCTTTGAAATACGTACCCCTAACGCAAAAAAAACAACCTTTGAGAACGTACGTACTTGTAACAACATTCATAAATAGAATGACAGGACTTCAGGAGACCTTACCACAGACACCCGCCAACCACCCACTCACGTACACAAAACACTTTTTCTCAGGTTCCACACTGAAAAGCATTCTTCCTGCTATAGTACAGAAAACACCCGGGGCGGGAGAAGAAAAGGAAGGACCTCTCATCACCATCAATAGCCCCCAATTATAACGCCAGCAACTTCCATCCCCGTCCCCACATCATTAAAGAATGTCTTTCCGAACTAAGGATTTCTCAAACGTACACCCGTGAACCTCCTCGACCTTGCAAATGAAGAACTGTTACCCAGATATCCGCTATTTTTGACTTGTTTCCTTTTTTGAGTTCCAAAGTATTGGAGCCGAACTGAAATGGACTGTTTACTAAAGTCACGTCTATATCGCGCGACTTTAGTCCTTGTTTGTTCCAACTCCACTTTTTGAATGTCTGAGAGATTTGACGTTAAACGTTTGCGGCTTTAGTTATGATGATAGGAATTTTAAATAAATCGAAACTGTGAAACAGCTTGATAAGTGCCTTGGCGCATTTTAAACAAGTGTCAGGGTGTGCATTTGTTACACCTCTTCTACATACTAAAAAATCTCCAGTTCTCCAGAAAATGGAGACAGAACAAACATGAACTGAGGTCACAACATTTCCTATATCTCATGAAGATTCGTTGACAGAGAGTTTTAGTTTGTGGTTCACTTTCGTTTTACTAGGCTGTTTTTGGTATTATTTCTTACGCAAGGCGTTGGTACATATACGTTTTTCTTTTCGCCACATTTTGACCTTGCTGTCATCCCAAATTTTCTGTGTTACTTTTTTTTTTATTCTTATATACGGCCAACGCAGGCATTTCATATTCCATGGCTGATAAACTGACAAAAGGTAGAATTTTTGCCCCACACACATGCCTGTGTTCGTTAGACGCTCGAACAAAAGATAGTAGAAACGATAAGATGAGATACTCCCTTCTTTACACCTATAAAACAATCGTACACTCGGTTTGCCCCGCCCATCGGGGGCGGGGGCCATGGCGCCTAGCATGCAAAGAATGCTTGATATAATGATAGATTAATGATGCGGATTTATTACAGTGCTACTGCGACTTAAGAAAAAAGAAAAAGAAAAAATAGCCCGAGTTTTACCACAGCGATTGAAATTAAAATTACAAAATAAACGACGTCAATCAAGGACTACAGCGATATCTGAACAGTGAACAAAATTCAATATTTAATTTCCCTGTTTGGTTTTGTAAAATACTGCATTGGTCATTACTTCCGCGCTTTCGTCTGTGCATGCTAAAAGCGCTACCTGTCTCATCTTATTGTGTCTCATACCTTTGCTCGAATCAAGTCGAAGGGATCCGAAAAAGAAACAGTATCTGACAACAAAGTACTGGGTCCACAACGCTGGGAGCTATGGTATCAAGAACATCTTCCTCCATCTCAGCGACGACAAATAATGATGACAGTAAAGCCGGTAGGTTTGTAAAATAAAGGTTTAGTCCGCGAGTGTTGTTACAAGTACGTACGTTCTCCAAGTATTTTTGCGCTAGGGGCACGTATTTTAAAGCCTTTGTTGACTCCAGAGCTTCGGAGCTCCTCCCGAAATACTCCTAAGAACAGCTTTAATTAATTATTCTCTCAGATTTTCTTTTTGTTTTCCTCCTTTTTTTGTGGTTGAAAGGGGGGGGGGGAGGGGGGGGCAGGGTTAAGGATTCGATAAGATTTAGGGTTGAAGATCGATAAGGACGGGCTTAGGGATAGGTACGTATGCGAACGCGCCCTTAGCGCAGAATGCTTGGCGACCATACGTACTTAAACAACAGCCATAAAGATTATTAGTCAACTGATCTCTCACGAGTCATGTCAAAACCGGAGCTGCAGATCGAAGGCTGTAAAAGACAGATCAATGACGTAGCTGATGATGACAATGATGATGATGATAATAAAAACCAGATGACGGCAATAGCAAGATTACAGCAACAAATTTGACAAGCTACAGACAGAGGTCTGTCAGGTCCGAGAGCTGGTGTGTGTTAGCACTTTTCAGTTCTAACTGTTTTGTGATAGATTGGAGCGCTTCTTTCTTGTTTGTGTCTAATGCCGGGTTTTGCAACATACTGCTTTCTTTCTCTCTCCTTCTCTTTCTCTTTGTCCTTCCTCTCTCATTCTCTTTCTCTATTTCTCTCTCTCCCTTTCTCCTCCTCTTTATCTTTTTCTCCCTGTATCTATTTCTCGCTCTCTCTGTCTGTCTCTGTCGCTTTGTCCCTTCTTTCTCACTCTTCCTGTCTGTCCGCCTGTCTCTCTCTCTCTCTCGTTCTCTTTCTCCCTCATCTCTCTATCCCCCTCTCTTTCTCTGCGCGCTCTCTCTTGCTCGTCCTGTCTCCTTTTCTCTCAGTATCTCCCTTTCTTTCTTTGTCTCACGTTCTCTCACTCTGTGTCTCTTTGTCCTTTCTTTCTCACTCTCTCTCTCTGCCCCCCCCCCTCTCTAGTTGCCACACTTTAATAATGCATCAAACATACGATGTGATAAATCTAATAACAAGAGGAATACCAGCGAGATACTATCTTACACAGAATACCCTGTGCATTGCACGTGCGTCACACCCCCAGGTGTTTCAGGCCAATAAAAAAATATCAAAAAAAAAATCTCCAGCCTATTAATTGTCATTATTGCTCAACATTTGAAGAGATTCAAAGTAAGTAGATCTGACTGATTGGATTGAAGTAATCTGATTAATTCATCATTCTGAAGTTGAAATTAAAGGCATTTCCCCCAGCACCTTCCAATCTCACCCCCTCAGTTAATTGGAAAACGTATGTCTAGCTCATTCTAGATCGTGGAAAACCTATTGAAAATTAGTGATTTTCAAAATCAGACTCAGAATCTTATATCTGTCTCAGTGAAAACACTCGCTTGAAGCTGGATTTTCATGAGTACGGAAACGGAAGCGGCAAAAATCAATCAAACAGTAGAAAGAAAAAATATTACGGAAGTGCCGTTTCCGTACATTAGTATGGGAACATGCTTTCTTTTGACTACTTGATGGATTTTTGATGTTTCCGCTGCCGTTTGCGTTTCCGCTCACATGAGTACCCAGCGCGTCAAGGTGGGTACCCATGTCTGTGGAAACAGTACGGCAACAGAAACGTCAAACCCATTCAAGTAATGAAAAAGAAAGAAATGTTTTCACGTGTACGGAAATCTATCTTTTCGCTACTTAATTGGATTTTTGCCGCTTCCGCCGCCACATCCGTCTCCGTTTATATGAAAATCCAGCTTGAGTCGAGAAAAAAAAAAAGTATGATCAGAGAATGGCAATTTTGTTTTGACTCAGAGTCTCTCGTACAAAGCAAAGCCGGAGACATCCTCCCCCCCCCCCCCCGACAGTGTTGGGGGGGGGGGCACGGTGGTCTAGAGTCAAGGTGCTCGCCTCCCATCCTGAAGGTACCGGGTTCGATCCCCGGTCGATGCGGGCATGTTGGATTTTTTATATTTTTTGGGGAGGGGGGTGGGGAGTAAATGTTCCTGATCTTATGGTAGATAGACTCGAGGACCCAGACTTCTCGGATAAGGACAAAAAAAAACCTCGGAGGTCACACGTGACGTTGCGCACGGTAAATATATCTTGGCAGTTGAACGTCGAGGGGAGCAGGCCGAACAGGCCGGTGCCCAGGCAAAATTCTAGAAATATAATCCCTGTCACAGAAACACACAGACACAATAACAAGAAAATAAAATGCCAAGGGCAGCGAAACAACTAAAATAAAGACCGAAACACTCTGGTGGCACAGCGAAACAACTAAAATAAAGACCGAAACACTCTGATGGCACCAATGGGAAAGCAATACTGCTCCTTTGAAGATTTTTGTTCTTTTAAATTTGAATTTTTCAAACCTAAAACATAGCAATCCTTCTCCCAAAATAAACGCGGTTCGTGGACCATTGCATAATTCTACATCCATTTAGAATGACAAGGTTTTGACTCTCTCCAATCAACTTTTGAGAAATCCATGATTGAAGTTTAAATTTTTTCATAGATTTTCATGACACAACTTTTTTTTTTTCTTTTAAGCAATATTTGCAAACTACACATCGAATCCTCTTGATACTTTGACACACAATGGAGAAGGCCAGTAGAAGTAGTGTGCAGTGTGTAACTCAGTTCAGCCAAAAAGGGAGATGGAATCTTGTCCTTCTTAAGGTACGTCTAGTTATGCCATTGGCTCTTTGTATCTCACTCCCAACCCCCTACCCTCCCCGACCCCCATGCTTCCACTTCCGTGTGTTGTCACCAAATAATTATATGCCTCAGCTCTCTCTCTCTCTCTCTCACCCCCCCACCCCACCCCCATGCGGTTACCACCGTACCAAAGAAAGTTCAAATGTGAGCCAATGCAAGGACTACTTTCGTGATGCCGCAAACACTGTATCGGATCCCAAAGTAAAAACCGATTTCTGGACCTACCTCCTCCACTTTAAGCACTGCCCCCCCCCCCCCAGCTTTGCCTCCCACGTCCCAATTTCTCCAACTCCCTTCCTTCTTTAACCAAACACGGGGAGGAACCGCCTCCTCTCTTTCAATTCTTCAACTTCTCGTTTACCGCAGCAACCTAGTTTCGCGATTTGGCGGAGGTGAAGTCTCTCTAGAAATACATACTCTCTGATGCAGCGAAGCCCAGTGTGAGAACTGATACCCAAACGATTATTTCTCACGCGAGGCTTTGCTATATACACCTTTTTCTTTTTGCAAATTTTTGACTTTGCTTACAGCCTTGCTGTGACCCCACAGTTTTTCTGTGGTTTTTATAATATCTTGAGAAACACTGTACTCCAAGTTCAGAGCGCAATTACTCGAACGAAGCCCTGAAAGTCAAATAGCTTGGTGAAGAATGGGTCAGGCTTAAAATTTGAAAATAAATCAAAATCTTCCTAATGGTAAAGATGGTAGGTAATCTCTGAAAGTAGTACCCGTGACGCGAGCATGAATACTCGGTCAGGCAGAGACCGATTACTCCGTTTTAGCGTCAGCTCTGGTGAGCTCAAGCAAATGGACTTGGGATTAATTTCCAAGGCGTAAAACAAAAGACATTTGGAATAATGGGCAAAAACAGCGTCGGCAAACAAAAGGTTAAGTTGGACGAATGTTGACAGGAAATGTTTAATCAGACGCGTGGGCTGGAGTGGACAAAGAAAACTGGTCGAGAAGGAGAGAACACTTGCAAAGGACATTGTAAATAAAGAAAATTATTTAGAACAGAAAGAGGAAGTAAAATAGTGTATGAATGTTGTTACAAGTACGTACGCCTCCCCCACCCCCACCTCTCAAAGTTTTTTACGCTAAGGGTACGTATTTTAAAGCCGTTTGTGACTCCAGAGCTGGAGAGCTCCTCCCGAAATATTCCTAACAACAGCCTTAATTAATTATTCTTTCAGATTTTCGTTTTGTTTTCCTCCTAGTTTTTGGTTGAAGGGGGGGGGGGGTTCAATAAGATTTAGGGTTGAGGATAAGAACAGGGTTAGGGATAGGTAAGTATACGTACGCGCCCCTGACGCAAAACGCTTGGCTCGAAAGACAACAAAAGCTGAACAAAAATAACTTCCCGACAGAACCAATCAGGCTATCATCAACACCACCACTACCGCCACCGCCATCATCATCACCAGCACCACCACCATCACCACCATCACCACTACCATCATCATTACCAGCACCACCACCACTACCATCATCATTACCAGCACCACCACCAACACCACCATCATCATCACCAGCAACATCATCACCACCATCACTACCATCATCATTACCAGCACCATCACCACCATCACCACTATCACCGCCACCACCACTACCACCGCCGCCACCACTACCAGCAGCACCAACACCGCCATAACAAAGTCGACAACAACAAGAACAATGTCTGAGTTTGAGTTTGGGGAAAGCGAGATGACAGGAAAACGGCCATGATGTGCGAGGAAACAAGCCAAGGCGGTAGGCAGAATATAGTAGAGTGAGAGGACAGAAGGAGACACTACCCGAAGCTCACACAACATGAACAAGACATGCAACAGAAACACACAGACACAACACAAATTAACTGTTTGCATGCAATGTGCGACTGGAGACACAGGATACCGAGACGGCTCAATTCGCCAAACTCCGTCCGTGGACTTGTGCGCGTATCATCCATGCCAACAATGCAACAATTCGCACCACACCCCTTCATAACTGAACGAAAAAGACTAGTACCACAGACCTCTGCAAGTAGAAATCACAGTGTTTATAAGCGCGCAAGTTGTGGACACATAGTAAGAACCTTTTCTTGGCCATCTGGCCACCATACCTTTTTTCCTGTCAGAAATATGCCATACTTTGGTAGCTAACAAACAAATCCTAGGCCGTGAGTAATTTGGCCAGATTTGACCCCCAAAATAAACCTGACCATAGAGATAAGCCAATAGCTTAAAGTAAGGACCCTTGTATCTTTCCCTCGCTCAGTCAGTAAACTGACCTATTCAAACCAAATAATGAGCGGGCTACACGGTTCTTAACACGTCTTCAGGCGGGGTCACTGTCCATTCCTACTTGTTTGCTGGTGTCTGCCTGTCTACTGTCTGCTGTCTGTGTTACCAACATTTTAAGTGCATCCTATGGTTCCTCTAATTCAGACTCCGACCACAGACTAATAAAATACCCAGACTGGATGATCCCATTGTGTGACGTCACAAAACAATCGAAGGTCATGAACCATCCGCCATTTTAGGTTTATGGTACCGACCGACGCTTCAGCATGGCTACAATTTTGAATGATACCATTTTGACGCGCCTACTGAACGCGGAAGTTTGGTTCCGCACCAAGAAATTAATACATGTACAACCAATCTTGACAAATAAAAAGAAATTTCTACTGCAGATAGAACTAGAATCGGAATTTCCCGAGCGGCGGCCATGTTGATTACACGGTCGCCGCTCGGGCAATTCCGTAAAAAAACGACACAGCCCGAAGCTCGTGTTTCCAGTCTGGTTAATTTATTAGTCTGTGACCCTGACAAACAAAAAAAAGAGGATAAAAACCGTTACCAGACAAATCACTTTCATCATTACCTTTTCCTCCTCAGAATTCTCTCTCTGTGTTTCGTCGGGAAAAAGTACGCGATTAATCACCCAATTAAATTACGACGCAAGCCCAATAGAAATAATTTTCTATTCTCCCGCATCCCCCCACAAAAGGGGAGATAATCGCCAGGGGCACATTCCACCTCTTCAAACCATCATTAAAAACTTTATTTAGAGAGTACTTTCCAAAGTAGTTTTCCTTATTGGCTGGTTGTGTCTGGGAAGCTGGGCTTTTGGTCTTCCAATTTTATAGTGACGATAACTAAATTAATAATAACAACAACAGACCCTTGCCAAAAATCAATATCCCTCTCATCAAATGGGCCCTTTAGAATGACACGGTTCTATCTCCACATTTTGGCTGAACTGAGTGACACACACTACGCCCACTGAACAAGATACAGGACAGATGAAACATGAAAGAAACAAGAAAGAAAGTACAGAAAGAAAAAGAACAAAGAAGACAGAAAGACAAGAAGAAGAAACTAGAGAACAATCGAGAAACACACAGACCTTCTAGACAGAATATAACAATATGATAAGACAGAAGGAGCCAGGCCCACAAGCGTCTACCAACAACAGCCCGCGCTGACCATGCTGGACACAACCTATTCATGAGCTCTCCACTAACGCACACACTGTATGAAGAGAATATTGTTACAAGTATGTAAACCCCCCCCCCCCACCCTCCCACACCCCCCAGTATCCTGCACTAGGGGTACGTATTTTAAAGCCTTTTCTGCCTCCAGAGCTAGAGAGCTCCTCCCGAAATACTCCTAACAACAGCCTTAATTAATTATTCTTTCAGATTTTCTTTTTGTTTTCCTCCTGTTTTTTTTTGGTTTTGTTTTGTTGTTGTTGTTGTTGAAGAGGTAGGGGCCAGGGGTAGGGATTCGATAAGATTTAGGGTTGAGGATGTGGATACGGACGAGGTTAGGGACAGCTACGTACACGTACACGCACCTAGCGCAAAACGCTCGGCATGCGAACGTACTTATAACAACAGGCCTATGAAGATGCAACGTTTTGCTCTGTTATAAAACATCCGTTCTTTACAAGGAACACACTTTAACCGTAAGTTTTTTTTTGGTTTTGTTTTGTTGTTGTTGTTGTTGAAGAGGTAGGGGCCAGGGGTAGGGATTCGATAAGATTTAGGGTTGAGGATGTGGATACGGACGAGGTTAGGGACAGCTACGTACACGTACACGCACCTAGCGCAAAACGCTCGGCATGCGAACGTACTTATAACAACAGGCCTATGAAGATGCAACGTTTTGCTCTGTTATAAAACATCCGTTCTTTAGAAGGAACACACTTTAACCGTAAGTATAAAACGGAACATTCAAGCCAATAACCTTACGTCAATCCCACGTAGATTTCTGTAGGATTCGTAGGATTATCGTGGGGGCGAATTCCCTACATCAAACCCACATCGGCCCGATGTCAAAACCAGCGGATCTACGTAGGAACGATGTCATTTCTATGTGCAAACTTGACGTCAAACCTACGCGCCAGATTTCCCTAAGGGTCCCTGGCTGGGATCATACAAACAGGATCAAGAAAAACCGAAACAAACAATGACCAACAACCAGCGACACTTCGGATGAAACAGTGAGAAGATGATTTCAAGGAACCAGACTGGAAAGCCCACAGCTTTGGACAGAGGCCCTCGAGAAACAAAGATCTCTACTCTCAAACAAAAAGTTCTCTACTCTAAGGCTTACAGATAAAATAACAGCGGAACTTGAAAACAAAATCGCTGAAATTCTCACGAAACAATCCAAAAACACGCACAAAGTGCCTAATTTTGCAGGAGAGGGCAAACTCAAAGCAAAACAAAATTGGATTACGTGAAATGTATTCCCCATCTTAGATGCACGTTTTTTTATATAATTATTTTAGTTAAATATAAATAAACATATAGAAATATCGCTCCCCTCCCCTTTTCAACATAATTATATATACACACACACACACACACACACATACACTCCTCAAAAGACAGAAAAGATCGATTCCCCCACAAGAGTTCACAGAACTGGCCTAAAATAAAACCAATGGAAAAAAAAAACGGCTTCGAAAATCGTGCAGATACACTTGCGCGGGTTTCACAGTAGGGCCAAAGATGACGAAAAAAGGAATTATGCAAACAAATCTCAACGCAAGAAAATTCCGAACAAAGCAAGTTGATCCACGTAGAACTGCACATCTGAATTCTGAATTCAACATTAAAATTACGAAAAAAAAAAGAGAAAAAGTCTGTTCATTCCATTTTTTTTTTTCATGCTTCAGGAGTTTGTTTCGAGAGCTGAACATCTGAACTCTGAATTCAACATTTTAGATTATTAAAAATGCCAAATTCATTCCAATTTTTTTGTCATAATGCATCCAGAGTCTGTTTCGAGTGCTGTTTTCGAGATGTGGCATGAAAAATGCAGGATGGAAGAAAGAGCAAAGAGGAGTTAATGGAATGTGAAATCCGCCTTAGGCTTCGGTTATAATCCTAACTGGTTGTTCATCGATTAACAAGAGTCCATAATCATGATTAAAAAAACGGCAGACGGTGGGCGGGGTGGAGTGGGGGAATAATCTGGAATCTGCGTCATCGGCGAACACCAGAGGATGAATTTTATTCTAATTTACAACTTTATTCTTAACGTCACCACCCCCCCCCCCCACCCGCCACCCCAACTCACACCTCTTTTTCTTAAAAAAAAAAAAAAGAAGATAATTACAACATCACAACAAGGCCGAGCTGTTTTGCTATATAAAAAAAATGTTTAATCTGTAACATTTTCTGTAGTTCGCACGTTCACCATTATCCGTTTTTAGTTTTTCCCAATGGATTGTTCTTACAGTGTGTGTATGTGTGAGGAATGTTTTTAGGTGTTGGTAATGTTGTGTGAGCAATGTGCGTGGATGCGGTGATTGTATTTGTACTGTTACTGATTGTCACGAGCAGAGTTATGGTCTTGGGGATCTAGTGACTGCACGAGAGGCAGTTAACTCACACTCGGACACAAACACACAAGAAATTATTAAATAACAAAAGTATAGATTTCTCAGGCCGGCCGGGCCATATGTAATAAATACTAATATAACAAAAGACGATAGAGGTATATTCAAAAAGTAAAAGTTCCACTTATTAACTTAATGTAGCATAGTTATGTGACTATAATTCCATCAATTGTACTGCACTCAATATCCACATGGTATATTATAAGACAAATAAGATATCAATACATAAAGTAGTTGAGTCGCCACTGGCCAGTCGCCAGACAAACTCTCCAGAAATAATATGGGTTGGTTCTCAAAGTACACTGAAGGCTAGGAAAGCCCAGTACATTCAAAGCCTACAGAAGCACGATTTCGGCTTGTAGGTATTAAGAAGCTTGTACATATAATTCTATCCAGCTACTGACTAACATTCATATCAATTATCAGTGAGCTCGTGCCGTAATGAGACACAAGCTCACAATACACTCGTTCGTCGAGTCCAAGCTGTGGGTTTCTCAGACTTCCTACGAGGCTGTGGGTTTCCTCCCTATCTCTGGACTTCTATCAATTACTAGTGAAAAAGATGAGTTACCGTTGGTCACGCCTAGCTAGTAGGCGCGAACATCAGAAGAGCGCAGCGTGGACTCTTAAGGTCAGTCCAACCAAAACCTTTCTTTTCTATGAGCTTTCTCTCTCTCTAGGCTCCTTCAGTCCGATGACAAAGGACTAGTCTTCGTGCCACTCAGTTCAGGTACTGGCCAACCGCAGATACGTCACGACACGATGCTTCTGCTCGTCTGTATTCAATGAATTTCAGCTTTACACGATCTTTTATATGGCCAAATACCCAGAAGGGTTAATCCGCTGGCAAAATTAGTTCAGCAATCGCATTGGCCGAAAACTCCCACCATTTTGAAAGTAGGAATACAGTCTGCACTATTCTACCAGCCAGTTAACGTGCAAAACTTGTCTAGTCATACTTAACAATGTCAACTATCCCCACCTTGTTTCAGCCCTACTCCCTTACTTATAATCACGAACATTAAAACCGAAAAGCGTGAATCTAATTGTTTAACTTTGCAATTCCTTACTAGCAAACAACAATACGCGGCGACCGTTCAAGGCCACCAGCCAATTTCTCATGGCCCTGGTAAAAAAAACAACTCACGGCTCTGCGTGAGATTTAATAACACTTGACTTATGACACAGATGCTGTGACAACAAATTTTCTGGAAACTGGATAATAAAGTTATATCTTATCTTGTTTTATCTTATCTTATCTCGCTACCAAGCATGACGTTGCTCTTTCGGACGCTGGAGTATTCTATTTTTGGAAAAATCCTTTAAAGCATTGACGTCATAACTGGAGTGTCAGTGAGGGCAGCGAGTATTGTACATGTATGTAAAGAAAGGTTTCACTATTGGTCAATTTGCACTGCGAGACACGGGAGGCGTGCGAAACCATTGTTAGCATGGAGCAGAAAGTAGATCGCTGCGGTAAACAATACTCGTTTGTACATTTACACGGAGAGTAAGAATACCATTCCTTCTTCCGCTATGTTATGTCCATAAATTGCGTGCGTATAAATACGGTGAGTACTACACTTTCGTTCAATTATGAAGGGATGTGGTGCGCATTGTTGCATTGTTGACATCGATGATACGCGCTCAAGTAGACGAACGGAATATGACGAATTGATTCGCCTCGGTATCCTATGCCTCGGGTAAGAACTTACAAACGGATCCAAATACTTTCCATCAATCCCTAGTATGAACAAACGACAGTAAACAGATATGCACACTATCTTCGGTGAAGAAAGTGACTGCAACTCAACCAGTTGTGAGCACGCGCCTAGCTAGTCTTAGATTAGTTTCAAAAAAAAAAAAGCCGGTATCCGATTTGTGTACCCAACCAGAATAAGCCTTCGGGGATTAGAATGGTCATGCGGCCGAAATTGCGACGAAAATAACACAGCCACAACAAACAAGGCCAATTCCATCAAAAAGTACCCCTGCGCTCCCCATGTCTTAAAATAAGGATGCAGTGATGGTACATCCCAGTGGTTCTCAACGTGGGGGGGGGGGGATATCGCCCGTCGGGAAGGGCGATTTTGATTTCCAGGGGGGCTTAAAATAAGGATGCAGTGATGGTACATCTCAGTGGTTCTCAACGTGGGGGGGGGGGGATATCGCCCGTCGGGAAGGGCGATTTTGATTTCCAGGGGGGCGAAAACAGGCAATGG
Source organism: Onchidella celtica (assembly GCA_963931925.1). Lineage (NCBI taxonomy): Eukaryota > Metazoa > Mollusca > Gastropoda > Systellommatophora > Onchidiidae > Onchidella > Onchidella celtica. The sequence continues at coordinate 53,028,533 of OZ007574.1, read as the reverse complement.
CGAGAAGGGGGCGAAAACGATGAAAGGGGGGCGATTCGGGGCAAATAAAGGGCATCTCACTGACTTGTCCAACAACACTCATAGATGAATGTTATGAATAGAAAAGGCCTGTTGTTTTTTAAAAAAGTGCATTCGATAGAGAATGCCGTCTGTTTTATAGTGAATAATCAAAACGTCTACTGTTTTTGAAAACACACTTAACGTCTTAATTTGCGGGTAATCTGAAATCTGTCTGTTGGGTTTGAGTAAGGATTTCCGGGAGATGAGGAGGGGGCAATGAAAGAAAACGTGGAGCCAAAGGGGGCGATCGCCTGAAGGAGGTTGAGAACCAGAGAACCATTGCTCTATCCGAAGGTCAACTGTTTACATAAATTCGCATCAACTCTTGACACGCTGACGGGTTATCTAGGGCACGACGCTAAAACGGCTGTTAGTATCTGTCCTTGAGATCAATGACATTGTGAATACGGAATAATACATCAGGATCCACGGGCCTGCTTCCGCTGACAATTAGAAGGTTTCGTAAGTAAGGCAGGAGGATAAAACGAGGGCTCACGAATCTCAAGGATAACCTACTTCTGTAATGCTATGCACGGACGGATGGAGTCAAGACAATAATAGAGCAGGTCACAGAAAAAATGTACAGAGAAAAGCAAAAGAGAGAGAGAATGAAGTTGAAAACACACAAAATGCATGGCGAGAAAATGAGAGTTGGCAACAGAGATAGTTATCGAGGGCCGTGCGGCAAATTGTCGTAACTTGACTTGTCTTATAAGAATGTTGTTACAAGTACGTCCGTCCCCTAAGTTTTTTTTCCGCTAGCTGTACATATTTTAACGCCTTTTGTGACTCCAGAGCTGTAGACAGCTCCCCCAGTAATACTCCTAACAATAGTTTTAATTAAATATTTCTTTCAAATTTCCTTTTTGTTTTCCTACTGTATTTTGGTTGAAAGGGTAGGGGGCAGAGATAGGTATTCGATAACTTCCTTAGACTTGATCAGTGGTAAACAATACCCGTTTTACATTTCCAAGGGACTAAGAGCTTGCAGACGGCTCTAAATAGTTTCAATCAATCAAAAAAATAAAAAAATGAATAAACCACAATAAAGAGATACGCACACTATCTTTGGTGAAAACGGTCTCTTTCAATTCTTGTTACCGCCGTGTCCTAGTTTCGCAATTTGGAGGAAATGAATATTATCTCTTTCTAAATACATGGTCTCTGATGTTGCATTAAACATCGTTGTGCGCGTGGATAGTTACGAACAAACGATCTCATCCAAAATGGCGCAGATTAGCCAAAATAGATGACGTATTCCTGCTTTGTGTCGCTTCTGGTAGTATCCCTATACTGTGGGGTGGGGCCGGGGGGTGTAGGGGTGTGGGGGAGAGTATACACATTTCCTCTCGGAAAGGGATTACATACAATTTCTCAGACAAATGGAAGCCTATAAAAAAAAACAACAAAATCAACAGAACTCGCTCTCAAGAACCGAGTCCATGTATGACCTTCGTCGTTTCCAGAAAATGACACAGTAAGCGCTTCTAAAAAGCGTGCACAGAGTTTGCGCGCTGATTAGGGTCGGGGCCCATGGTGAACTGCATGAAAAGAATGCTTGATATAATGATACATGAATAATGCTATTTTGTTACAATGCTCCTGCAGGTAAACAAACAAATAAAGAAAAAAACAACAGAAAAGGGCCCGTTTTTCTACAGCGACCGAAGTTCTAATCATAAAATAAGCTACTTGGTTCAAAGCCACCAGACGCAGCTGAACAGTAAACACAATTCAGTATTTTCTCTATTTTGGCGTTGTAATATACACCATTGTTTATGACTTTCGAGCATTCGCCGGTAGGTGGCGGTGCGAAACCCGTGCACGCAAAACACCCCGGCTGTTCCATCGTATTGTATCTAATATCTTTGGTAGCATCCCAGACACAGGATACTGAGATGGACCATTCCTTCGTTCACTACATGTCCACAACGCGCGCGCGCCTTAAACACGATGGGTACTAATCACAGAGCTCAGTGATACTAGTCTTTGTCGTTCATTCATGAAGGGGTGTGGTGCCAGTTTGTTGCACTGTTGACATGGATGATACGCGCGCAAGTCGACGAACAGAATTTGGTGAAATGAAACCGTCTCGGTATCGTGTGTCTCGGGTTGTATCGAACAGCTGCGCTCCACATTTTAATTTACTCTCAAATTTACTGTCGTGAGCGTGCACCGAATTAACCCAGTCTGTTAATATTCTGTCCGTTTTTTTACGCCGAAGCAGTGCTTGTGTACAGCGCATGCCTGTATGAAGCGCATCTATCAGCTTTTAATAAATGAGTTCGGACGATTAATCCTCTGCTCGGCATTTCTAAACATTCTGCGGAATTCTACAAAGCAGGAGATGCTTTTAACCCCAAAGAGCTGCAGGGCGGGATTTAGATGAAGAGAGTCCCTAGGCTATTCTAACTGTGAGGCCCATCCCAATCTCCCACCTTCACGCCTAGAGGAAGATGGAAGTTTTTAAAAAATAATTTGAGTAACGCCAATGATGATGATAGGTGTTTAAAATCCCACACTTAGCAATTGCCATTCCGCCCATTTGGTTTAGCTTGTCACACGATGAGGCTCAGTCGTCCACACCCTTACAGTGATTGACCCTTCCTCCCCCCCCCCCCCCATCCTTTCTCGTCCGATAAAATCAGCTGGCATTCTAAAATGGAGAGCTGGAGAGCTAGGAAAATTATAAAAAGATTTATTCAGAAACTTCAGTGCATTGTAATATCATATTATCATGTAAGAAAAGGCTAGGCGTGTCGCCAAATACTATGCAGGTTGGCCTGAGGCGGCGAAGCCCCTCCCTCCTTAGATTTTGAGGCCCTGCATACCTGGCCTAATGATAAATCTGGCACTGAAGAGCTAACTTTCAACGCATTATAAAATGTACGTGCCGACCTCGGCTACGTCCAGCCAGTAATTCCGTAAAGGTTAACTCATTCGCTACGTAATTTTTTTTCCTGAAATACGTAATTTTCAGTGCTATCGGTTTCGCGAGCCCTATACAGTGCAGAAAAAATGCTCTCATATCTACATTTCTTACTGAAACTATGGCATGTTGTATACTAAATTGTTGGAAAATGAAAGGAGAATGCAAATAAAGTCAAGAGAAACATTTTCAGTGTGTTTGTATTGTATTGTGCACTGTGGACAAGAAACAAAAAACAAAAACTTCGTTCCATAAAAATGTTTGACTGACTCACCAGCTGAGCTGAGGGATCTTGATCTGTGATAAAATACTCCAATAAGGTGGTTTTCCAAGCAATAATCCAATATAGTGTCAATAATAAGTCCATAGAAGATGCTCTGGCACAAAATAAATTGTTTGGGGGAACAAGTATGACATCAATGAAATCACTAAAAATTGAAAATCCAATCAAACACAGAATCAAATGTCAAAACATGACTTTCAAAAACTTCCAAGAGAGTCAAAAGTATTATAAAATGGCAAAGTTGACAGAGAGTTACTGATCAAGGGTGTGGAACCTTTCAAAGCAGTATTTGGGGCACAGGTGTGGTTCATTGGGACATCCTTTGCAGACGAATTTAGTGCGAATGCGCTTGGCTGGGGAGCTGCAGTAAACACAGTTCCTCTCCTTTTCAACAAAGCTGATGAGATGGACAGCTCCTTGCACTCGGGCAACTGCATTGATACTTGGCCGTCCTCTTTTTTGCTGCGGTAGAAGGGTGTGTGGAATGGCACGAGCAGCGGCTGTGGCAAGTTCGGTCATCAGCTGCAGCTTGAAGTCAAGCACGCTCATTGGTTTTGTGCCAGCTGGTCTTGTCAAAAGAAAGAGAACATGGGCATTATGTTGAGTGATCTCTAGAAGCCAATGAAATATTTTTTTCCACCACTTGTATGATTTTCTTTCATAATTCCCATAGTAGGAGACATTTTGGTCGACCCGGTCGCAGCCGTTCATTGATTGATTGTAGGCATGAACAACCTCCGGGCATGTTTTCATTCCTCTGCCACAGGGCACTGTCACTGTTGTTGCTGATGTCTTTGAGGAAACCATGATGACTGGTTTTTTGGCCTTCTTATCTTTCCACATGGTTGTCAGCAACTTCTGATCTCTGTCGAGGAATGTTTTTGTCTCAAGATGGCCAAGTCTTGTCGTCTTGATTTCCGGAGGAAAGTTTCGTCGATTTACTTGGACTGTGCCAGTGTAAAAAGTCTCTTTCTCCAGTAGTGAGTGTACTAGCTGGTGTGTAGTATAAAATCGGTCGGCAAATACATGGTGACCGCTGCCAAGTGGTTTGAGCAGAGTTTCAAACACTTTCTCTGCCATCCCACTATCCGCATCCACTGCCGGGTCATAAGACGTGTCCCGGCCGAAGTAGGTAAGGAGGTTGATCAGGTATCCCGTTGTTGAATCAACTAGACCGAATGTCTTGATGTGATACTTTGATGGCTTACTAGCATTGAACTGCTTGTAACGCCATCGACCGTTGAAGCCAATGATCATTTCGTCTAAGGATACAGCTTCATATGGATAGTATGCATCATGGAATTTCGTCAGGAGGAGATTAGTGAAAGGTTCTATCTTTTCCTTGTTTTCAGAGCCAGGTGTGGAGCAATGGAGAAAGGTATGAAAGATTGCCTCGAATCGATCTCTTGTAAATAGTGTCTTGTAGTAAGATGTTTGAAATATCTCATGGTTGGACCAATAATGCTTGATGGTGGGACGTTTGTCGATCCCCATGGCGATGACAACAACAATGAATTTCAACATTTCAAACCCGTCGATGGGTTTCCACTGGCCAAAGACTGATCTCCTCTTTGGTGGATTGTTTTGCTGACATCTTTCTGCTGCATAATCATTGATAGAACTAACTAAAAAATCTAGAACATCATCAGGAAAGACAGTATTGAAGCAGTCTATCACAGATGATGTTTCATCAAGGTCAGCATTGACACCAGGGGTTCTACGATTCCTAGGCAGAAAAGGAAAGTTCTCTTTAGTAGCAGCCCCACTGTCATGCCCAACCTCAGTCCATTGTGCTTGGTCCTGATTTTGTGTTGTTCCAGCAATAGGTCTAGGTCTACTTGTACTAGGTCTGGAACGTTTTACTCCGCTAGGCCCTGGCTGGGGTGACGCCCCCCTCTCATCAGCTGTTTCACCTGATACCTCTAGATCTAGATCCGAGTCTTCATCACTGTGATTGTCTTGCTGAACAAACTCATCACCACTGCTTTCATCAACACTTGAACTATCAGAATCCACATCTGCTGACAAACTTTCAAAGAGTTTGCGTGCTTGATCTGCCGTGTAGCGCATCGGACGTTTGCCTTTGTTTGAGGTACTTTCCGCCATGTTTTTACTGTCAGATTCCAACTTGAATACGCACAAAAATTGCTCACAAAACACTTCAACGTGGGTTTACAATGTTCAATTTTGGCTCGAAAGGAAGTTCAAAGTGTCTACTTTTCTAAAACTTCCGCTTCAAAAGAGTCAAAACATGGTTTTGTTGTCGAGAAAGGTGGATTGGAGGCCACCTCTATCGAGCCAACGAGATGGCTTGTCGTAGTGAAAGGAAAATTTCCGAGCCACTCAGATGGCTTGTCGTAGCGAATGAGTTAATGCTCTGCAGGGCTTTATAACACAGGTCGAGATGTACACATTAAAAAAGCACACAGAAAAAAACATCAAAAAACGGGAGAACACACAAGAAAATCTAAATGAATTTACAGATTTGATCATTATATTCTGTATGTCGGGAGATATTGACATCAGAGCCCCAGGACATAATGTATTCCACCCAAAAAGTGTCAATCTGATGCAAGGGATAGATGAGGGCATTTTTCATTTTTGTCAAAGATAAGGATGTTTACGGCATAGGAACTTTGGCGCCAACGAAAGACAAATTGACCGTGGGATGAGAGAGAGAGAGAGAGAGACGGGGGGAGAGAGAGAGAAAGTCTCAGAAAGAGAGAGAGAGAAAGAGAGGGGGAGAGAGAAAGAGAGAGGGAGAGAGTGAGTACGAGAGAGCGAGAGGGAGAGAAGGAGAGACAGAGAGAGAGAGAGAAAGGGAGGGAGAAAAGGAGAGAGGGAGAGAGAGAGAAAAAAAGACAGCATACTAGAAAGCGGGAGAGAGAGAGAAACACATACACACACACACACATATACAGAGAGAGAGAGAGACAGAAGAGAGAGAGGGAGAGAGAGAGTCCCGTATATTCCAACGTCTCTGTCAGTTTCTATACTATACAAATATTTCTCTACGTTACGTCGTCCTGCCTGATTTTCAAAGAGAGATAGATAGATAGATAGATAGATAGATAGATAGATAGATAGATAGATAGATAAATAGATAGATAGATAGATAGATAGATAGATAGATAAATAGATAGATAGATAGATAGATAGATAGATAGATAGATAGATAGATAGATAGATAGATAGATAGATAGATAGGTAGATAGATAGATAGATAGATAGATAGATAGATAGATAGATAGATAGATAGATAGATAGATAGATGTGTGGTTTAAAAGTGAAACGAAGTTAAAAGGTGGCACAGGAAAGAAACAGTATCCAAAATCACAATTCAATTTCCTAGGCTATTTCCACTACATGGCTTCCAGAATAGTCTACATTTTAACTTTTACTTTTGGTGTTACTGTGACTTAAGTTTTTAATAAATTTGTTGTCTCTATCAAACGCAATGTCTCAGATTTTTGGTTTCTTTACACAATTTGGGGGTTGGGGGGGGGGGGGTTGGAGGGGCACCTCACGTCATGACTTTGAATCTTCTCTACGGCGCCAATACAGGCAGCATAGTGATCTCCGACAAAATGATTTAACCCTACCACTGTCACAGGATCATAGAAACCAGTGGTTTTGTTCATCCCTTGGACTGCCCGAGCCAACCAAAATCGGCTTTCCAGAAGTGTATACTTTATGGGGGGCTTCTAAATCAAAGATAGACTCAAATACTAAATTTGTATGATGAGGTCTTGCAGTTCCTACCCACTTGGTAGGATACGGTAACTCTTTCCTGACAGTAATAGGCTTAAACCAACCAGTGCAGATTCTGTAATGTAAATGTAGCGACAAAACACCGCATATGGGAAAAAAGTAAATTCTACAGTGTTGCGACAAATGACTGTATGCATATAAAAACCTACATTCTGCAAACAAAAGCCTGTATTAATCACAAAACGTAGACTCTGCACTGCTACAGCAAAAGACTGTACGCACCAAAAACGTAAACTCTGCAAATGTTACCACAAAAGACTGTATGCACCAAAAACGTAAACTCTGCAAATGTTACCACAAAAGACTGCATGCACCAAAAACGTAAACTCTTGAAATGTTACTATAAAAGACTGTATGCACCAAAAAAACGTAAACTCTGCAAATGTTACCACAGAAGACTGTATGCACCAAAAACGTAAACTCCTGAAATGTTACTATAAAAGACTGTATGCACCAAAAAACGTAAACTCTGCAAATGTTACCACAGAAGACTGTATGCACCAAAAACGTAAACTCTTGAAATGTTACTATAAAAGACTGTATGCACCAAAAAACGTAAACTCTGCAAATGTTACCACAGAAGACTGTATGCACCAAAAACGTAAACTCCTGAAATGTTACTATAAAAGACTGTATGCACCAAAAAACGTAAACTCTGCAAATGTTACCACAAAAGACTGCATGCACCAAAAACGTAAACTCCTGAAATGTTACTATAAAAGACTGCATGCACCAAAAACGTAAACTCTGCACATGTTACCACAAAAGTCTGTATGCACCAAAAACGTAAACTCTGCAAATGTTACCACAGAAGACTGTATGCACCAAAAAACGTAAACTCTGCAAATGTTACCACAGAAGACTGTATGCACCAAAAACGTAAACTCTGCAATGCTACCACAAAAGACTGTACGCACCAAAAACGTAAACTCTGCAAATGTTACCACAAAAGACTGTATGCACCAAATACCTAAACTCTGCAAATGTTACCACAAAAGACTGTATGCACCAAATACCTAAACTCTGCAAATGTTACCACAAAAGTCTGTATGCATCAAAAATGTAGACTCTGCAATGCTACAATAAAACACTGTACGCATAAAAGCCGCAAATTCAGCAATGTTACGAAGTAAGACGATAAATACACACACACACTTACACAAACAGGGAAATAAAAACTTTTAGAACAGACATTTGGGGGATAAAGCTAAATAACATGAATGTAGGGAAGACACGGGGTTTAATAAGGTTAAGAACCTCTGTGTACGGCTCTGAAAATAGTAAGAATTTCATAAGCACCATCAAAACATTTCCATGATTGGGTTAGATTACGCTTTTCGATTACAAGTCAATGGTGTCCCAGGGAAATCAGCGATAACAAAGAGTTGCTATCAATCAGTTGCGTTCTTTAACTCGTTGGACCCGCGACAGGCGAGTGGACAGGCTATAGTAACTTAACTCCGGCTACGACACGAAGGTTAACCGCTGCGGTAGCTGGTGAGAAACCTCGGTGCTTTCAACACTGTGACAAGGCTGGCAGTGCCTTAAAAGGTTTTGTCTACGAGCAATTTGTAGGAGTTGTGATTTATTCATTTTCCGGGGTTCTTATATAGGTCAAATCTCGTGTGAACTGCTCAATTTTCTGCAAATGGAAGAATATTCTTAGCCCTTTTAGGAGGATTGTAATTTTTTTGTGTTTTTGGAGGGGGGTTGTTTTCGTTATTTTTGGCGTCAAGATTTGGAGGGAGGGCGGGGAGAGAAAGAGACAGAGAGAGAGAGAGAGAGAGAGAGAGAGAGAAAGAGAGAGAGGGAGAGAGAGAGAGAGAAGAGAGAGACAGAGACGGAGATAGACAGTCAGTGAGGTCACAAAGAGAGAAAGAGAGAGAGAGAGAGAAGAGAGAGACAGAACGAAAGACAGAGTCGGAGATAGACAGACAGACAGACAGTGATGTCACAAAGAGAGAGAGACACACACACACACACATACACACACAGAGAGACAGACATACAGAAAGAGTTGGATCACAAAGAGAGACAGCGAGAGAGAGTGAGAGAGAGAGAGAGAGTGTGTGAAGGAGAGAAAGGGAGGGGGCAGACAGAAAGAGAGAGAGAGAGAGAAACACTCGTACACAAAGAGAGAGAAATAGACAGACAGAGAGAGAGATCACAAAGAGAGAGAGAGAGAGAAACACTCGTACACAAAGAGAGAGAAATAGACAGACAGAGAGAGAGATCACAAAGAGAGAGAGAGAGAGAAACACTCGTACACAAAGAGAGAGAAATAGACAGACAGAGAGAGAGATCACAAAGAGAGAGAGAGAGAGAGAGACAGTGCCAAAGAGAGAGAGAGAGAGAGAGAGAGAGAGAGAGAGAGAGGGAGGGGCAGAGAAAAAAAGAGAGAAAGAGAGAGAGAGAGAGAGAGAGGGGGAGAGATTAATGCTTTTCCCCTTAAGTATTTACACAAGGACACAAGATACCAACGTCGACCTGGACAGAGAAATAAATAAAAAACAGTGGAATGGAACTGAAAAGCAGGAACTATTGCTTGAGCATATGAGAAAGGAAAGAGGAAAAGGAATTATAAAAATACAAATTAAATGAAAGACAGGAGAGAAAAGCAGAAGAAAACAAACGGCGAATACTGCGATATTAAAAACAATGGCCAGCAATGACGGCTGTCATTGGCTGACAAGCGCAAAGGAAGGCGGTTCGGTTGTGCACAATTGAAGCCTGGCGTTTCAAACAGAGTCTGTCTGTGTGTCTGCTTACGCGCATGAGTATGCGTGTGTATATTATTATCAGAAACGTGGCGTGTATTGAATAATATTATGTGTCCACTGGTTTGGATCAATTGAAGACAAAAACGGTTGGCAGACTGTTTGAGATGAGATCGGGGCTAGCGCTAGACTGATGTGTTTAGTAGACTTTAAGTGATTGACAAATCGAAAAGTTTGGACCTCCCCCCCCCTCCCCCCCCCCTCTCAAACACATACACACAGACAGTCCAAACTCCACAAGTGACATTATTCGGTTCAACATATTGGTTTCTTGCATTCTCCTCATCACGCCAAAATTGTGATGGGTTCCTCTCCACAATAAACATGCAGAAATACTCGAGGCTGCGCAATGCGCACTTGAAAAGATTGGGGGTTGGGTGCGTGGGGGTGCGCACGGCGGCTGTACATGCGCACTCGCAAAGTTTGACTGTAGCCCAAAAAAGAATAACAACTGAAACTCTGGGGGGAAACAAAACATTATGGCCTTGGGACGCCCGACGAGAGATGACATAACTCTTAAAAGTTCACAGGAGCACAAGGTACAGTGGGGTCAAGTAAAAACAAACCAATAGCTCGACAGCTGTTGTTATAAGTACGCACGGTCCCCAAAAACGTTTTGCTCTAGGGGCACGTATTTACACGTACCTATCCCTAACCCCGGCCTTATCCTCAACCCTAAATCGTATCGAATCCCTAACCCTGCCCCCCTGCCCTTTCAACCAAAAAAAACTACAGGTGGAAAACAAAAAGAAATTCTGAAAGAATAATTAATTAAGGCTGTTGTTAGGAATGTTTCGGGAGGAGCTCTTTAGCTCTGAGTCACAAAGGCTTTAAAATACGTACACCTAGAGCAAAATAAACTTAGAGGTCGTACGCACTTTTAACAGCATTCTTTAAGAAAACACTCATACAACTAAAGTAAAACGCATTTAATGTTAATATACTCAAATTAAACATTTAGTCAACAATAGCCTTAATGCGAAAATTGTCAATAGCAGTATTGAAATGAATCTCTCTCAATTGGCAGAATTATTAGTGGCTCATTGTACATCTCTGATGCGTTTTGGTTGTGTAAGTTTTTAATTCTTTCACAACTGGCAGTTGAAACAGTGGTAGATCTGAACTTTTTGAACTCCTATAGATTATGCGCCTGGGGGCAACCGCCCCTGTGACCCCCCCCCCCATCGTACCAATCGGTTTTGCCGTTACTGCTGGGCAAAGCGTAAGGATCGACACTGCACGACCTCGGGTCATTCCTACTGACGATTACATCAAAGCTTTGACAAGTTGACATCGAAAGCAATAAAATACGAAACACTTAATAGTATCGATTTCATTCTCAAGCTTGCGGCGAAATATCAATACTGGCCTCTCTCTCTCTCGCTCTCCCTTTCTCGCTCTTTCTCCATCTCTCCCTCTAATTCTCTCTCTTTCTCTCTCGCTAGCTCTCTCTCTCTCTCTCTCGACCAAAAAATCACAAACCCCCCACCCCCAAGCCTATCCCTGAGTCTATCCCCATCCCCGAGTCTATCCCCATCCCTGAGACTATCCCCATCCCCGAGACTATCCCCATTCCCGAGACTATCCCCATCCCCGAGTCTATCCCCATCCCCGAGACTATCCCCATCCCCGAGTCTATCCCCATTCCCGAGTCTATCCCCATCCCCGAGTCTATCCCCATCCCCGAGTCTATCCCCATCCCCGAGTCTATCCCCATTCCCGAGTCGATCCCCATCCCTGAGTCTATCCCCATCCCCGAGACTATCCCCATCCCCAGAGCCAATGCCCATCCCCGAGTCTATCCCCACACCCCAGAGTCAATGCCCACCCACACAACCTTACTGCCACCAGATAGTGGGATGCTCAAAGCAACTCCGACGTGTCATCGTTAGGTCCTAAACCACTGGCCTGGACTAAAACAGCTAATTTCGCCAGCGAGATTTAACGAGCCCTCTAAAGATGGTTCCACACTTTGCCTGAAAGCTTCCGTAATCAAGGGAAAACTCACATTCATCATTCTTACACCGTGGGGGTAAAAAATTACTCCAAAAATAGACGCAGAAATACAAAAAGACGAACGGAAAGACAAGAGAGGAGAGGGAAGAACAGAAGAAAAAAAAAATTGACGGAGGTAACAATCCAAACATAAATAGAAGCACGGAGGAAAAGACACAATACGTCCCTTTAGAATGACAAGGTTCCATCTGCACTTTTTGACTGAACCGAGTTACACACTACACACTACTTCTACGGCCTGGCTACATTGTGTGTGTCAAAGTATCAAGCGGATTCAGTGTGTAATTTGTAAGCATTACTAAAAAGAAAAGCCGTTTCCCTAAAGCTATGAGCACACGAAACTTCAAGCATCAAGTTCTCAAACGTTGATGGAAGGGAGTTAGAACTCGGTCATTCTAAGAGGACGAATAATGGCAACAGAAAAGACGAAAGAATGGAGTGGGAGATGAAGAAAAAATGAAGAATGAGTAAATACAGAGAAGGTGCCGGGAAAGCGTGAGTAAATTGGCCGTAATACGAACACGCTCAAGGTTTTAGGGGCTTGGAGAGAGCATTAGGCTGACCATACAATCGTTTCAAAGATGAATTTTGTTACAAGTACGTACGCCCCCGAAGTTTCCTTTTTTGCGCTAGGGGTACGTATTTTAAAGCCTTTTGTAACTTCAGAGCTAGCGAGCTCCTCCCGAAATACTCTTAACAACAGCCTTAATTAATTATTCTTTCAGATTTTCTCTTTTGTTTTGTAGGGGGGTAGGGTTAGGGATTGGATAAGATTTAGGGTTGAGGATAAGGGGATAAGGGCGGGGCTAGGGATAGGTATGTATACGTACGCTCCATGAGCGCAAAACTCTTGGGGACCGTACGGACAAGTAACAATAGCCTGTAAAGATTCCCACTCGCAGCCACCCTTCGCCAGGCCCAAGTTGTGTTTGCACTGGCGATCTCTAAGTTTGAAATCGCGTTGGAAATGAACTAGCTCCCAGTTCTCTTTTCAAGAGCCTATTTAGTATTGCAATAATTTTGATTTATAAGCAGATGGGTGGACAGACAGACAGACACACAGACAAAGGGACAGATAGACAATCACGTAGTTAGATAGTCAGACAAAGATGTAAGCAAAAATGGACAGAAGGCAGGCTGGCATATAGATAAATAGGCAGACAGACAGACAGACACACTGAAAGATAGATAGATAGATAGACAGACAGATAGTCAGACAGACAGACAGAGATAGGGACAGACAGATAGACAGACAGATAGACAGATAGATAGATAGATAGATAGATAGATAGATAGATAGATAGATAGATAGATAGATAGATAGATAGACATATAGACAGACAGATGGATGGATGGATGGATGGATGGATGGATGGATGGGTGGATGAATGGATGGATGGATAGTCAGACAGACAGATAGATAGATGGATAGATATATAGATATGGATAGATAGATGGATAGATTGATAGATATGGATGGATTGATAGATAGATAGATAGATAGACGGACGGACAGACAGACAGACAGACAGACAGACAGACAGACAGACAGACAGACAGATAGATAGATAGATAGATAGATAGATAGATAGATAGATAGATAGCCAGATAGATAGATAGATAGACAGATAGATAAACAGATCTCAGTGAAACCAATAAGAAGATTCACACTGCCTCTTCATCTTGGGTAACATTCAATTTCATCGCTCACACTCCGACAAAGCTAATAACACAAGGAAAACAACAACTGCTGCGCATTGATTTTATCTGTGGAAATATTTATTTGATTATTATCTCTTTTTTTCCATATTATTTGAGAAAAGTCCTGTTCAGTGCTAGATTGGGGGCACATGCTAAAATATATTGCTAGAAATCTCAGCCATAATAGAGAAAAAAAATACGCATAAGTACATTACAATAGAAGGGCCGAGAGTTCAGATCTTGACCTGGGGCTAGCTGTGACTCAAGATAGCATTGATTTCTTTTTCGGTCTCTGCAGTAAAGAAGGTTTCATTAACTTACTCTGAAATCGACAACTCAGGCTAAATCCGAGCCAGAACGGTCAAACCATGCACGTGGTCTTAAACGCTCTGTGAAAGCGGGGAGTATGTATTGTGCAGAGAGAAATCACCTCTGCCAAATCGCGAAACTATGTCGCTGCAATAATAAGAACTGACCCCACCCCTCTAAAAAACAACAACAACAAACAAACAAAACACACACACAACAGTGAACCATCATGTTTAACGACACTGCTAATAAGGAGACCTTGCCGACAGCGAGAACATATTAAATCCCTGTTCTTTCTGCTATTTGAGCTATATACAAGTGTTTAGGAGCCGTTTGTAAGCTCTGCGTAACCGTGGAAATGTACAAACGAGTATTGTTTACCGCCGCGACCTACTTTCCGTCCCATGCTAACAGTCATTGAGGTTTCGCAGCGCCTCCCTTGTCTCGCAGTGCAAAGCGGCCGATAGTGAAACCTCTTGAAACGTACTCTACTCTCTGATGAAAGTGAATGTCCCCCACGGGATAATAAGATGATTACGATCTCTTTTTTCTTTGGCGCAAACTCTAGATACTGGACTGTTTTAAAAGGTTAAGGGCCTCTGGATTGCACAACCCTCTGGCACAAGCCCTGTGAAATTAGACTAACACACTTGTTAGGAAATCTAGAAAAAGTATTGGCAATTTGTATGATTGGATGAAAATACGTTCTGCCCTAGAAACAGATAATTGAAAATCGGATTGAACATGTCATGCTTGAAGACTTGAAGGTCGTATCTCGCAGTCAAGACAGGTGATGGACGAAAAAAAAAAAGTCTTTTACACGAAACAACCGTGCCATTTTACAGAAAAGGAGTGGACATGATTTTCCAAGTCAAATTCACACTTTAGCATCGTTTTATAGAATGAAATATTCTCGATGTTTCTGTTTGGATTAAACTTTTGTAGAACTAATAGTTTCGTTTGGACAGATAGACAAACAAATAGTTAAACAGATATAGACAAAAAATGGATAGACTCACAAGCAGATAGATAGAAAGACATACAGTCAGACAGTGAATGCAGATAGACAGATAGGTAGATAGACAGACAGACAGCCAGATAGATGGATAGATGGATAAATAGATAGATAAATCGATAGATAGATAGATGGATAGATAGATAGATAGATAGATGGATGGACGGACAGACAGACAGACAGACAGACCGATGGATGGATGGATGTATGGATGGACGGACAGACAGACAGACAGACAAATCGATGGATGGATGGACGGACGGACGGACGGACAGACAGACAGACAGACAGATAGGTAGATCAAACCAATAAGAAGACTCAGCTTGGTATTACTAAAAAAAAACAACAACAAATTACCAACGTTGCGAACATCCGAAAATGTAAATTCCAAACGAATAAAGCGGAGCGCAGCTTTTTTTTTTTTTTATCTCCTGTAAACTTTTGTAATTTGGTGAGTTCCATGTTTTATCATAAAACAGCTAATCTGATACCTGCCCTTGCATCACCCGGAAGGATTTAGCCATGTCGTAATGCCGAGTTGCTTTGTCTGTGTTTCCCTAGTAAGCGGATTGCCAGTAAACAGCGACGAGCTACAGAGAAACAGAGCAGCTTGATTGAGTTATAGAATTCACGGAGTGAAATGGACGGAACGTGGGGAAATGGAGGCGGGGAGATGTACTTGTGATCCTGGAGATACGCCTTTCTAGGGCAGGCATTGGACCCTGAGATAGATGATAGATAGAGAAAGACAGACAGACATCCAGGAAGACAATCAGACAGACAAGCAGACGGATGGACGAACGGATAGATAGATGGATAGATAGTACGTAGACAGAAAGTCAGGCGGACAGACAGACAGATAGATAGATAGATAGATAGATAGATGAATAGATGAGAATGTAGACTGATAGACAAACAGACAGATAGATCAGAAGATAGACAGACAGATCGATCGATCGATAGATAGATAGATAGATAGATAGATGAGATTATAGATAGATATACAAACAAACAGACAGATAGATTAGAAGATTGACAGATCATTCGATAGACAGATTGATAGACAGATAGACAGATAGATAGAGAGATGAGATTATAGATAGATAGACAAACAAAGAGACAGATAATTATATTAGAAGACAAATAGATAGATAGATCGATAGATAGTTATACTGAAAGGCATATGGATAGCACAGACGACTACACCAGCCGAAAGAAAAAAGATAACCATTACCACTAAGATAGACAGAAAAGACTTGGGCTTAAAGGAGAAAAGCGATTGATTCCCGGGACTTCCGACGTACAAGAAAGATAACCGGGGAAATCTCCAGCCATTCACTTATCTCCCCTGTTCACGACTGAGTAATCACACCAATGAGGCAATCCCTCGTCAATCTCCTTGCCCCCCCCCACCATACACACACACCCCTACCGTACTGTGTATCAGGCAAGAAGGTTGTAAGTGACAACATTCTATTCTGTGGGGTACATTCCCACAATGCTGCCAACAAGTATAATGTGAAGAATTAGTACCACAGCGGTTTTGCTTCTATGTCAATCTATTTTAACCGTTTAAAAAAAAAAAAAAACTGTGAAGGGAGTAATTCATTGTGCTGCCATTTTTGGTCCTTTTTTTTTTGCTCGACTCTAAAGCCTAAATGACATTTCCAAAAAATTATAAAATTAATTTTCTTAAGTGTCAATTAATCCAGTCCAATCGCCTTTGTATCGATCGATTATGTTGATTCAAGTTTCAGGTATTTTTAAATAAAAAGTTGTAAAAATGTAAAATACAATGATCTTTGTTTTGGCCCCCTGTAGTAAGCCCACAACAGTGGAAACGATATGAATACCTTTGTTCAATTCCGTACACGCAGTTTCCCCCCTCCAGAAATGAGTACGTAGGGCCCTGGGTGCGCATGAAATCTGTAGTAAGACTGTAGAATATGGGAAGCTTTCTAGACCAAAAAGAAAGCGAGAGAGATAGAACTGTGGGTTCATAGGTTTATCCCGGACAATACCGGGTACCTCATGTATTAAAAAATACAACAAAAAAACCTTGCACCTCACTGTGATCGTGTAAAGTCAATAGATCTATACAGTATATACAAATAAAATAAAAAAGTATCGCCTGGAGAAAGGTCCCAGTTGTCGCAAATTTGGATTTTGAGATAAGGGCATATTCTTCTAGAAAATTCAATGCTGAACACGCTGCTTTTAAAATTTTTTAACAATATCTTAAGAAGTTTTGAAGATATGACACATTTTGTAAGAAAGGGGGCAAAAACAAACTTTTGAGAAAAACAGCTTTAACAGCTCACTCCCATGACAGACTTTTTGGATATTGTTGGGGGAGCGTGGGTTTATTATAAAGGCAAATAGGGAAACTACTGAGTTGTGTTCACTGCTCTAAACTCTAGCTCTCTATGTAAAATACTACGCTCTCCTAACAAGATCCAAAAAACTTCCGACTTGGCTGTTTTTAGGGGACCGTGGCATGTTACATGATAAACTATAGATGAGCAGTGAACACTAATCAGTATTATCTCTATAACGGCTTTGTAATTAGTCCACGGTCCCCTAGCAACAATCACTTCAATATTACTTCTTGAAGAGTCACATGTTGTACAAATAATTAATAAAATAATATTTAAACATAAAATATTCCAAAATCCTTTTCATATGCTATTTAGAAATGCTTAAACTTGTGTTTTCTGCTAGAAGTACATTTTCGACTAGTCACGACTTTTTCTACCTTTTCACCCCCTAGCTCAAAAATAGCTGTACCGACAACTGGGACCTTTCTCCAGGCGCACACACATTTATATACCGGTGTTAACTCTTTGTATGCCATGAATTTTTGGCACGTTTGCTGATGTAGGAAGAAAATAGTGGATGAGATGAATGAAAATTAACTACAGCAACGTTTACGAATAGAAAATCGACTTTCTTTCTTCACGAAACAAAATAGCCTAGCATTCTCGTGCGCTGGTACACTGATGATTGGCACCTAACGTGACCAGCGGAAGAACCGATTCATCGGCTACCGGCATAAAAGAATTAAGAATACATACTTTGCAAAGGGCTTTTAATCAAGGCTTCATTTAAAGTTTATCCACTTGTTTCTTACTTCAATGAGGGTTAAAATACACTATGAAATCGAGATTTCTACGAAAACTCCCTAGGCCCCATTCTGATGTCCCTCGCCCCAAAAAATTGTCACGTCTCACCGATGGGGCATGTGCAACAATTTGAGAAACGCTACACCGCAAGCAAAGATTGGACATTTGGACAGAGAAATAAAAAAAGATTGTAAACTCATTACAATCAAGCCCTAAGGAAAAACCCACAGAAGAGATTCGTGGATAAAGGATGTAGGCTTTCGTTATTGCTTCCCCAAGACAAATTCGGCCCCAAGAAAAAAGCCCTTCCATGATTTAGATGCAAAAGAGTTAACCGGGATCATCGGGGCTAATCCCGAGACATAAATGAACGATTCCGGGTCAAAAGGGCATTAATTGCGCACGTGGAAAAACAATAATTTACCGGGATCAAAGACGCCATTATTCTTCATCAGTAGCGTGGCCGGGGGCGGTGTGGGGAGCTTGAATACGCCAGCGTCTGGACTTTCTGGTGACCCAGACGTCCGGTCTTTGCTAGGTCAAGAGTTAAAACATAATTCGTTACCAGGTGAAAACAAAACATAATTTTATTATAAAAAGACAGAGTGGCGGGAGTAATTCATTGTAGTGCAATTCCCCCCCCCCCTCCCCATTTTTTGTTTCGATTCAACTAATCCAGCCCAATGGCTTTTGTATCTATCGATTGTGTTGATTCAAGTTTCAGGTGCTTTTAAATAAAAACGTTGTAAATATTTAAAAAATAACGACCTTTGTTTTGGCTCCCTGTAGTGAGTCCAGCGCACCGGAAACCGATGTAGTATTGATACGTCGGCGCAATTTCCCTACCAGAAATGAGCGCATAGTGCGCTGGTGCGCACGAAATCTCTAGTAAGACTGTAGAATATGGGAAGCTCTCTAGAAAGACCAAAATAAATGGAGAGAGTGAAATAGAAATGTGGTTTCATAGGTTTATCCCGGACAATACTGGATACCTCGTCTAGTATAATAAAAACAAAAAAAGTTCAGAGGAAGGAAGTAACAACATCTTCATTGTTTTGATGGGACTGTCTAGGTCAAGTGTGGCCAAACCACATGCCGTTTTCTGACCTTCAATACATGGCTCGTGAAAATAATTATGTTGGCTGGGCTCTTTTTCTTCATCACGGTGTTAATATAAAAAGTTCCCACATTTCATGTGCAACACCCAAGTATCAAGAACCAAATTCTGATCTGGTCAGATTAACTTGTTCATGACATTCGCACGTTTTTCTTAGATATTCCCGTAGTTCCTTTCCGTATTTAATACCTTCAGTATTGTTGAAACAATTATCAGTCAGGAATTTTGAAAGCATTTGGTAAAACTAGTATGTATAGTTTTTGATTACTGCAACGAATACAAAAGTAACAGCTTGAAAAACTACACACATGAGTAAATATAGTGGCATACATGTATTTCTTAATACTGAAATAATTTTTTTTGGTGAACTATGTATGTAACAATAAGAACGTATGTGTAAATTTTGTTCATATAGTGTGGCTCTCGAACATCTGAGGATTTATCGTATGTGGCTCTTACATTAAGCAAGTCTGGCCCGCCACTCTCGTTGTAGGTGAAAAGAGGGCATATCACAGTAACACAATAATTATATGAAAAAAAAAGGATGGTGGCCATTTTGTTAATTGTTTATAGCTGTCAGTTTCTTATTAATAGAAAATTAAAAATTAACCACACACACATACACACACACTTAGCCAAGGACAAACTGTAGTGTCGCGGCCATGCTTGACAACAAGCCAAGGTGGGGGTATGCAAGAGAAAAATAAATCTATTTTATTTCAGCACGGCTATGCATTAGTGACACAAAAAGTATACAGTGAACGTATCGCCCAGCACTGCGTTGCAAGGACATCTGTAAACGCGGCTTGAAGCTGACAGGTATTGACCACGACAGCAGCTGGGAAAGAGCTCTCAAAGATAGACAACGGGCTGGTGGAAGATAATGTTTGTAGAAATCGTGTTGGTGAGAAGTACACAATACAAGTGGGCTAGGGAGATTGAGAGAGAGAGAGAGAGAGAGAGAGAGAGAGGGAGAGAGAGAGAGAGAGAGGGAGAGAGAGAGAGAGAGAGAGAGAGAGAGGGAAAATGAGAGAGAGAGAGAGAGAGAAAGAGAGTGAGTAAGAGAGAGAGAGGGGGGGGGGAGTTTGAAGAGAGCCGGTCGACCCTGTAACGATCACATTGTGCCAGGAACCAGGAAGACGACAAACAACAGGATAGGATAGGACGAGAGAGGGACAGACAGAAACACAGAGGTTGAAAAGAGAGAGAGAGAGAGAGAGAGAGAGAGAGAGAGAGAGAGAGAGAGAGAGAGAGAGAGAGAGAGGGAGAGATTCAAAAAAGGAGAGAGAGAGAGCGAGAAAATATGTGCGTGTGTGAGTGAGAGAGGGGGAGACAGTGAGACAAAGAGAAAGATACAGAGAGAGAGAGTAAGAGAAGAGAGAGAGACATACAGAGAGAGAGAGAGAGAGAGAGAGGGAGGGAGACACCAGACAGAGAGAGAGAGAGAGAGAGAGAGAAAGAGACAGAGAGAGAGAGAGAGAGAAAGAAATAGCGAGAGACAGAGAGACAAAGAGAAAGACACAGAGAGAGTAAGTGAAGAGAGGGACATTCAGAGAGAGCGATTTGAAGAGTTTATAACAAATAAGGGAAATAATCCACCTTTTACTGGAATAAACGTACATTTTGTGATTACTTCCCTTATAATGCAATGAAACTGAGACCTTGTCACAGTGATCGCAGCTTTTGAGTGATCATACTTTTTGAAACGGAAGATCCTTCAAGCCATTTCAAACACCTAGAATTCATTGTATAGAAATAGCGTGAAAACTTAAACAAAACCCAAACCAAACAAAATCAAGCAGATTTTTTCCGCAATAAAAAATCCTAAGCATGTGCGAAGAAAATTAGCAAAGCATCAAAACAAAAGGGTTCAAAATACCCAAATAGTAATAATTGTAATTTAATTTATATCTCGTACATGGAATTCAATCAAGGCTGTGGTTACTTGTACGTACGTACCCCAAGCATATTGCGCTAGGGGCCCGTACATATACAAAGCTATCCCTAACCCCGTCCTTAAACTCAACCCTGAATCTTATAGAATTCCTACAGAAAATCATACTTACACACACAGCAAAAGCGTACACATTATGAGAATGTTCCTTTTATACGTCATGGTGAACATCACAACAAGGATCAAGTCCTTATATCAGCTGCAATGATGTTTTCTTCTCCGAAGAACATTCGTCGTTTCAAGAAATCGGATAAATACAACAGGTTAGGTTTTGTATCTATTGTTGCCTTGGAAACGAATTTATGATTCAGTATGTGTACTGTTTCTGTAACTGTGAGTGAATCTGGCGAAATTAGTCTCAAGATGAAAGACCTGAATCCTGAAATTCCAGAATACCTGACAAATCGTCCCTTTAGAATGACGTTTCTAACATCCTGCCCTCAACTTTCGAGAAATCGAGGAATGAAGTTTCATGTGCTCACAGCTTTGAGAGCAAAGAATTTTTTTTTTTTTAAAGTAATAATTACAAATTACGCGTCGAATCTGCAAAGACACTTTGACACACAGCGAAGAAGGCCAGTAGAAGTAGTGTGTAGTGTATAATTCAGTTCAGCCAAAATGTGGAGATGGATCCTTTCCAATCTAAAGGGATGAAAATGTAAGTGGGTTTAGAGAATTCGGACCTGAGGTAAATGTTTATACCTCTTTAATAAACTCAAAATGAAATATTTCTACGGTGATTTCAAGCAAAATGCTCTACTTGAATGCAGCAAAATAGTCACTCTTTCATTTTGCACGCAAATCTCGATTTCCGTACAAGATTTTTTCTCCCTTTGGAGAGGTTTTCTCAGGAATGTAGTCTTTCACTTTAATCCCCATTTTGCCAGATCTACTCACAAAATATTTGTCCTGTATTTGAAATAATCGTAGGTTTAGCCAAAATAACATTCTATTCACGACTGTGTCATCTGGTAACTTTTTTCCACCATTACACTTTTACAGTTAGATAATTATGGAAACAATGTATGAAGGTAGATTTCTTTATCAATTACAATCGAAACATTAAAAAAAAAGTCTTTCACTTTAATCCCCATTTCGCCAGATCTACTCACAAAATATTTCTCCTGTATTTAAGGTTAGCCAAAATAACATTATATTCACGACTGTGCCCAGTCCCAAGTCACAAAAATCACATAAAACCAGTTTGGAAAGCCAGCCTCACTAACTGTGGTTTGATTTCTCCAAACCCCTGGTATAAACTGCGAATATATGACGTTAAATCCACGTCAGCAAATCCCTAATTATTCGCACCGCGGATCTATCTGATTAGACGTTGGCCAGGCCCGCAGTTAATAATGAGTTAATTACAGGTGTGTCTGACACCTCGTGACACTCACCCTTACTAATCAGTGAGCAGGATGGGAACTGTATTGAACATTAATTCTTTTGTCAGCAGCGGCGTGTGAAGACGCCAGGGGCAGAAATACTTGTATAACGAAAGTTGTCTTTCTTTGAAAATCTCACGTATTCTCGCTTTCGTCGGTGTTACAGTTTCTCTATTTCTTCTCTGTCCACTCACCCCCCGCCCCTTTCGTCGCCCCAAAAACCCCTTGGAGGGGGGATAACTTACCCATAATTATATCCTTTTGCGGTATCCTTCTAAGGCTCACTAGCTAAACAAAGTCTTTACAATTTCAGTATGATGTGCTCTAAGGCGCTCAACTAAAATTAAAAAACAGAATTAACATAAAATCAATCCATCATGCTCCCACTCACACACACATTAACAAACACTTGATCTACTCTCATCCTCAAACCTCTGAGACCAAAAAAGGACATCATTCAGCTTCAATGAAAGCGGTCCTGGACAATTCAGTTTTGAGGCTATTTATAAATGTGACCATGTGACCTAGAAATGGTAACTTTATAAATTTTGGTATTTGGCGCTTGGAGTGAGCTGGAAACCTCAACAGATTATACTTTTCTGGAATGTTAATTTCGTTGCCTCTGGGAATGCAGTCTTGAAAAAGTAAACACTTTCACTGGCGAAGGGCAATAATTGGATTAAAGTCCAGACCGTGTCTAATTTCAGCGACTTGACAAGACTGGCATGAAAAGTGTAAAAAAAAACAACTGATATCTGATATCCTTTTTTTGGAAAACGGGGCGGATACAGACCAAACTCTCAGTAAAACTATTTCCCTGACTGCTGAGAAGTGTATCTAAAGGCAACAATGCTTCCTGGCAATTTGTATATTAAAAAAAAATTCTTCGGAACGCACCCTTACTGGGGTTACGCCGCTGATTGGTGAGTAGTGTGACGGCACTGATCAATGCTTCCGAGCGATTTGTATTTTTCTAGGGAACAAACCCTTAGCAAGGTAACGCCGCTGTTTCGCAAGCAGCGTGAGGATACCGATCACTGTTAACTAACGATTATTGTTCCTCAGCCCAAGCGACCTTTTGATGTGTTGCGAAAAGGCTGTTGTTACATGCACGTACGCAACCCAAACGCTTTGCGTCGGGGGCGCGTACGTATACGCACCTATCCCTAACCCCGTCCTTATCCTCAACCCTAAATCTTATAGAATCCCTAACCCTGTCCCCTTACCCTTTCAACCCAAAAAAACAGGAGGAAAACAAAAAGAAAATCTGAAAGAATAATTAATTAAGGCTGCTGTTAGGAGCATTTTGGGAGGAGATCTCTAGCTCTGGAATCACAAAAGGCTTTAAAATACGTGCCTCTAGCGCAAAAAAAAAAATACAAACTTGGGGGGCGTACGTACTTGTAACAATCTTCATTGCAAAAATCTGAACTTTTCTCCAAACTTTTTCTTCCTTGATCTCCTGTACCCCAGTCGTTCTCAGAGTCCTAGGCGACATCTACCCCCCCCCCCTCCCCCCCAAACTTGCGATCCCAAGTGTCCTCCATTCCACCCTCATTTTAAATTGTAATCTAATAACTTTTTTTTTTCACCATTACACTTTTACAGTTACATAATTACTGAAACAATGTATGAAAATAGATTTCTTTATCAATTACAATGAACATTAAAAAAAAAAAAGAAAATTAATTTAAAAAACCTTATTTGAATGGATCACAAAATACCCATTTGGTATTAACACCAGCATGCTTTTTAAACGCCAGTAACTGAATAGATCGAAGGGAGAAATAACCCGTGGATCTAAATAAAGGAAAGAAGCAGCCCGATAGGGTGCCCTTCTGAGGGCCAGAAAGAAAGAAAGAAAGAAAGAGAAAGAAAGAAAGAAAAAGAAAGAAAGAAAGAAAAGAAGGAAGAACAAGATCAAGAATAAGACAAAATCAACCCAAAATGGCAGCTCTTTTGAAGACCAAGAAAGCCAGAGAGTTAGCAACAAAGAAACAAGGAAAGAACGAACAAACGGGAACAAGAAAAGTGAAGTGAAAATGCCCAGAGCAGAGATCCTCCTGGCGCACTACCAAAGAGTCAACACACAAGCTGCGGACCTTCATCAACAGGTGCCTCAGAACCATCCTGCGGATCAGCTGGCATGACTAAATCACCAACGAATGGCTGTGAGAACGGATAGAGCAAGAGCCAGTGGAAATCCAAATCAAACGGAGAAAGTGAGGGTGGCTTGGACATTCACTCCGGAAACCCCAAGCCAGCATCGTTCGCCAGGCCCTCAAATGGAACCCCCAAGGGAAACGAAACCGCGGGCGTCCCAAGACAACATGGCAAAGATCAACTACAAGTGAGGCAAAAATGCCGGGACTCTCGTGGGGCCAGATTGAGGCCGCAACCCGGGACAGAGCAAGGTGGAGGACCTTGGTAGATGACCTATGCCCCACTCGGAGTTCAAGGGTTTAAGTCAAGTAAGTCAAGAGATCCTCCTGCAAAAAAAAACTAAGACCTACAGGCCAGCTCTGGTGGATCCAGGACTGGAGTAACCATTAAGCAAAATAAGCATGTGCATAGGGTATAAAGAGAACGGAAGCAACACCGACATTTTTCATTGCCGAATTTTCCATGAGCTACATGTATGTGGTGCAAAACTGCACATGGTGCAGATGACCCAGGGTCGGCAAAAAGGAGCCCCCAGAATAATAATGTGTGAACAAATTAAAGTATTGGCTGACGTATAAGACTCGCTTTTTATCTTTAATGGTTTATTTTTGTGTATAGTTTGAATTAAATAATAGTATATGGGCCAATCTTTTAAGTGCTTACGGCCTCTAAAAGTCTTAATCTTGCCCTGGGTGGACTGTTAATTCGTGACAACCCGTATAATTGTGTATATTGATACATGCATTTGTTCTAACATTATATACAGTGTACAGAGCACAATCTTCCCCCTTCGCAGTTCCTTCCACAGTCCGAAACAACTAACCAAATAGTGTACTTAGTTCTTGATTGTTCCAAGTCCACATTTTACACAACTGAGAAATTCCACGTTATCCGTTTGCGGCTTTAGTATTGTGATAAGGAGTAAGAGTGAATCGGAACTGTGAAGCAACTTCATAAGTGCCAAAATGCATTTGAAACAAGTGCCAAAGTGTGCATTAGTTAATACCTCTTCTAAATACTGAAATATCTCCTGTTTTCTCCAGGAAATGGAAATAGAACAAACAAGAACTAAGGTAGAGAAATCGAATGACAAGGTTCTATCTCCACGTTTTAGCCGAACTAAGTTACACACTACACGCTACTTGTATGGGCCTTCTCCTCTACGTGTCAAAGTACCAAGCAGATTCGGTGTGATATTTGTAAGTATTACTAAAAAGAAAAAAAAAATTGGTTCTAAAAGCTATGATCACACAAAAGTTCAATCCTCCACTTCTCAAAAGTTGATGGAAGGGAGTTACAACCTTGTCATTCTAAGGTGGCGAAATGTCACTGCCTGACACACACAACTACTCACCCTGTTAGTGTCTGATACAGCATACTGAGGATGTTTATGACCCAGCCGTTCATACTGTCTTCTGCCGGAGCGCTGGCGTTTGAAAAGATATCAGTCATGGTGTCCCAGCTTGCAGGTGTCCAGAGACGGCGCTATCAGTCAACGGCAGAAGGAAGCCGGCGACTCCCAAAGAACGACTTTATGAAACCAGACTGCCTTTTTGAGCCGAGAATAAAGTCACTAAAAGACCTTTTTGGGGGTTTTTACATCCGACTCCAATCACTTGATTTCAAGACCTGCAGAAGATAAATATAAGCAGAATTAAAATTATGGTAAATGCAGCAACGCTGTAACAGAACGTTCCATTATAATAACCCGAGACACAGGATACCGACTCAGTTCAACTCGCCAAATTCCGCCCGCCGTCTTGCGCGCGCATCATCCATGTCAACAATGCAACAATTCGCAACACACCCATTCATAATTCAACGAAAAAGACCAGTACCACAGAGCTCTGTGAGTTCGCAACTGATAAATTCGACGTTAAACGTTTGCAGCTTTAGTGCTATGATAAGGAGTATTCTGAAAAACTGGAGATCTTTTAATAGTCTTATAATTATCTAGAAGAGATATAACAAACGCACACTTTGACACTTGTTTAAAATGCGTTGTGGCATTTATCAAGCTGTTTCACAGTTCCAATTTATTCTAACTCATGTTCATAAAAATATTAAAGCCGTAAACATTTAACGTAACATTTCTCAGGGGTGCAAAAAAGTGAAGTTGGAATACACAAGAACGAGGGTCATGGTATGAAAACTGGCTGTTGACTGCACCATTTGTAAAATTAGACAATGACAACATCAAGATTGTGAACTTAGCTATAATGGATAATGCAAATCCATTAGACGTCACCATTGAAATGTCAGTATAAGGACATGCCAAATTAGAGACAAATTCGAAAGCCAATTAAGGGGAAATCCCAAATTTTGAGTCTTGCAGCCAAGAATTAAATAATGAGTCTACGGGAAAAACTGGGCCGAGTCACAGATTTCATGTTCAGAGAAAACTGAGTTTTTAACTTTGTCTGAGCGCTTTCTTTCATAGACTATGTTATTCTTATGTCAGTTTTAGCGGACTTGGCCCATTTCTGTCAAAGATACTGAAGTAGGTTACACCATGGAATATTGGTTTGGGATTGGAGCCAATAACCCATAATTTCTATATTGTGACTTAACCCGTTTTTCCCGCGGACTCTTCAAATACTCTCAACAGAAGTTTGTTTTTTTCACTAGCTTGTTATTCCGGAATGCTATTGTGGTCGGGTCGTATGTACCACAAAGTTATAGTGGTCAACGAGTAAAACGTAGTTCTTACTTTAACCCTAAATATATTAAAACTCTGTACAAAAACAAAACAACAAGAACGAAATCCAATTTGGCAACATGGCTCAATAAGTTCATCCTCATTATCTCCTAGATTCAACAAAAATAATTATTCTCTAATTCCAGGGATTCGGAATAAAGTTTCATTGATCCTCTTAAATCAAAGGCTTGATTAGGAAAATAATGCCACCTGTTTCATTTAAATACAATGAATCTCGTCCAGGACTGGTGTACTACTAAAACCTTATCATGCCTTATAAGGAAAACATGAGATTTAACTGGACAGCTTCAATAGGATCAGAGCGTTCGGCGTGCAGGTTTTGCCCACATCTGTAGATCACCTCATAATTATGTTTCGTGCACGGTTGAAAAGTAACCATGCCATATAAGGAAAAGATGGAAGGATACGTTTACTCAAGGCTCACTGTGTTCAATAGTCTTAGAGTACAAACACAGTGGGACTCGTGACCAACAAGCTCTCAACACTTTACTCAGTGACATACGATTCGTTGACTCTTGATGACGAACGGTCTCTAAATTCTATGATCGGTCGCTACAATGCGGCCGACTCAATTTTCTTACACTTTCAATTGAAGAGCGTTTTTTTTTTCAAATTCGGTAAATAAAATTTAGCATGAGTTATGGTCCCTTTCAGATAGTCATTCAAAATTGGAAGCGCTTATCCGTACATGGATATGGACAGTGCATATCCGCACAACGCCACACACTTCGATGACGTAGAACACACACCGAAATACTCACAGTCACCATCAATGACCTAAATTACCGACCTTGTTAATTTGCATAGTTTTTGAAAATATGAATCGGCTTAGTAGTAAAAACAATCCGACTTCTGCTCGGAGATTGCCTGATCTGCCCGACGGAATGACTGGATTCGAGTGTTATTTCAGTTTAGAAAGCATATTTTCTTCTACATTTCGCTGGGCTATTTGCTGTTACTGGCGGCTGTCAATGTACACTGTCTGTTGTTGCTGTTGTTTCCCCAACATTTCAAGTCTCCAGTGGAGGTCTGCGCCAGACGTAGGGGAGAGGGAGAGACAGACAGTGACATACACACACACACACTCACACACACATAGATGCAGAGAGAGACAAAGACAGGGAGTGACATACACACACTCACACACACATAGATGCAGAGAGAGACAAAGACAGAGAGAAAGACAGATGCACAGAGAGAGAGAGAGAGACAGACGGACAGACAGACAGATGCAGAGAGACAGATACAGAGAGAGACAGCTGAGGCAGAGAGAGAGAGAGACAGACAGAGAGAGAGAGAGGGGGAGAGGGAGAGACAGACAGAGAGAGAGGGGGAGAGGGAGAGACAGAGAAGATGCAGAGAGCGAGAAAGAGAGAGAGACAGACACAAACACACACACGCACACGGAGAAAGAGAGAGAGACAGACACAAACACACACACGCACACGGAGAAAGAGAGAGAGAGAGAGAGAGGGGGGGGGGAGAAAGAAAAGAGAAAGAAAGAGAGACAGAGAGAGAGACTATGCGAATAAAAACATCAACAAACGAAAAACAGCTCAACAGACGCTAAAATGGAGGGAAATCATGGAGCTCTTTTACTCGTCTGTTGTTCTTCCCCCAACCCCCAACCTCCCCACTTGCCGGGTCATGTGTTACTCCTTCCCAGGAGATGCCATGCAAAAGCTTCCATTTCTCCACCATAATGCACTGTTGTATTTTTTTTTGGCGTCACAGCTTGTTTCAAGTTCGCTTTGTGTCCAATCTATAAGGTATTCAATTAACCCCCTTTTTTCTTGGTTTCCCTCAATTCTTAATGGTTTTACTCTTTCGCGGCTAATTCTGTTGTGATAAAATTATATGGATGAGGTTAAAAATAAAAAAGGAGAAAAGGTGAAATAAAAGAAGTGACTTTTTGCCAGCTGGGGAGGGGGGGGGGTGTAATGAGACCCGACAGCGTGTCTTGTCGTCTTTGAAAGAGACTGATGTACAACTTGATTTAAACACGTTTATACACATTAGCCGATCTTGCAAATTTTCATTGCACCTAGTCCAGCTGTATGTCTAGATCTAGGTTGCATTCATAACGGCACTTGGATTCGATGCAAGGACTAATAGACCGTTTTGTTACATCACAATTCCTTGCAGAATACGCTGCTGTGATTACCTGACTTTCGGCCGGCAATGTGTAAATAGTGACGTAATCGCAATTTCCGATCATGCTTTTTGATTCTACTCGACGAAAATGCGTCTCTGTTTTTGCGGCTCAAAAATGTTTAATATAAATAATAGTAAAGACCGATTTTTGTTCAAAATGAATGTGTCCACGTAACTTATCGTCAAAAATTGGTGCAGTAGACCAAGTTTCATAATTTTTGATGTCGTAGTCGCGAAGTTTTAGGTGCTTACAGGTTCACCCTCTAGCTCAATTATCGTAAGATTTACACATTCTTTTCAAACCTATACAAAAACTAATTTTTGAGAACATTACCAATGCAATAGAATTTATACACAACTATTTAATTCTATTTTTGCGAAATTAATACAATTTAAACTGATGAAGCTCTCTGAATACCAAAAACATAAATAAAGTACCCCAAAATAGACTGTGAAAGGCCCCCAAAGAGGCCGTTATCGTGCCGACGCGCCGTAGCATCCAAAATCAAACTTTCACAATATCTCTACCTGTAACTGTAACTGACTTCCAAATCATAAATGAATACATCGCCTGCCCATTTTTGTTCGGGCAACATTTTTTTCTCATATTCTATAAACACGGTCGTATGGCTGTAGGTTCCAAAAAAAAAAATGTTTCGCTGCTAGAGTAGTAACATGCCCACACAGTCCAGAGATGGCAGCACCTATGGCAGAGTTCGGTAGGAGGAGAAATCCCTCAGCCGACGGCCTGTTTTTGGGGGATCTGTTGCTGCCCCGCTCCTGAATATGCTAAAGTTCGTGCCGAAAAAACGCACGCGCCCCGGCGCCAATGGTCCTGTACATAGGAGGGCACGCTGTCTTTGCATTAATTTTCGTCCAAATAGAATGACAAGATTCTAACTCACTTCAGTCAACTTTCGAGAAATCTAGGATTGAAGTTTCATGTGAGCATAGCTTTTAGAGCAAAGTATTCTTTTTCTTTTTAGTAATACTTACAAATTACACACCGACTCTGCTTGATACTTTGACACACAGTGGAGAAGGCCTGTAGCCGTAGTGTGTAGTGTGTAACAACAATTACACACCGAAACTGCTTGATACTTTGACACACAATGGAGAAGGCCTGTAGACGTAGTGTGTAGTGTGTAACAACAATTGCACACCGAATCTGCTTGATACTTTGACACACAATGGAGAAGGCCTCTAGACGCAGTGTGCAGTGTTTAAGAACTCGGTTCAGCCAAAACGTGGAGATAGAATCTTGTTATTCCAAAGGGGCGAACTTTATGACGAATCTCTTCACATCAACCACAGTATGAGTCTCACGCTAAGAGGTTATATCAAAGATAGCAGACACTCTACTATCTTTGGTTATATATAGCTAGAGATCAGACTCGCGCTACACGTCTCCGCAGGGCGTCGTCGGTAGCTGAAACAAAGATGGCGGCCAACTTACGGCAAGCTTGTCTCGACCGAGACAATGCGGCTAAGTAAACCCAACCCTTAAATAACACGGTAGTTCAGATAGTTTGAACGGAGATTAATGGGGGGAAAAGAATAAACTCTGGTCTCACGTAGTTTTTTTTGTTGGTAATTTGACCCCCACCCCCCCCCCCCCCCCACCCGTATACTGACTGAACTATTTCTTGTCATGTTAGCGTGTGCATAATGCACTAAAAAGGTTACCGGATTGCTCGTCTTTGATAACAGAATCGTACCTGTTTTTCCTACCGTCTACAAAAAAAAACAAAACAAAAAACAATTGAAGAGTGTGTTTTTTTCCAAACCGGGTAAGTGAAATTTTGCAAGAGTTATGGCCCCTATCTGATAGTCATTCAAAATTTAGTGTGAGCAAAACGCGGTGTTAAGTATTCGTTTAGAACTTGCTATGTTCCGTCCTTTTCCGATGGACATGATAAGACATAGCAACTTTTAACTGAAAGTTGCCCTGCCAGCACCCCTCCTTCTTTCTCCCCTTGCACGGACATTCTCTTATCGCTGTTTTGTCATTCAGTGTCCTCAAAGACCCGACAACTCAAACAATTATCTGACAGTACTAAATCATACTATTCGAAAAAAAAACAAACAAAATCAGGCGTCCGGGAAAGCAGTTCAACTGGTACAGTGACCTCAATAATAAGAATAAAAGCTCTATTCGTCCATTCATCAATAAAACATTATTTGGTTCATTAAGAAAAATACTGGGATCTACTGAAAGGCGAATGTTAAATAATAGTCCCCCCCCCCCCCCATCGCTCTGCTCCTGGGGCAATGGGTGTTTTCCGTTTTATATCTCAGTCTCCAGTTCCGTATTGTCTGTGTGAGTAATCCCAAGACCACCCCCCCCCCACCAAACCTCAAACTCGGGCAATGTGTCGTATCTTGGTTCTGTCTCTCTTGGTCTCCACCTCTGTACGTCTATCTAAGCAATCCTAGCTCCACCCCTGCACCCTTCCATTAAGGGGTCACTGTGTCCTTTCTCTTTCTCCACCCCCCGTACGTCTTTCAAAGCAATCCAAGCTCCCCAACCCCCCCCCCCCCCAATTCAGGGGTCAAAGTGTCCTTTCTTGTGTTCTCTTTCTCTGTCTCCACTTCTGTAGGTCTGTCTAAGCAATTCTCACACCCCCCTCCCCCGGCGCGCCCCCACTCCTAGGGCTATGTCGCGGGTATAGAGCAAAATTGTTGTATCTCCAGGTTTATGAATAATGGGAGCTTACTCGGAAACACCACAATATCGCTCTCAATGATCTCATTTTTAAGGGAGATCCAAATGCCAACAATACTGCTTTTTGGAATTGGCTAAAGATAGCGTAATAACGAAAAAATTGCAAGAAGCAGTTTGTCATTATTACAATATTGCCATTATGGACCCCAATTCATAAACCTGGAGATACAACAATTTTGCTCTATACCCGCGATGTGTCCTTTCTTGCATTCTCTTTTTCTCTTTCTTATCTCCAGTCAGTTTCCTATGTCCAGATGGGAACAATCCCATGCAACCCCCCGTTCCCCAACTACCACCCCTGTTGCAAGGTGTCCTCTCGGTTCCCACTCTCTCTTGCTCTGCAGTTCCGGAAGTAAAGTCTTAGCACCCCCTCACCCCACGGCGAATGCACGGGTACGGTCCTTGGACGTCTCTACCCTAACTGCACTCAACTTACTATTTTTAAAAATATTTTTCTCAGTTCATTTCTTAGTCGGGCCAACACTCACCCAAGACATACAAAATAATGTTCTCTTTATGATATTTCCTGCTTCCATTAGTGAGTCCTATCATTATATCTATCAATTCTCTCGCTCCATTTCAGTCTCACTGTCTGCTGAAAAAGCCTTTTCTTATGTTACAGTATTCCAATTGCAAAGCACAATAGAGAAAATAATGATTTGTGTTCACCGCTCGACTATAATAATCTTACTAAGTAGTATCTTGTTATAAATAGGTACGTCCCCCAAATTTTTTGCGCTATGGGTACGTATTTTAAAGCCCTTTGTGACTCCAGAGCTAGAGAGCTCCTCCCGAAATACCCCTAACAAATGTGTGGGAGCATAGGAAAACCCGGCATAAGTCGGCAACATGACATTTTGAGTTCTGTACATATAATGAAAGACAAGATATTTCTGATAAATTGAAGTCAGTGACCCCCCTAAAACAAGATTTTGAGAAAACGGCATTTAATCCTATAAGTGGCAATAGCTAATTGACCAAGTAATATTGGAGTGATTGCTGTTAGGAGACCGTAGTCTAATAACTAAGCCGTTATAGAGATCATAGTGAGTAGTGTTCACTGCTCGTCTACAGTTTACCCTGTAACATGCCACGGTCCTCTAGCAACAGCCAAGTCGGAAGTTTTTAGATCTTGTTAGGAGACCGTAGTCTAATTACAAAGCTTTATAGAGGTCATGGTGAGTAGTCTTCACTGCTCGTCTACAGTTTACACTGTAACATGCCACGTTCCCCTAAACAACAGCTAAGTTGGAAGTTTGTGTCGGACCCATGTTTTCACTTCAAAGCCGTTTTTCTCAAATTCAGCTCTGCCGACTTTGTGTGGGTTTTCCCATGCACACTCACAAATTTTAAAGCCGTAATTAATTAATTATTCTTTTTATTTTCCTTTTTTTTTTTTTTGCTGGTTAAAAGAATAGGGGGGGCAGGGTTAGGGGTTCGATAAGATTTTAGGGTTAAGGATAAGGACGGGGTTAGGGATAGGTATTTATACGTACGCGCCCACAGTGCAAAACGTCTGGGGTGCGTACGTGCAAGTAACAGCAGCCTTTAACGGTCCCGTAACGACAGCCGAGAAGAGAGAATCGTGTCCGTGCCTGATGGAAAAGGATCAGAGGATTACACTGTACAGTTAAATG
This sequence comes from Onchidella celtica, assembly GCA_963931925.1. Lineage (NCBI taxonomy): Eukaryota > Metazoa > Mollusca > Gastropoda > Systellommatophora > Onchidiidae > Onchidella > Onchidella celtica. The sequence goes on along the minus strand of OZ007574.1, from coordinate 52,994,696 downwards.
GAGAATAACTAATAGAGTCCTGAAGAAGGAAATCTCAGTTATTTGCAGTCGAGCTCCGGTGCTACTAATTGATACTGGCATAAGTCGTTTCAGTAAACATGATTAGATGGTATGGTGAGTCATTTCGCTAGTGCTCAAAGGTAGTATTGGAGGAGAACAGAGAGAGAGAGAGAGAGACAGATAGAGAGAAAGACAGACTGACAGAGAGAAAGAGAGAGACAGAGAAAGAGAGAGACAGAGAGAGAGAGAGAGAGACAGAGATACAGAGACAGAGAGAGAGAATGAAGAGAGAGTAAAAGGAACAAGACACAGACATGAGGAAGAGACAGAGAGAGAGAGAGAGAATGAAGAGAGAGTAAAAGGAACAAGACACAGACATGAGGAAGCGACAGAGAGAGAGAGAGAGAGAGAATGAAGAGAGGAGTGAATGTGAAGAGAAGACAGACAAAAGGAAGAGAGAAAGAGAGAGAGGAGGAGGCGGAAGAGATAGAGAAGGAGAGAAGGAGAGAGAGAAAGAGAAATGAGATAGAAAAGAGGAGAGAGGGAAGAGGAGAGAGAGAGAAGAGGAGAAAGAAAAAAAAAAGAGAACGAGAGAGAGAGAGAGAGAGAGAGAGAGAGAGGGGAGACAGAGGGGTGTGGGGAGAGACGACGCAGTGCTCCGAGAGTGTGTTTCTGTGTATATGTGTGTATGTGTGTGGGGGGGGGGGGGGGTTGTCTCTCAGACAGCCATGTGAAACTAAAAAAAACAACAAAAAAATTTTTTTCTCGATAAACCAAAACGTGTCTCAAATACAGAGCAATACCTCTGATGACCTCTCTGTAAATTAGTAACATCAAGAACGTGGGATTTTGGAAATTAGATGCTTTATTTAACAATGTTCTTGCAAGAACGTACGTTCCCCAAGTACCGGTATTTTTTGCGCTAGGGGTACGTATTTTAAAACCTTTTGTGACTCCAGAGCTAGAGAGCTCCTCCCGAAATACTCATAACCACAGCCTTAATTAATTATTCTTTCAGATTTTCTTTTTGTTTTCCTCCAGTTTTTTTGGGGTTGAAAGGGTAGGGGGGCAGGGTTAGGGATTCGATAAGATTTAGGGTGGAGCATAAGGACGGGGTTGGGGATAGGTAATTATCAACAACACAGGGGCTTGGGAATTTGATGGTTTATATTTTTCTTTATAATTTCCGTCCATTACTTTCTTCCTTCTAATTCCTCCCCGCGTTATTTCTTCTACTGCACATCCGGCCCCTTTTTCTTCACACTTCCAGCCCTTATGAAGTTTCAGCGCGGTGCCTTAAACACCTGAAAATTAATGTCATTTAGACAAACAAAACAAAAAATTAATTAAATACTAGCTATGGCCTTCCGCCCTGCCCGGGACTAATCTGTTTATTAATTTCAGTTCTGGGTGATTATATTGTATCTGCCTCACCTTGACCGTTCGTTTTGGTTTACTCTGGTGTCGTTATTTGTTTAGTTTTTTGTAAGGAAGTGTTTATTGGGGCTACATTTTGCCTTCTTAACAATGTGGGCTAGATCTACCGGGAGACCAGTATTACCGCAGCGAGAAACGGGTAGCCCAGAGAATGTTTCAGGGGTGGGATTTGGTTATGAAGGTTACATGTAGCCCCAAAAGACACTAATTTATATATTGAGTGACCTTATATACTTTGATTATTAAGGCAAGTGTTTATCGGGGCTACATATATTTATGTATGTAGTCTATAATATACGGTCATCCTTTATTTAAACACGTCATACTACATTCTCTTTGCATGTTCACGCCCTACGCACCCCGTCAATATTCATGCGAATGGCAAAAATCGGCGCATGGGGCCGCACGTTTGAACATCACGTGAAGTGAATACGTCATCGGAGGTTGTCAATCAGCGGCACAAAGCAAACTCAAAAAAGTTCTTCCCCACCAGTTCAAATCTCAAAATCTAAAAAATAATCCTCTGCTGGTCCAAAAGAAGGCACAATGTAAAATTTCATGCAAATCTGAGCTGTGTGCGCGGCGCTAGGTCTTCTTGAAAATCAGATGCGTTTTTTTTTCATTGTATACCAGGGGTGCCAAACCGAGGCTCGCGAGCGACATGCGGCTCTTGGACCTTCAATGTGCAGCCCGTGATATTATCGTAAAATGGCTCTTGCACTCAGCAAGTTTGGCCACCCCGGGTATATAAGATTTCCCTTCTATCCTCCCAGCCAGTGTGTAAATTCGCCACTACTGTCCTTGTAGAACACGCAGGCGAGGGTTTGAACAGTCGGCGAATTACCTTTCTCGTGTCTCAGCGAGCGATCAATCGATTCACCTGTAAGTGTTCGATATGTGATTGAATCGCTGCCGTGTCCCTTCCCCTCTTCCCCCTTTCTACCCCCGTGCTGGAACTGAAAGTGCCAGACCTGCAAATCACCTGGAACTGCCCCCCCCCCCCCCCCGCCACCCTTTTCCGACCGGACCCCCTTTCGATATCAGCCGAGGACAATGACTGTTCTTGTCTGTCCGTACCTCGCTGAGGTCAAAACACTCTTCAGTGACAAGACACTTTACTGCAAGCCCCTTGATTTCGCCGCGACGTTAATCTCAAACAAAAACTCTCTGGCCATTTTATTGTTAGTGAAATTAAAAGAATGTTGTTATAGGTACGTACGCCCTGCAACAGCGCAGGAAGAAGAGAATCCTGACAGCATTCTCACGTCAATCTGACGCAGATTTGTGTAGGATTTCAGTATGGCAAGTAGGTTTAACAAAAGGGAGGATTCACTACATCAAACCAACGACGGGGTGATGTCTTAACCATCAGATCTCCATAAGAACAACGTCAGTCTCAAAAGAACATTGATGTCATTTCTATGCGCCGGGTTTCCATAGGATTGCTGGCTGAGAAACTACGGATAGACTTTAAATGACAGAAGAATAGTGGAGAAAACAAAACAACAACAACAACAACAGCCAACAAAATACTCGCAGAAATATCATACATTTTTTAATCCAGAACCCTAAAAACAAAAGACTGACGCTAACGTCAGCTAAGCTTGTACACCCAAATGTACACGAACTCTAAATGACCCGGTGTACGACAGAGACCCGACATGTTATCTGGTAGCCCCCGTACACAAATCTCTGAGCCCTCTAATCAATGACAGAGCCTGAACTTTGGGATTCATTGTTGCCCCAAGTGCGTGTGGACATGACAAAAGGGTCCTCCAAGCAGCAACCCCCGGCCGCCATATTGTTTACCTTCCGTTTTACGCATAGCAACTTCACTAGACTTTGTGGTTTGTTCTGACCATATGCAAAACAAGACCTTCGTTATGAACATCTGAGATAACACACTGATCGTGCTGGTTTTACTGAAGTGGAGTGATTGAATCAGAAGTGTATGGTAAGTTTAGAACTGATAGTTAATGGGGTAGCCGTACCAGTTTGCGGTTCACAACGATGTGCCCGATACGTTAGCGTAAAGTTCATAACGTTATGATCTGTGTATTACAATAAAGTTTACAAGAGTTAACATCTGTGTGTTACTGTAATTCACAAAAGGCACCATCTGTGTGTTACTGCAAAGTTTACGCAAGTTATGATCTGTGTGTTATTGCAAAGTTCACAAGAGTTCTGATCTGCGTGTTACTGTTAAGTTCACAATAGTTCACGAATGTGTGTCATTGTAAAGTTCACAAAAGTTATTATCTGTGTGTTACTGCAAAGTTCACGTGTGTTACAGCAAAGTTCACAAAAGTTGTGATCTGTGTGTACTGTTACTGCAAAGTTGACAAAAGTTATAACATAACGTTTTTGTAAAGTTAACCGGTATGGTTACTGTGTTCGTCTGGAGCATACCGAGTCCTCTCTCTCTCTCTCTCTTTGTCTCTCTCTCTCTCTTTCTCAGTCTCTTTCTCTCTCTCTTTCGCTCTCGCGCGCTCTCTCTCTCTCTCTCTCTCTGTCTTTCGCTCTCTCTCTCTCTCTCTCTCTCTTTCGCTCACTCTCTCTTTCTTTCTCTCTCTTTATATTGATAATATTTGGTCCTTTTCGGAATTTCTGTTTCTGTTCACAAAGTTGTTACCATACTTGAAACTTTGCGGACTTATGATCCCTCTGTTAAGGCATGTTTACACTGGTAGGTTTTAGGAATAGAATAAAGGAATGGGGGACTGTGTGGGAGGAACTCTCCTGGCTTTCCGTCTTTTATTTTCCGATTTCCCCCTTCGAAAGGTTGTTTGTTTACATTGGTCCGTTTTCTGACTGAGAAACGATGCGCATCTTTTGTTTTGGTCATGTTTCGAAGGGGGAAATCGGAAAACAAAAGACGGAAAGCCAGGAGAGTTCTTCCCACACAGTCCCCCATTCCTTTTTTCTATTCCTAAAACCTACCAGAGTAGACAGGCCTTGACTTCAACGTTCACAGCGTTACAATCTATGTGTGGGTTAAAAGTCCAAAGCAATATCTTAAACATCTAATTTTGAAAGCCAAGCCTGTTGACGTTAGAATCAGAGAAATGCACGCTTTAAACTTTGCTTCAAGAAGTACATAAAGAAACAGGTCATAATATCATGAAATTAAATGCCGAAATGTCAAAACATTATTCATAGCTGAACGGTCTGCTGCACATTTGATTTTTGTTTAACGAGACTACATTATCAGTCATTGAATGGAACCAGGCCGTGTTGCGATTTCTGTAGACCCCTGGGCTGCATAATACTGCCAAGACCCCGTACCAATTAATCAAAGCACGAATTTCGGATTCTTGAAATCAGTTTATTTAACTTCTACAACATAATGTCGTATAAATTATCATAAATAATACCTATCAACATTTTCATAAAATAATCCTATTTGTTTTAGGAGGAACGACCTGCAATACAAATTAAACTAAGATTTTGGTGTTTATAATTTCACTTAATCTCTGGAGGCCCTCGGTTGGCGGAGGTCCCTGGGCTATCTATCTATCTATCAGTCTCTGTCTCTCTCTCTATCTATCTATATTCTATCCATCCATCCATCCGTCCGGCGTCCGTCTGTCTGTCTAACTATCTCTCTTTCTATCTGTCTATTTATCTATCTGTCTGTCTATCTATCTATCAGTCGATCTATCTGTCTGTCTGTTTCTATCTATCTATCTATCTATCTATCTATCTATCTATCTATCTATCTATCTATCTATCTATCTATCTATCTATCTATCTATCTATCTATCTATCTATCTATCTATCTACCTATCTATCTATCTATCTATCTATCTATCTATCTATCTATCTATCTATCTATCTATCTATCTATCTATCTATCTATCTCTCTCTCCATCTCTCTTTCTCGCTCTCCCACTCTTTCTCCCCAACTATCTATCTATCTTTCTATTTACGTAATACCAGCGCATTTCATTATTCTATCAGCAACGTTGGGAAATTATTTTCAAATACAATTAATTCTTCATGGCCCATAAACCCCATGCCTTAACCCAGCACTGAAAGGACCTGTTAAACCTGTTATTGGGGTGCATAACAAGCAAAAACCTTGATTTCATTTTAAACACCATCTACCTACCCAATCCTCTTGCATCCAATCCTCTATCCAAACTACTTGAATCCAATCTTCTTTCCGATCATCTTGCATCCAATCTTCTAGTATCCAATCTTCTATCTAATCCTCTTGTATGCCATTTTCTACCCAATCATCTTGTATACAATCTTCTATCCAATCCCCTTGCACCCAATCTTTTATCCAATCTTCTTATACCGAAACTTCCATCTAGTCCTGTTGTACGCAATCTTCTACCCAATCCGCTTGTACCCAATCTTCTATCTAATCCTCTTGTATACAATCTTCTATCCAATCCACTTGTATCCAATCTTCTATCCAATCCTCTTGTGCCCAATCTTCTATCCAATCAGCCCAACGGAAATCCAAAGGATAGGACTCACGTCAAGTTTGTACATAGCAATGACGTTCGTTTCCACATAAATCTACTTGTTATCACATGGCGCCGAAGTTGGTTTGTCGTAGGAAACCGGCCCCTACGCTAACCCTACCAACCCTACGAACATACTACGTCGAGATGACGTATGGTTTTTGAGTAGGAAGTCAACTTTCTGTTTTGTTTCCATTTAGATTTCGCAATTCAGTGAAAGAGACCTCTGTATACTCTATCTTAGATTTCTGGAGGGAAAAAAAATTAATAATGTATCATTTTCCTGCCTTTGCTCAGAGACCATACACTGATTTCCTATTTCACAATCAAGTTAGAATTTCTTCCAGGCGTTTGGATAACAAAGGTTCATTTTTCTCTCTGGGATGAAAATGCAATTTACGTTTTTGTAATTTGCTATTTTATTGTATCTTTGGATTTCCTCATGCGTTTGCGTTTGAGCTAGAGAAAAACAGGATAACGGCCACACTGGGCTAGGAAAAAAGCAGAACGACAGATTATTTTGTATGCTTCTTGAATCCCATTTGGGAAATTTACCTTGGTGTCATTGCAGCCCGGTTACAACTGGAGCAGACACGACGTCGCCACAGCGCAGTGCTAGTGGGCGTTATTTTTAGAGGGGGGGGTGGGGGTGGAATAGGGATAATTTTTACTTAGTTTTGCCCAATCAACGGCCAGTTCGGCCTGCTCCTCTCGATTTCCAACTGCCAAGGTATCTTTAACGTGCACGACATGCACACAGGCCCTCCGGGAGTTTTGCGTCATTATAATTATGAGAAGACTAGGTGCTCGATCCTACCTACCATGGGATCAGGGACAGGTAAATATGAGAAAAATCCCCAAAATTCCGAAATGTCTGCAACGATCGCGATTCGAACCGGGTACCTTCGGCACGACATGGGAGCACCTTGTTTCTAGACCAACGTCTCCCAAATACTATAACAGAGCGGTAAGATAGAAGAAAATCCTATTAGAACCTCCCACCAACCACTCGCGATTTCAACATGCGCACATATTGCGATTTTATAACTTGTTTCAGGCATTGCGCGTAAATAATTTGTTTGTTTCATTTCATGTCACAAAAGTTCGTTTTTCCGTTGTTTTTTAGGACAAAATGATCGACGTTTAACACTTCGGAGTAATAAAATTGTCCTTAGAAAGTTGTTACAGGAACCTACGTCCCCCAACTTTTTTTTGTGCTGGTGAAATTTTTGAATGTTGTTATAAGTACGTACGTCCCCAAACTTTTTTTTTCTGCTACGGTTACGCATTTTAAAGCCTTTTGTGACTCCAGAGCTAGAGAGCTCCTGCCGAAATACTCCTGACTGAAACCTTAATCAATTATTCTTTGAGATTTCCCTTTCGTTTTCTTCCTGTTCTTTTGGTTGAAAGGGTAAGTGGGGGGGGGGGGGCAGGGTTTAGGGATCTGATAAAGTTTAGGGTCGAGTATAAGGACGGGACTAGGGATAGGTACGTATACGTACGCGCCCCTAGTGCAAAACGTTGCGGGTGTGTAGGTACTTACAACAACAGCATTGTCCTTATTAGATGCGATCGACCAAGCAGTATGTAAGTTCGATTTTGGCAGATTTGTAAAGAGGTGAAGAACGAACTTTCTGATCGTACTCTTCGATTTCAATCGTTAAAAATGCGACTCCATTTTTTTCTTAACGTCCCAAAACAATCGTAAGCAAATAATATTAAAGGCTGGGTTTTGACTAAAATGGATGTGTTCACGTAAGTTACCATCCAAAAGTGAGACAGTGCACCAAGTTTCATAATTTTTCATTTCGCAGCCACGAAGTTTTAGGAGCTTACAATACATGTTAACCCTGAAGCTCCCTTTTAGTATGAAGATTAACCTTGGCGCATCGCGGGGATCACGACTCTCGTATGCCCACTCTTCCTCGTCTTCTTCCGCGTTCTTCGTGTCAGACTGTTTACATCAGGAGGCTGATAGCCTTTATGAAGGACACTGTGCTCCTGAGTTCCTCTGCTGTCCCTTTAGCTTAGGCGTGTTACGTAGTGCCGCACCTCGGGGCCAGCTATCTTCCCTCTGTTGTCTGTATAGGTAGAATGCGCATATCCATCTTGTCTGTCCGGACCCCCTTAAGGCGTCACGAACCAATCGGCGGCGAGTTTTAAAAAAGTTCACTATTTTAAACAATGACACGTGTGTATACGCACATGGGAGACGTTCGGTCAATTCTTTCACTTCTTTTCTCTTGTTTACACGGATGGTAGGGAATCTGACCAGCTTGGATCCATCCTTTCCACCCCTGTCACAACAGTCAACTGCAATGCAACCAGCAGGCATTTTAACCGCTTAGACACATCTCAAAGTTACACTCATCAGCTGATGCACCTGCCATCTTGTTTGGCGGAAGTACAAAACAAAAACTCTGTGACGTCATGCGCATTTTACCTATAGGGGGGCATTGTTGGAGGACATGTTCTGCATTCTGTGGGGGAATTTCCACATGAACATGTCTCAGTTTCTTCAACCCTGTATGCCTACTGTATGTTCTTTCTTTATAGTGCCTGTTACCTGCGTTTGCCCTATTTTGGGAGTAATTTTGAAAATGCATTTAAAATCTCCCGATAATGCTGGAGCATTTTTTGATACCATTTAAAAGCTGCTTCGTAGAAGAATAATGACAATAGTATGTTTACAAACACAAAGTAACTAAATTAGTAAGCGCTGCGAAACCGCACGTTATCCCAGGTGGAGCGGGTTGTGCTTCGAACGGGTGTGGGGGGTGGCCGCACCCGGGGGCCATCGGTGGTTTTATCGATGGCTGGTAAAAACAGAGGGCACCCAAAAGGTGCCGGGTGATGTGAAAAGGTTGGCAAAATATGAAGAGTCCTGGAAACTATGGAATGAGTCACCAATTTGCAAACATTATGAAATACGAGCTTTAGAAGCCGCCCTTCCCCAAAAACATTAAAAAAAAAAACCCCAAATTTTATAACGTCATGTTTCTAGGCCAATCAAACTGCTTTTCTGAAAATCATCATCCCGGGCGCTGCTGTACCGGATACAATTTTGACTAGGCTGTGCGCAAGCGACAGACAACCAGGAAGAAGAAATCCGGGGGAATAGCAGAAAAGATCATTGCGTCTCCATATCTGACCCAAATACCCACGTTGATGCAGCGACAATGCGGAAATGAATCTTACAGTCGACTTATTAAAGGAGACATAAAATATATTTCAGTGGACAATAACAGGAATTATCCGCGATAATACATCTTCCGGTTCGTCTGCGGTCGTTCCCTTTGTAGATCCGCTTCAACTAATGGCCTTTATCTTTCTTTCCTCACTCAACACTTTCGTTTTTGTTTTATTTCTTAATTTTCATTATTATTATTATCATTATTATTATTATTATTTCCTTTTTAATGTTGCTACAAAGCACGTACGTCAGCCATGGTTTTTTGTTGTTGTTTGCGCTAGGGAGTACGTCTTTTAAAGCCTTTCTGTGGCCCCAGAACTGGAGAGTAGAGAGCTCCTCCCGGAATACTCCTAACAACAGCCTTAATTAATTATTCTTGCAGATTTTCTCTTTTGTTTTGCTCCTGCTTTTTTTTTTTTTTTTTTCGGTTGAAAGGATAAGGGGCCGGGGTTAGGGATTCGATAAGATTTAAGGCTGAGGATAAGGACGGGATTAGGGATAAGTACGTATATGTAAAAACGTTTTTTGGGGGTGCGTACGTACAAGTAACAAACGCCTTTTTCAAAAAAAAAAAAAAAAGTAAAGAAAAAAGTTCAGAAAATTTCACCCATTCTTCGTCTGAAAATATTCCTCTCCTATATGTTTTTGTGAAAGGAGAGAGGATCAAGGTATCATACGGTGAAGATTCTCTTCCTCCCTTGTGCGGTGTTTTTTTTTTTTTTTGTCTTCATCAAGCATTGCTACAGCAGCAAGCCATCTTCTTGTGAACTGTCAACATACGGTAAAAAAGTTAAAACAACAACAACATAGAAAGCACTATCATTTTAAACTGTCTTGCAAAAAAGGCCAGTTCGAGCATCTGTTTTTTCTCTCGGTGTCCTACAACAACAGGGCCACTTTGAGCTTAGTTAACAGATAATGAGTGCCCTCGTACCAAATTGTATCTGTCATTCCATCCATCTTCGCCATGGGAGTTAATGGTTCTGATCTTCCTCCCCAGTCTCTTAGCAAAGATATTAGACTAGAAATGATAGGATGAGACACTGCCCTCTTCGCACCACTAAAAAAAACGAGCACACAATTTGCGCGCTGATCGGGGGCGGGGCCCATGACACATAGCATGAAAAGAATGCTTGATATAATGATCAATTAGTGATGCGGATTTGTTACAGTGCTGCTGAGGCTGAAAACAGAAGAAAAACTAGCCAGAGTTTTCCTACAGCGATTCAAGTTATACTTACAATAGAGGTGACGTCAACGAATGCCTACAGCGACAGCAGAACAGTGAAGAAAATATAGTATTTTCACTATTTGGCTTTGCAAAATACTGCATTGTTCATGACTTCCGCGCTGAGTGGCGGTGCGAAATCAGGGCATGCTGAAAACGTTAGCTGTCTCATCTTATTGTTTCTAATATCTTTTCTCGTCCCAAATTGGATCTGTCGCCGTGGTAGTTAATGATTTTGATCTTGTTCTTCAGTGATCTCTTCTTTCTATCATCAATCCTAATGTCACCCCCCCCCCTTCTTCCAAAAAGGTCTCCGTCTTTTTTGGGGGGGGAGGGGGGGGGGCCCATAATTTTTTACCCCCACTGAAGAAAATCACACAACTCTATGGAATTTTACAAAGTAGTGTAAATATAATAAACTAGATGACCGACCGGGCCTTGCCCGGAATAAACAATCATGTGCTCCCCCCCCCCCCTTTCTCTCTCTCTTACAATAAAAGTAATAAACTACAGACTTGCTTCAGAACTCATGCGCACCAGAACACTACGCACCAAACTGAACGCTTGATACGGTTACTTTTTATGACATGTACGGTACTATATATATTACGAAACAAACATGCAAACATACAGATGTTACATAGCAATAAACATTGTTATTTTTTAAAAATACATGTTTGAAGTAAACGACTTTTAATTATAGCCATCATCTTCCGTATCTCAATTGCCACCTTCCTGCCAAATTTAAGGCCTGAAGAGTGTATAGTTTGGTCAGTTAGTCATGCCAAAGGTTGCAAGTTACTGAAATATAATTATAAATAATAGATATTATGGCTAATACTGTAGTGTGGGCGTGGCTAACCATTCAGTATATTAAGCGTAGATGATCAATACAAAACGAGCAAATGGAAGAGAGAAAGGAAATAGATAAACAATGCACAACCAAGAAGCCTAGATGCATAGGAGCCGGATCTTGATTGGCCAATGAGCAAAGTTGAATGGTGACGTCACGGCACTGAGTTTCATTGAGATGTCGCACATCAGCCAACTAATTGGATCTCGGTGAAACTAAAGATATTAGATAGAAGATCAGACAGCTGACGCGTTTAGCGTGCACAGATTTCGCACCGCCACCTAGCGGCAAACGCGCGGAAGTCATGAAACACAGACATATTTTACAAAGCCAAAATAGGGAAAATATTGAATTTTGTGTACTCTTCAGCTATCGCTGTAAGCCTTGATTGACGACACTTATTATGTAATTATAACCTCAATCAGTGTGTGAAAATCTTTTTTTTCTTTTTAGTTGGAGTAGCACCGTAACAAATCGCATCATTAACTTATCATTATTTTTATCAAGCATTCTTTTCATGCAATGCGACATGGGCCCCTCCCCCCGATCAGCGCGCAACTTATGTGCACGATTTTTTTCATACAAGTGCGAAGGAGGGATTGTCTCATCTTATTGGTTCTAGTATCTTGGCTGAAACCCAATGTCGTGACGTCACCATCCCATTACTCGGCAGATGAAAATCGGCCCCAGTAGGCCTAGACTAATAACAACAACAACATCATCATCATTATGAACAACAACAACATCATCATCATCATCAACAACAACAACAACATCATCGCCATCATCATCATCAACAACAATAACAACAACATCATCATCATCATCATCATCATCATACACAACAACAACATCACGTCATCATCATCAACAACAACATCCTCATCATCAACAACAACATCAACAACATCTTGAACAACAACAACAACACCATCATCATCAAAAACAAAAATAATATCATCATCATCATCAACAACAACAACAACAACAACAACCACATCATCATCGACAACAACAACAACAACAACAAAAAACAACACAAAATAACACAACAGACAACCTGACCGCGATAAGGAACGCCCCTTGTGTCTCCGTTTATTGTTTTATCTCTATTATCTGTTTTCCCCACCAGATGAAATCAAAGGCCTGCTGGGCCTCTCGAAATGTCAACATGAATGAAACATTCGGGAAATAAGTTCAGTGGGGAAGAAAACAGAGACAGGGAGAGAGGGATTGGGGGGGAGGGGGGGGGGCATATGTGGAAAGGGGACTTTTGTCAATAGCCAATTAAGATGGCCTAGCGGGGCGAAATTAAATTAAAAAAAAAAAACCACAAAGCAAAGCATTGTTAAAAACAAAAGAGGATGAATACCAGTAGGGGAAACATTTCGTAATGATCGCCCGCGGCATGTTGTGTTGATTTCCAAGCTCACTTGAATGGGGGAAACCCAAAAAAAAACTGCTCATTAGAACGAGAGAGACTCCAAAAGACGTGCGCTTCTCCATCGGTTTTTACATGATTGCTCCCTCCCTCTCTCTCTCTCTGTCTCTGTTGACAACAGTAAAAAACAAACTTGAAACGTGCTTACGTCTTTCGACTAGTAATTTTTCAGTTTCCCCCAATAGAATAAAGAAATGGGTCAAGAAATAGAGTTCTGTGTCCCTGACCTTGTTCAACAAACATGAGTTGAGCCAACTTTATTTTGGCTAGGACAACATGATTGATCCCTAGACCTCCACATTCAAGCAAAATAGATCTACTTATATTAGTTTTGAATTCAAATAGAAACACCAGGACTTTCATAAGAGGATGCAGATGCCGTTGTAATTTCCCACAGATTGGTCAACTAATCTTGTCCACTTTCTTTCGACGTTTCTAAACACTGTTTTCCTTTTTTTCCCACTCTCTCTATCTTCCTTTTTCAAAGGCAGTAAATCTCGTCCCAGCTTTGTAATAATCGCTAATCTCACTACACTGCCATGTGCCCGGAACAGTTCCGCATGCATGATTCGTATGCATTTTTGAGTGATCATATGGAGACAATTCTTGAATTATGGTTGTTTTGTGTATGTCCTATTTAGTTCCCCCACTTACTTGCTTCAGTTGCGTGTATTTTTGAAAGCGTGGGACTTTTGGTGGGCAACTTTTGAGATCGGTTTGTTTTGTTCCCTCTTGCACCCGGCATATGTGTGGAAATCTGTGTGGCAGGCAATGGGTTAAAGACATGATGTGGGCAAATTGCCTTTTAAATACGGGGAGAAATTTGGTTACGTTGGTCCGTCACCTCCCACCACCGGAGTCAAACTTAAAGGTATCATCTGTCATCCGAGGCAAGCACTCGAAACCAATGGGTCACTGCGCCCGGGTTACATTGTATTTGGACGCCACCCCCCCCCTCCCCTCCTACCATCACTGTACCTGTTACTTTTGAGGTGGCCAAAGTCATCCGGTGAGATGATTCTATATCCATAACTGTTAGTATGCCAACGTAACCTACAACAACTTTGCAAAGTTTGATGCCTTTACCGCCAAAATGGACACTTTTTGACCTAACTGACTCTACTACACAAACAAACCTAGGAATGGAAAATCTATGAGGAATTTCACTGGGCCGCCGCTTCAAAATGGCTTTTAAAATTCCACGGAAACTGCTGTTTGATATGAAGTCGTAGCGTTAACCCTATCAGTGTCACAGACCTCCATAGCGCGGCGGTCGTCGGCATTTTCCTAAATACATGCGCCGAGGTAGCTACAGCGGTCCATCAGGGGTAGGTTGCATCTATGATAAATTACCATTGCGAATACGAACGAAGGCGTTGTAATTTCTTTTCCAAGTCTTTCAGGAGTGATTTTCAGAGTGATTTTCGGGGTAATATAATTTGCCACTGTGTCCCAAAGGCTGTGACACCGGAAGGGTTAACCTCCAAGCTCCATTTGGCCCATTATCTTTTGCCGAGTTCAACGACAGCCTCCCTTTGTCTGATGTAATTGAAAAAGACGAATCACCAACTGGAAAAACCGAAGGGAATAATCATGTCAAAAATAAAAGGATCCATTTTTTCTCCCCGGAAATCCCAACGACGGGACATGCATATTTCCAGTGGCGTAAGATGAGCAGGGCCACAGAGGTGGTTGCCCCGGGCGCAAAACTCCTAGGGGTTTCAAAACTTCAAAAGAAAAAAAAAAGATAATACTAAAGTAGTAATAATATATTTTTTTCTTAACTTGTATTTAGTCTTTTGTATACTTCTTTAATTCTATTTGGGAAATTTGCCTTAGTGTCATTGCAGCCCAGTTACAATTGGAGTAGTCATGTCGTCGCCACAGTGCATCGCCGGTCGGCCTTTTTGGGAGGGGGATGGAGGGACGGGCAACGGGGGGGGGGGGGGATGGTAAGGATAAATTTGATTCAATTTTGCCCGGGCAGCGCCCTGTTCGGCCTGCTCCTCTCGATTTCCAACCTGCCAAGGTATTTTTAACGTGCGATAAAGTGCACACGGGCCCTCCCAGTTTTTCGTCCCTGTCCCAGAAGACTAGGTGCGCAACCCTCCCTACGATAGGATCAGGGACAGGAAAATATGAGAAACAATCCCCAAATTCCAACGTGCCTTCACCGACAGGGATTCGAACCCGGCACCTTTGGCACGAGAGGCGAGTACCTTGCCTCTAGACCACCATGTCCACTACATATAAGTAAATGAATAAAACAAAACAGAACAAAACACACACACACAAAAAGCGTGCCCCCCTCCCCCTCCCAAAATCCCCTGCACTCCAACCAACAGAAAATTTCCCAACATTCTAATATCTTTATCAAGTTTTCCACGCGTCGGAGCGGAGCAAAGAAACTTTGCCACGTAACATTTCACAGCAATTCTTGTCGCTAAATACAGCCCGTCGCTTTGCTGCAAGACTCCTGTCACTGACATTCCGAAAATTTTACAGGAGAGCCAAAAAAACTGACTTTCTTTGGCTTTTGTAGTATTGTAAAGACAATGAACTTGATGGTTGCAATATCGTTATTTATAAGAATTGAGATACGAGCTTTTGACACAAGGTGCGCTATTGGTTTTCAGATCCAAAGAATGAAAAAAGTGCACCAAGCTTGATATGGTTATTTTTTATGACATGCACGGTACTAAAGTCGAAACAAAACAAAGGCAGGAGGGAGGCCATCACTGTTGAGGAGAAAGCATTATTCGATGTTTTAAGGCCTATTTTGATTTATTACAAAATTACAATACTTTGCTTTCATGTCAAAGGAATAGACATAGTAGCAAAAAGAACTATCTTTCAAGTGTAATTTTTTCAGGTCTGGGCATTTCTTCCTCGCAGCAGTGAATTTTTTTTCCTTGCTGTTTTTTTATATAGATTTTTGTGCTGTGACATCGTGAAATATTATGTCGCCATATCTGTGATAGGATTTTGATCTTAACTCAAAAAGTTTGGGAGATATCTTCATGAAATTTGGACGGTGAATTCACAATAAGATTACTGTTATTATTTCAAAAGTTGAATGGATAGGGATACATAGTAGCGGTATGAGCGTGGAGTAAGTTGAAAAATTTAAGTGTGAAAATCTGTTCTTGAATTTTTCATTTCACTTTACTGTCCTGTTTGTGTATCAAAAGTGTGCTAACTCATTCTGTCAATGCTTTTTTTTTTTATCTCTTTCTGCATTCAATTTCCAACAAATTGATATGTATATTGTGTAGTCTAGCTCCATCCAGAATAAACTTGTGTATGATTTAGAAAGTCATAAGCGGAATTTCGTTTGTCGCAAATTTACCTGATGTGTATATTGTGTAGTCTAGCTCCATCCAGAATAAACTTGTGTATGATTTAGAAAGTCATAAGCGGAATTTCGTTTGTCGCAAATTTACCTGGGGTCCAACCGTAAAATTCCGTCGGGGAGTCAGAATTTAATTGGAGTTGCAACGGCCGCGCAAATAGCCTTCCTCTGTCTTCCCTATCCGTCTCGTCCGAGCAAACTCAGCACTCAGGGCCGGATCAAGACATTTAGAAGCCCTAAGCCCTAAGGGCATACAAGATTTTGGTGCCCCCATATATTATGTGTAGGCACCCGACAAAATGAGGCGCCTCGTGCATTTTGGTAGTATGGAGATATTGGCATCACGAGATAGGTTATTCAAAGCCCTTTCATCTTATTATAAAAAATAAAAAAAACAATAGTTGTGGGAATAATTCATTTTTGTGCAATTTTGCCCCTTTTTTTGCTCGAATCTACAGCCTAAATGGCAGAAAGTTTCAAAAATTATAAAATTAATGTTCTTAAGTGTCAACTTACTAATCCACCCAATCGCTTTTGTATAGACCGATTGTGTTGATTCAAGTTTTCATGTACTTTTAAATAAAAAGTTGTAAAAATGTAAAATACAATGATTTTTGTTTTGGCTCCCTGTAGTAAGCACCTCGCACCGGAAACTATGTTAATACGCGTTCACTTCCGTGCGCACAATTTCCCCATAAGAAATGAGAGAGAGAGAGAGAGAGAGAGAGAGAGAGACAGAGAGAGAGAGAGAGAGAGAGAGAGAGAGAGAGAGAAAGAGAGAACAGTGGGTTGGCAGGTTTATTCCGGATAATGCCGGGAACTTCATCTAGTTTGGTAAAAAAAAATATATATATATTTATATTGCTGTGATTTAATTGGCAGAGAAGATATGGCCTCTCAATGACAGGAAGTGACACAACTACAGATTTGAGAAAAACGCTTTTAAAGTTTCAGCTTTTAGTCAAAATTATTGGTGATGACTCGATTCAAAGTCAGTTTTGAGGCATTTACCCTTCTCAAACAGGAGTACCATTTGGAAAGGGAATAGTAAAGAGGTGAAACTTTTCAAAAATACTGAAAACGCAAGAACAATAAAACTGGCCCTATGATGCCTTTTAACGATTTTCTCGAATCGGACAGGGCCGAAATGTGCCTCATTTTGTCGGGCGGGTACACATATGTAATTCACAACATAAACAAAACTAAATCGCGGCTGCATTAAACGCAGGGCAATTTTTAGATGACAAACTCGTCTTATACTGTTATACACCAGCAAGTACTTGAATTTTTTCATATTGTATTGTAGGGATCGCTTTTTGTGGACCCTGGTACAGCTGCCCCATTTGGTCCATGGTAAATCCAGCAATGAAAAATAAATGTCCGCGGTGCCCTCCCCCCCCCCTCCCCCCCCACCCCCCTCTCTTCCCTCGATGCCAAGCACGTGCCTATTTTGCTTAATGATCAACCCAGTTAACCCAGCCCTGCAAGCAATAGCAAATAGATTTCAATACTGTTGTTGAAAAGTAATAATAATAATAATGAAAATCATTTATACAGTGCCTAATCCAAACAATTTGCTCTAGCCACTTTACAGAAAGTCGTGTTCTCTCCATCTGCAACTCACCCTCTCTCTCACTCTCTATCTCTCTATCTCTCACCCTCTCTCTCGGCTAGACATACGTTGTATACATAGACACACACACATAACATACTATAAGATAGAAATTAAACAATAAAACAGCAAAATTAAAGTGAATAGAGAAAATAAATGGATTGGGAATGAGACTTCATAACTGAAAGTGTTTTTTTTTTTTTTTTTAAGTGGGTTTTTGACCAGTTTTGAATTTTGACTCGGTAGATGCTTCTCGCAATGATTTTGGCAGTGAATTCTAGATGTGCAATGCACAGTGTGTAAATGCTCTGCCTCCTAAGAAGGCAGAAATTAAAGCCAGTCAATTTGAAATGAATTTCAGTATACCAACATTAACTGCCTTTTTAAAAAAATTACACGTATCTTCTTAAAATACACGTGTTTTGGGGTTGGGGGGTGGGGGGTGGGGGTGGTACTCCGGGAAGCGGGATTTTTTTTCGTACTCACTTTACCAAATCCAGGAGCGTGGCAGCAACAGCTCCAACATATTACAAGGATTTTCGGTGACCTTTAGAGTCATTTTAAGTTAGGGTTAGGGTGCACAGTCCAGAGATTGCAGCACCCATGGCAGTGTTCGGTAGGACGACAAATCCCTTAGCCGATGACCTGTGTTTGGGGGTGTGCTGCTGTCCCTCTCCTGAATTTGGTAAAGTGAGTACGAAAAAAAAGTCACGCCTCCGGGGAGGGCTGACGGTCCACGGGTTAAGAGATGCAATACTTGTGTCGCTGGACACCCACGCTATGCTCCGCCACTGCATATTTCACAGAAAATTTTTGTTCGGTGTTCAATTCAATGCAAGAAAATTAATGATTGTCTCATTCTTTGTGAAAATGGAGATAATTGGGGTCTTTGTTTCCTGTGAATCGATATTTGGTCTCCGTGGTCCAACTTGCCAATGTTATCATGACATTTGGACCCGGAAGTGTTGATCTAGGGGAGTCCAAATATATGACCATCCACGGGTATTAGCATTGGTTAGAGAAAAATGCAGTGATGTACACAAGCAGAGATAAATTTTGACTGCATCCGAATTATAAGTGATTTAGTACCCATCTTAATGCTTGAAAAGAATACATTACTCTCTCTCTCTCTCTCTCTCATAAACTATGCTTCTGGTAGTGTAATTTGATAAACAAGAATACTTTTATGTACACGTTCATGAGTCTTGATTCCGAATTATTTTTTATTAATTCTTAATGATGCAGTACCTGCCGTGCTCTCGAAAGTATATTTCTCTCTCTCTCTCTCTCTCTCTCTCTCTCTCTCTCTCCCTCTCTCTCTCTCATGAACTATGCTTTTGGTGGTGTATTTTGATAAAACATAAATAATTCCATGCACATGCTCACCATTCTTTACTGGCATATTGTCATCTCATTCAATAAATTTCTGGTTTTCACTTTTCGCAGTATTTGAGTTGAGTTCATGTCATCAATATTCAGTCTTCAGTTGATATCTAGCACATCTGTTGATATAAGAATGTTATTACAAACACGTATGTCCACCAAGTTATTTATTTTTTTGTGTGCTAGGGGCACGTATTTTAAAGCCTAATTTGACTCCAGAGTTAGAGAGCTTCTCACTAAATACTCATAATAAACAGCCATAATTAATTATTCATTCAGATTATGTTTTTCCTACTTTTTTGGTTGAAAGGATAAGGACTAGGGATTTGATGAGATTTAGAGCTGAGGATAAGGACAGGGTTAGGGATTTGATGAGATTTAGAGCTGAGGATAAGGACAGGGTTAGGGATTTGATGAGATTTAGAGCTGAGGATAAGGACGGGGTTAGGGATTTGATGAGATTTAGAGCTGAGGATAAGGACGGGGTTAGGGATTTGATGAGATTTAGAGCTGAGGATAAGGACGGGGTTAGGGATTTGATGAGATTTAGAGCTGAGGATAAGGACGGGGTTAGGGATTTGATGAGATTTAGAGCTGAAGATAAGGACGGGGTTAGGGATTTGATGAGATTTAGAGCTGAGGATAAGGACAGGGTTAGGGATTTGATGAGATTTAGAGCTGAGGATAAGGACGGGGTTAGGGATTTGATGAGATTTAGAGCTGAGGATAAGGACGGGGTTAGGGATTTGATGAGATTTAGAGCTGAGGATAAGGACGGGGTTAGGGATTTGATGAGATTTAGAGCTGAGGATAAGGACGGGGTTAGGGATTTGATGAGATTTAGAGCTGAGGATAAGGACGGGGTTAGGGATTTGATGAGATTTAGAGCTGAGGATAAGGACGGGGTTAGGGATTTGATGAGATTTAGAGTTGAGGATAAGGACGGGGTTAGGGATAGGTACGTATGCGTAGGCGCCAATAGCGCAAAATGCTTGGGGTGCGTACGTACTTGTAACAACATTCGTCTTTTTCTTGCCCTCCGCAATTTCGCCGCTACAAGGCAATATAACTAGACATTTTGCCATATTTTACTAAGGTTCCATGTCGCGTTTACCTCATGTTATAATCCTGTTAGTGTTATTGAAATAGATATGTTTATCTGATGATACGTTGGGTCTCTGTTTCATGTATAATGCTCTTTTATTGCTCTGTGAAAGTGAATTTCCCCTCACGGGTTAATAAAATGATTCTCATCTTATATCATGCTATCAAATTTCTCGAAAGTGGAGTCAAGCGGCACAGAAGAACAGCGGTACACTGGGGTGATATCTTACTTATTTTTATCAGAGAATTTGGCACCCTGTTCATTTGCAAAAATTTTTGTTTGTTTGTTTGTTCCAGGCACTGAGTTGTCTCCCCCTGACAAACTGAGAGTGAAATTAAAAGATGTGTCGGTGGGGCTGCGATGGCATCAACAGTGTAAGTACATTAACTCTCAGGAACCCGAAAGGAAGGGCCATGTATAAAACAGAATTATATATAAAAAGCCGCCTAGGTCTTGCAACAAACTTAAAACGGCTGTAACTTTTGAACGAATTAAAGGGGAAAATGAAATAAACAAATATTGTTCCCGTGAAATAAAAAATCTTTCATTTTTCTAATGACTTGATGTCCTGTCTTGGACGACCACACTACAAAGTTCAGAAGTATATGAGGCTCCAGCCTGTCGGGTCAAGTGTTTAGATCTAGTTCATTTATGGGACCAAAAAGAAATTGAATTAGATATGAAAAGGCTTTTTATTTCATTCAACTATCTCCAGCGGCTCAAAAGTTACAGCCGTTTAAAAGTTTGTAGCAAGACTCACACGGCCTAGTACAGTATCCGAACATAGAAACATGTCACTGAAAACAGTACCTTGAAGGGCTCCTTTTTTTACTCATCTGTATCCTCTATGTGGTTTTCCATGCACACATAAGAATATGAACGAACGATGTGTCGCTGAAACTGCTGTTATATCGTATTTCACACAATATGATACAAACGTGTCTCTTTTCCACTCCTGAGACCTGAAGGGTTAACTACATTATCTGTTTCTTATGAGTTAAGACTTGTTTGGGCACTATTTTCATGACCTCAGTTCTTGTTCATTCTAGCTCCACTTTTCTGCGCAGCTGAGAAATTCGACGTTAAACGTTTGCGGCTTTAGTGCTATGATAAGGAGTTAGAATGTTAATCGGAACCGTGAAACAGCTTGGTAAGTGCCACAACGCATTTTAAACAAGTGTCAGAGTGGTGCATTTTTTATACCTTTTTTACATACTAAAAGATTGCCAGTTTTTTTTCAGAAAAATGCAGAAAGAACAAGCACAAACTAAGGCCGCATATTTTCGTTTCCTTCCCAGTCCCCCGCAAAAAGCACGTGGCTGTCTTAGGGCCAATGTCCACTTACAGATTCCATCAGGTCCGAGCTTCCAAGTCGGATGCCACAGACGGAGATCGGATTTGAGACATGTTACACTCTTTTGCTAGGAATGAAATTGTTTATCTCTATACTACGCGTCTTCAACAGCATTCAGCCACAAGTTATGAAGACTGAAATAACTCATTTACACCGCGTAAGGTGACAAATGAGTTTTCTTCCCGATGGTAGATATCGATTAAAAAAAACTAGGACATCGCGGCTCACGATGCCTTCTCGGCTTGTCGCGGTTATTCCTCATCCTGTGTGTTTCAGGCCTTAGGGACATTTACTTCAGTGGTGAATAATATCCGGGGTGATGCACTGCCCGCATAGTGTGGGCCTCTGACCCCCTTTGTCAATTATACAGAATACAATCCAACTAATGTTTAAATGATTTACCACCCCACATGGTGCAGCCTCCAACTCGCGCCCTTATTTGTGTGGTAAACATCCCCAATGATCCTTAGACCATGTACTAGTGCCACCCCAAAGTTAACAGTACAACCGCCTCTCTCTTTCCTTTTCTCTGTCTTTCTTTCTCTCTCTATAATTATGTATCTTTCCTTCTTTCTCTCCTCTCTTTCTTTCTTTCCCTCTATCTCAGTCTCCCCGCCACTCTCTCGACCTTTCTCTTTGAATTTTTCCTCTGTCTCTTACTTTCTCTCAGTATGCCTGTCTCTCTATTTCTTTCTCTCTGTCTCCCTCTCTCTCTCTCCCTGACTGTCTCTTTCATTCTCCTCTCTCTCTTTCTCTCCCAACTTTTCTCTGCGTGTGTGTGTCTCTCTCTCCACCCCAAACCATTCCGTTCTGTCCAAATCCGTTAAAAATGTTCATTTGTAAATAATGATTTTATCCTCCTCAGACCTTCATGTGCAAGTGGTGTGGCACCCGTTACTGCAGGGAATGCTTGAAAGGGGAATTCGCTGGACTAATGAGGGAATCGTCCATCTGTGCTAAATGCAATCAGGTACCAACATCAGAGCTGGCAGTTTACGGGAACGTGTAAAAGTCGTGATGCGGATTTATTTTTTTTATAGTATTAGATTACTTTCGGGATGAGAATTTGATAGCTGTAATAAACAACGTAGTGTAATCTTCTCCACATACTGTAGTAAATCTAAATGTAACATTCGTGATAGAAACCCATTGTACTTAATGAAATATGACGTGTAACTTTTGTGGATGGAATTTTTTTTACAAGTAAGTAAGTTCCACGAGGTTTTTGGTTATTTTAAAGCCTTTAGTGACTCCAGAACCGCGAGAAACATAACAGAGTGGAAATCAGACACAGAGGCAGAGGAAGACCAGGCCTGACTTGGCAAGCAAACGTTGAAAAGGATCTAAAGTCGCTGGGAAGCTCCTGGTACCAGGCAAAATACGATGCCCAGGGCAGAACTGGCTGGAGAAGGATGGCCCGATGCGCCCGCAGTGGCACTGAAGGAACTAAGTGCTAAGTAAAGTGACTCCAGTGCCAGAGAGTTCCTCCCGAAATACTCCTAACAACAACCTTAATTAATTAATCTTTCAGAATTTTTTTTCCCTTCTATTTTTTGAGGTTGAAAGGGTAGCGGGGCAGGGTTAGGGATTCATTAAGCTTTAGAGTTGAGGATAAGGACAGGATTAGGGGTGGGTGCGTATAAAACACACCCCTAGCGCAAAACGCTTGGGATAGGGCCGTACGCAAAAGTCACAACAGTATTGGTGATATGGACCCAATGTGGTCAAAAATAAGTGTAACTTTCGTGATATACAAACTCTATGGTAATAAAAACTTAATGTACCTTTTTTTTTTTTTTTAATGATCTTATTGCATTAAGGGTCACTTTCGTGGTAAAAACCATATTGTAGGAACGAAAAGAGATGATTAACCTCGGGAATGCAGTGCATTTGTACCAATTTAAATCTAAAACAACACACCGAAATAAAAAAAACCCAAAAAACTCGGACAACTGGTTTTATGGACATAAAACTGTTGACAGTCAGAATAACAAGTCACTGGTATTTTTATTTTTTTTTAGAAGTTATACAACTTCTCAGGACCGCAGAACGGTACTTGGTCACATTTAAGAGCGCGATAATTTCAAAACAGAGTCATTCCAGTTTTCAAGCAAACACACACACACGCACGAACACGTACAGAAAGTCAAGGAATTCTGTCCAGGAAATCGCTCCCGAAGACAGCAGAAAAGCCCAAAGAAATAATAACTTCGTTCTCTTTGCTGTTTTTCAGTCTCATGAATTCGGGCTGTCTTTGTTTATTCATTAATATTTCCTGTTATTTCGTATTTTCCCTCGGGGCTATTTATGTATCTTCTCTTCTCGAACTGCAAACAATGGCTCATTCAGTACAGGCCAGCCAGACAGTATTCTCCAGCTAAGACCCATTTTTCCACAGCGTCTTGAATCCTTTTGTTTGTAGTTTTGTTACAAAGTCCTTTGCCAGTCTATCCTGGTTATTGAAAGTCTCGCCCACTAAGTCACATTGTCTCATTATTTTCCTATTTTTGGGGCAAGGAACAAACGCATTTCCAGAAACTTAAGACGCGTGTTTACATTTTGTGTCCCCTGCAGAGTTTATTCAGTACAGGAAGACTCGTTTACCCAGTTTTGTCTCCCTTTTTTCTGGACCATTTTTTTTGTTTGAATTTTTGTTTTTATGTCAACTAAAAAAGAAAGGAGACTAGTAGAATTGAAATGTTAGTATAATTGAAATGTTAGTAGAATTGAAATGTTAGTATAATTGAAATGTTAGTAGAATTGAAATGTTAGTATAATTGAAATGTTAGTATAATTGAAATGTTAGTATAATTGAAATGTTAGTATAATTGAAATGTTAGTATAATTGAAATGTTAGTATAATTGAAATGTTAGTATAATTGAAATGTTAGTAGAATTGAAATGTTAGTATAATTGAAATGTTAGTATAATTGAAATGTTAGTATAATTGAAATGTTAGTATAATTGAAATGTTAGTATAATTGAAATGTTAGTATAATTGAAATGTTAATAAGAATTAAAAAAAAAAGAAAAACATTGTTATTTTACATAATTAAAACCCATAAGGTACAGAAATTTTGTCTGAAAAATCAAATACAGTTCACAGAAAGCTGACAGTTCATAAAGATATGGATTGCTTCCAAGGCGATACTTGGCAAAAAAAAAAAAAAAAGAGAATCTAAGACTAAGCAAGCAAGACAGAAAATCTTCACACGGGGCTGTCCATGGCGTATGTATCCAGTCAATATCCTCAACATAAATCCGAGGTAGATTTGTAAAGGATTTAATATGGGGTTGGGAGGATGCCCGTAGAAGCTGATTCCCGACGTTAAACTAACGTTGGCGCGATATTGTAGTCATTGGGCCTCGTAGGAACGATGCCATGACTATGGGCATAACCTGGACATCCACCGCCTCGGGCCCCCTCCCCTATACAAGCGGCTGGTCAAGAGAAAGGTGAATATTTCTAACATGGCCTGGACGTTTTGAAGCTTTTTAGTGGCATTTTGTATAGATTATTTTGTACTAGTCGACCCGCGCAAGATATGTCTTGCAAATTTTCCATGTACTAAGTGCAACCGTATATCTAGATCTAGGCTACAGTAAAACGGCATTTGGATTCCATGCTATGACTAATAGAACTTACAGTTACACCACAATTTCACACAGAATTATTTTATTTAATTACCCGTTCTACGATCGGTTTCGTTTCTTAGTGCGGAACCAAACTTCGCGTTCAGTCGGCGCGCCAAATTGGTATCATTCTTCCGGTTCAGTCAAAATGGTGAATTGAAATAGAATGACCTAAAAAATCTATTTTGATAAATTCGGGGACAGGAGTTTTCTTATGTTTTATGTGACGATAACCTGGGTATGTAGATATTGTCGACGTCTGTGAAATTTGAAGCGTGTGGACTAAGTATTAAGGAAGGAGTAGGCTAACATAGCCTCCAGAGTCCACTTTTATAATAATACTAGCTGAGGTCCCCAGCCCTGCCCGGGATAAATCGGTTTGAATATTGGTTTCAGTTCTGGGTGGTTATTATGGAGCTGCTTCATCTGGCCTGTTCCTATTTGTTTATTTTATTTTTGTTTGTTTGTTTTTAAATAAGTCTTACTGCTCTGCCTTTGTGAGTTGACACCCTGCGCATCCCGTACAACAGCATGATTTGCGCACGGGTTAGTGTGTTTGATAGTGAACACATGGCGAACCATGACTCGAAATAAATCTAAATGATGGCGAAACAATAAACTTCCAATAAAAAAAACTACACCGATTTGAGACTTCTGTTCAAAACTGTGCACCCTTACATCCATTCTGATGCACCATATAAAATTTGAAGTCTGAGTGTTGAGTGGTTCAGAAGCCTTTTGCAACGAAAAATCTCAAGTCCACAAATATATATAGTATAGAAGATTTTACTGTTTCATTAGATAGACTATGTACATTCATCTGTATGGATTCCTACCATGCGTTTGTTGAAAATGAAAAGAAAGAAAAAAAAAACAGAAAAAAAAAAAAATCAAGATTTTCAAATACCCCCCACGTACATCTTTTCATACGCTGGAAACTGCCCCCCCCTCCCTCCCCTGCTCCACCTTTCCCCGTCCCTCTCCAGTGTACGTACTTTGCCGATTGCCCAAAGTCCTTGAACTCCGACAGGAATTCTGGTTTTCGTTCAGCGCAAATAAAATGAATTCCCCCCTTGCCCTGACGAACTTCAGCAAATACAGACTTTGGTTCAGCTTTTGTTGACAATGGGTTTCTGTTACTTTCTAATTAGTCTTTTTGTTATTATTATTTTTTTTCTTGTGTGGTTTTCTTGGTTCTTGAACGTGACTACTCACCCCTTGGTTTAAAGACAAAAAGTAAATAAAGGTCATGAAGGAAAATGTTCAGTACCACACTTGGAGCTCCTTGAATAAAGACTAATAATGTAATAGATTTTGGATGTTAGTAGAGGACACAAATACAAAGCCCAACAGAGAAAATACGGAGTTATGTTCACTGTTTAACAATGGCGTAAAAATACCACGGCCCCGTAACAATAAATATCAGTTACATTGTCTGGCTCTACATCTCTGTATTTCTCTCGCTCCCAAAACGCTGTTTTTTGTGCTTTTTTTGTTCTGGAATTTCCATTTTTGTTCAACGCTGGACTTTCCATTTCTTTCTAGGCTGGACTTTCCATGTTTTTCTGCGCTTGTCTTTCCATTTTTTTTCTGCACTGGACTTTCCATTTCTTTCTGGGCTGGACTTTCCATTTCTTTCTGGGCTGGACTTTCCATTTCTTTCTGGGCTGGTCTTTCCATTTCTTTCTCCGTTGGGCTTTCCATTTCTTTCTGGGCTGGACTTTCCATTTCTTTCTCCGCTGGGCTTTCCATTTCTTTCTGGGCTGGACTTTCCATTACTTTCTGCGCTGGGCTATCCATTACTTTCTGGGCTGGACTTTCCATTACTTTCTGCGCTGGGCTATCCATTACTTTCTGGGCTGGACTTTCCATTACTTTCTGCGCTGGGCTATCCATTACTTTCTGGGCTGGATTTTCCATTTCTTTCTGCGCTGGACTTTCCATTTCTTTTTGGGCTGGACTTCCCATGTTTTTTTTCGCTATTTCTTTCTGGGGTGGACTTTCCGAGTTTTTCTGCGTTGGACTTTTTATTTCTTTCTGGGCTGGACTTTCCATTTTTTTTTCTGCTCTGGACACTCCATTTTGTTTTTTCCGCACCGGATTTCCCAATTTTTTTTCTGTTTTGAACTTTCCATTTTTGTTTTTTCAGTGAACTTTCAATTTTTTTGTTTCTTTTATTTCAGTGGACGGTCCATTTTTTTCCACAACTTGATTTTTATCCCCTGGACTTTCCATTTCTTTTTGTACTGGATTTTCCTTGTCTTTTCTGCACTGGATGATCCTTTTGGTTTTTTTCTCTTCTTAACTTTACAGTGCCATCAAATCCTGATTACAAACATTTCTTGCTAAGAATAATCAGAATAATAAGAACTCTTTAGAGATTTGGCTAATGTATCCATCTAAAGCAACGCGGATGCACATAGATAGGATAATATGTAGGGGGATTTCCAATAAATTTTATGCAAGGTTCATTTATCTCTGTTTAGGAGAAAAACGATTTTAGGATATTTCAGATTGCATTCCCTACTTCTCCGTTAAGCTGGGTTTTCATGTGTACGGAAATGCAAACGGCAACAGAAACGTCAAAAATTAATCAAGTAATGAAATAGACAGACTGTTCGTGTGGACGGAAACGGAAACGGTAAGGGATATGTGAAAAACACTTCAAGAGCGAAATATGAAGAATAGTTTCATGTGTACAGAAAAGCCGTTTGCCTACCCATGGGAACAGTCTTTCTTTGTACTACTTGAAGGATTTTTGACGTTTCCGTTTCTGTCCACATGAAAACAGAGCCTTAAGCTCGGTTTTCATGTGTACGGGAACGGAAACGGCTGTTAAACATAAATAAAAAACAACAACTTCAAGGTGGTGAAACAGAACGAAAACTTTCATGTGTACGGGCGTGCCGTTTCCGTATACACGGAAACACTCTTTCTTTTTACTACTTGATGGATTTTTTGACGTTTCTGTAGCCGTTTTCGTTTCCGTACACATGAAAACACAGCCTTACTGGTAATTACTTAACATTCAAATGTAATACGATGGTTGATGATGGCTGTCTGCAGACCCATAAAAATCAGTTACAAAATCAAACGGCCAACCGAATTTACCTACAGGGCATAGTAAAGGTAGATTTCGAATCAATTTCATGAAAAAGTTCTAAATAATTGATTATTTTCCATTACAGAGCGATGTTTTATGACTTTTTCAAATTGCATTTCCTACTTCGTCGTTAATGCTGAGGACTTAACTTTCAACTTTAATACGATGGTTGATGATGATTGTCTGCAGAATTTCGTCCCATAAAAAAATAAAACAAAATCATTTTTACGTAGTCGGAATTGTAAAAGGTTCAATTTATTTCACTTTCGTCTTTTACCTATAAGAGTCATTGCGAACCGATAAAAAAAAAAATGTCGATAATGGTATTTGTATTACCTTGGCTCAAAACGACGAAAAAAGAGTTCCGTTGTTGAGAAATACTGCTCTATATTTGACATCGTGAGTTGAAACACGCGCACACACACACACAACCTTTCTGTGTATTTTCTGTCTTCTCTATAGTTTGCTTTGTATCGTTTGGGTGTTATTTCTCACGCGGGGTTTCGCAACATACAACCTTTTCTTTTTGCCCAATTTTGACATTGCTTATAGCCCTGCTGCGACCCCAACAGTTTTTCTGTGGGTTTTATGATATTTCGTCAACCTTTCTGTGGGTAGGCCGACAGTAAAAGGGCAACGGATCAATTCTAATCTAAAATGAACATTTTACGACAATGAAATAAATAACACAGACATAATATGACAATCTAACATTATTTAGGTGAGACGGAATTGTGCTTTTGAAACCAGAGCCCATTAAGAATTTTGTGTTCTTGTTTTAGTACAGGGGAGCAGGTGCAATTTTGGTCCAGTTTCATTAAAATTCTACGGTAATTCAGTCAATATTTCGTGATCTTAGTTCTTGTTTGTTCCCACTCCACTTTTTTTGCACAACTGAGGGAGATTTTAGTTTTATGCTAAGGAGGTAGAATAAATCGAGACTATGAAACAGCTTCAAAACTGCAAAAATACATTTTCAACAAAAGTGTCATTAATTTTTTTTGTTTGTTATTCCTCTTCTGCATACTAAAAGATCTCAAAGTCAAAAATGGCAAAAAAAACAAAACAAACTGTATTTAGCAAAGCCTCGCGTAAGAAATAATACCCAAATTGATACAATGAAACGCAAACTGAAAAGTGAAGACAGAAAATGGCTAGTATTTCCTTTTAGTTTTGAGTTCAGGTATCGCCTGGGTGTTATTTCTTACGCTTGGGTTCGCTACCTGGAGCTTTTTCCTTTTGCCAATAATTTTTGACTTTGCTTTAAGTCGTAGCTGCGACACCAGAGATTTTCTGCGGTGTTTATAAAAGATCTCCAGTTTTTGTTTGTTCTTCAGAGAATGCAGACAGAGCAAACAAGAACTGAGGTCAAGATTTTCCATTTCTCATTAATAGAGTGAGAGGAAATCAACGACCGAAACACTTGTTCGAGGAGAATTTGTTTCCCCCTGAAGATCTCTTTAGTACTCTTGCTGAGTTTCAAATGTTTATTAATTTGTCTTCTTCCTCATCGGTCGACAACCTCCAGAAGCAATTCAGAAAGCATTAAAAAGAAGTAGTCTTCTTGGAAAAAATACAAACATTTCACTAGTTTCCAATTGGAAAAACAAATTCTCCACAACAATTTGCAAAAATGTGTGTCTGAAAGAAGTCTGAAATCTCTCATGTTTACACACATGCTTTCACAAATGTTTAATTTGCTTTCAGTCCCACACCCTCTTTCCGGAAGAAACTGTAAGGTCTTGAAATCTCCTATATAATAACTTATGAAGAACTTTTCAGAACCCCTCACTTTTGATTTTAAAGTACAGCTTGAATTCTGCTACTATCAGACAATCTTGGTACAGTAAATCAAAATCTTTATATTACAAAATTTACTCTATTTCTTCTCCCCGTCTCATCAAACGTCTTCATTTGCATTACGAAGTTAGACTAACAAAGCACCAAATCAAACTTTTCAGAGGCCCCTTGATGATTCACAACTTCCTCGTTTCACTGCAAAAAACGATCAATTTCAAAAGACTACTTAACTGCTAATGAAGGCTCGGTATTTAGTGAGGGCATATGCCCATGGCATTTGCACCTCCTTTGCTTCATTGCTGTTGCTGTTTCCCAACTAGCATCCCTTCGTACATCTGTATAGGATTTGCGTAAAATTGGTAGGATTACCGTCGGGGCAGATAATCTACATCAAACCGACCTGGGCGTAATGTCGTAACCAGCAAGAACGACGTCATTCCTACGAGCAAATTTGTATTTTTATACTTCTTTAATCCCATTTGGGAAATTTGCCATGGTGTCATTGCAGCCCATTTCCAACTGGAGCAGACACGTCGTCGCCACAGTGCATCTTAACTTATCGCATCTTTTATTCTTCCACAGAAAAACTGCCAAGGTCAGAAAGTGGAGACAGTGCTGAAAGAATACCTGAAGGACGATGAAAAGTCGGGCAAGAAGGGGTCAAGGACAAGGAGTGCCAGCGCCAAGCGCGGGAAAAGTGCCAGCAAGAAGACGAAGACGAGCGGGAAATCCAAAAAACCCAAGACCGGGAAAACCCAGAAAAGTGGCAAGAAAAAGAAGAAGAAATAGCAAAATACCAGGAAATAAAATAAAAAAAATGAAAAAATACAAAACCCGAACCTGTATCATTAATAGAATTAGACCAGTGATTCTCAACGTTGGGGATATCGAACTCCGGGGAGCTAAAACAAATAAAGGTCCAAGAGGGGGCCAAAACGATGAAAAAAAGAGGGCGGGGGGGGGGGGCTGTTGCGATGAAAGGGGATAATGGGGGAAAAGGTGTGTGAAAAAAAAAGTCAGGAATGGAGGATGATTTGGGAGTCACGTACAGGGGGTAAACACTGGCTTGTTCAACAGCACACTTCGATGGGTTTTATGAACAGAAAAAAGGTCTATTTTCTTTTAGTGCATTTGATTAGTTTTCTGTTTTATAATGAATCATCAACACGCATATATCGTCATTACTAAGGCTTTGAAAAACTCAGCATCCTAATTTGTGTGTAGTCTGTTATCTTGTGAAATGTCTCTGTTAGATTTGAGTGGGATTTATGGAAGAGGGGGAGGGGGGGGGGGAGGGGTTGTAGAGGAAAGAAAATGTAGATGAAAGAAAATTTGAAGCCTAAAGCTGGGTTCTCATGTGTACGGAAACGGAAACGGCAAAAAATCCATCATATCGTAAAAAGAAAGAGTGTTTCCATGTGTACGGAAACGGCGTGCGGAAACATTCTTTCTATTTCACTACTTGAAGGCTCTTTGACGTAACCGTTGCCGTTTCCGTTTCCGTATACATGAGAACCCAGCTTAACGGGCTGATTGCCTGGAAAAGGTTGAGAGCCATTGCAATGGACACGATACGTGTAATAAAATAAATTGCACAAACACCATGTCGGAAATATGATTTAGACGCTTATAGTTACATTATTGTACAAAAGTACCTACGAAATGATAACTTTAAATTTTAAAATGGTATTAGTTTAAGTGACCGCCAGTCACTGGCAAAATATTGCATTTTTTTTTCTTAAACTCTTTGATAAAACGCTTGTGTCTAATGGAAAATTAAAAAAAAAAAAAAATAATTTTAAGAAGTACAGAATTTGTATGATAAATAATGAAATCAATATAGGTAAGAAACAATGGAAAATGTAACGGTGCACATGACAGCAAAATCGAGCGGTGTGGCATGGGGAAGGAGGCGATTGGCGTTATTAAAATGAGGAGAGATGAAATTACCTTTATGAATAAAAAGATGATTTATATGACGGGAAAAGAATTTTCTAGAATGTGATAAATTCTAGCGTTTGTCAAAAGCGCCCATTCTGATCAGTTATGCGGTCTGTGGTCAGTCTGGCCATTAAAATCGATATGTGGTGAACACATATTGCCCATTTTCATATCTTTATATCGAATCTGGAAAATGTCAACGATTCCCAGCATTGGTGTCGCATTGACCACGGGTCAGTTTGATGGTCACTATGGAAAATCAAAATAATTGTCATCACAAAAGGACAGAGGAGCATCACTGCGCCTATTCAGATTTTAAAACATTAAAAAAAAATCCCTTTACTTTTCGTTTTTATATCCCTGAATCACTGTCATTCAACATATAAATAAATATTAAAGGAAATTGGAAGTGGTTTTGAGAAGGTCAGGGTCATCTAGTGAGATGATTCTAAATCCATAATTGTTAGTATGCCAGCCTACAACAATTTTGCAAAACGTGTTGCCTTTGCCACCAAAAATGCATAATTATTTTGCCCTAAATGACTCTACTATCTTATTAAAGACCTAGGGAGGCTAGGTACCGAATTTCTGTGAAATATTTGGTGAAAGTGACAGCTCAGCCATTCATTATTAATGATCCCACTGATATTTTGTGTATGTGTACATCTGTAGTGGTGCCTTTATTATATGTGTGTGTATGTGTTCGCGTGTGTGCGTGCGTGCGCTGGGCATTTTGATCTAATCCTACAGAGCAACTTGCTGAAATTAAAAATAATAATTAAAAAAAAACAACTCTGACTTTTTAATTATGATGACTATAATTGCCAAGCATAATAATATATACGCTTTCCAGGCCTCTCTACCCCCACGTGCTTTTTGTGATGAAATGTCTGAGTTTGGGTTTGAGTTTGGAGAGAGCAGGTCGATAGGATAACGGTCACATTGTGGCTAGGAAAAATTGCAAGACGTTAGACGGCTTGATGACACCAGGATAAGACAAGGGGAGACCGTACCGCAAAGCGACCGCCGATCACCCGAGAGTGCTGAAAAGATGGGCCAAGGAGATCATCGAACTATTATAGTCAAAATGTAATCAAAACAAACAACCCCAAAAATGTGTAGGCACCCGACGAAAGGTACACTGAAATGTCACCAAAATGCGGAAATTACGGCATACCACAATAGCCAATAAACATTGACCTCAAGTTGTGAATGGCATTTCGAGAAAGAGACAAAAATAGACACGCGGGATTCTGGGGACTCACCAGCACGCAAGGAAAAACGTCCCAAGAATTATTCTTGAGCTCACTGTCCCTGCCCATTCAGAACTCCTGATGATAAATGAAACGCAAGTTCAACCCCCGCAGTCCAAGTGATTAGAATTTTTGTTGTTGTTGTCGTTCTTTCCCACCACAATTACGCAAAGCCTCCCACATCGTGTATAATTCTGAAGACGCGTTCGATCGAGCAAGAGCATTTTTTTGGTAGCCCTGATTTTGTTCGGTACTTCCTGTTTCACACAGAATGGAGAGAATGTGTAGAGATTTGTATATTATGTACAAAGATATTTCAAATGAAGGGTATTAACATAATTACTGGCATTTAAGTTTACTGAGTTGTTTTATTATGTTTATGATATGATGTGAAAGAGTTATGTATCATGTATGTGCCCTTATGTGTAGCTGCCTGACAAAATGAGGCACATTTCGGCACCAACCGATTCGAGAGAGGGTCAGTTTGATCGATTTTGCGTTTTCAGTATTTTTGAAAACTTTAACCTCCTTACTATTCCTTTTCCGAATGATAATCCTGTTTAGGAAGGGTAAATGCCTTACACCTGACTTTGAATTGAGTGACCATCAATCATTTTGATGAAACACTGAACCTTTAAAAGCATTTTTCTGAAGACTGTGGTTTTGTCACGTCCTGTCTTTGAAAACCCATATTTTTTCTATAATTAAATTACAGCAATATATATATATATTTTTACCAAATGAAAGGACTTTGAATAAGCTATTTCGTGATACAAATACCTCCTTACCACCAAAATGCGCGAAGTGCCGCATTCTGTCGGGCGGCTACACAAACGCTCTGTGAAAGAGAATTTCCTTCATGGGGCAATAAAGTGATTCTTATCTTATCTTATCTGTCTTTCTTATCTTATCTTTCCTTTCTTATCTTATCTTATCTTATCTTTCCGTTCTTATCTTATCTTATCTTTCCTTTCTTATCTTATCTTTCTTATCTATCTTACCTTATCTTATCTATCTTTCTTATCTTATCTAATCTTATCTGTCTTATCTTATCTATTTTATCTTATCTATCTTATATTATCTATTTCATCTTATCTATCTTATATTATCTTCATTTGGATTCTGGATATTCTAAACAACCAACTATAACGCAGTAGTCAAAATTTGGCGAAGAGAAAAAGTATTATGTCGCAGAGTCTCGCATAAGAAATAATACCCCAACGATACAATGGAATGGTATCATTTCTTACGCGAGGCTTTGCTACATACAACTTTTTCTTTTTTGCCAAATTTTGACTTTGCCTATAGCCTTGCCACGACCCCACAGTTTTTCTGTGTTTTTTTACAATGTTTTCATATCATTCAATTTGCAGGTGGTTGGTGTCAGATTTGTCATAATGCAGTAAGCAATGACAACAATAATAATATAATGTAATGAACCTTCTTTCCCACAGACGTAAACTTATGATTTTCTTTAAAAGAAACAAAACCTGTAACATTAAAAAACAACAACAGATTTTAAATAGGTCAATGAATACAAATTGAGTATACGCACTTACACCCCCCCCCCCCCACACACACCCACTCTTCGCAAACACACACAAGGGAAAATATGACAAGAGTAATTTCAAGGGCGCTCTCAACAAACAGCGAAGGGCACGAGATGAGAAGTTTCAAATTTGGGACACTGGGATCTTGGACGTTACGTGCATTACAAGAGTATCAGACTAATGGTGGAGTTAAGACCAGCCGCCTGCACATCTCAGCCAGCAACCCTATAAAGAAAATCCAACGCACAGGATTGACATTAACTCCTCTTTTTTTTTGTGTATACTTCTTTAATTCCATTTGGGAAATTGGCCCGTGTCATTGCCGCCCAGTTGCAACTGGAGCAGACAGTACACGTCGTCGCCACAGTGCCGGAGTTTATTTTCCCTTTTCAATCAGTTTACACAAGGGAATGACTTCTTTCGTACCCAGATTCGCCGGTTACGATATTGCGCCCACGTCGATTTGATGTAAAGAATCCGCGGTATGGTAATTCTACCAATCCTTGGGAAATCCTAATAAATCTACAATGGGTTGACGTAAAGATACTGACTGGGATACAACTTACTGTTATGTTGCAGTCGTGTTTAGTTTCATGTACCCATTCACACTGCAATGTGCCTGCGTTTCGTAAGGGGGCGTATCTCCATTTATTCGCCTTGACATTAAAAAAAACAACAACACAAAAACATAAAGAAATGACGTGACGGCAAAACAGCAAGGCCGCCTGTGTGTGTACCCCTAGCTTAACGGTTACCGTCTCAAGTGGACTAATCTCGGAAACGGAAACATCAACTTCTATAAGAACAGCGACCTGCTCTCTACTGTCCGGGCAAAATTAAAAAAAAAAAATTACCTCAACTGCTCCCCTCCTCCCCAGACCCCCCCCCCCCACCCCCCGTCCCACCCGAAAAGAAAAAAAAAACGCCGACCGGCGCTGCACCGTGGCGTCGAGCTTGAGTTTGGATTTTACGGCGGGTCGGCCCAATAACGGCCACTTTACACCCTTCACGCTCTTTTGGGGCACACTTTCTTTATCTGTTATGTATTTAGAGTTGTGAAGTTAATATAGGATTAAATACATTCATACACTTTTAACATATTGGTAAAATTCTAAAAAAATCTGTCAAAAATTTTGCAAAACGAGTATAAAAGTTATTCAATCAAGTTGTAGATCTTAGCCTCTCTCAGAAAGGACAGGAAGCGTTGCGGGTCCACGTCAGAAAATAATTCTTTCATGGATCCGCAAGCATATTGCCTTGGTCGGATATTGCATGAAGTCTATACATTCAATGAAAATAATTATGTTGTATTCATAGTTGGCAGTTGCATGCCACACGTTCGGGGTGGCGACGAGGTGTCTGCCCCAGTTGTGACTGGGCTGCAATGACACTAAGGCAAATTTCCCAATTGGCATTAAAGAGAAAGAAAAACAACAAACAAACAAGAAAACACGTTTCATGCCGTAACGACATTTTGCAAATGAGAAGTAAACAGGCATCAAGTCAAAACTGCTGGTCATTACTACAGAAGGGGAGAGTGCACTTAAGTCACAAAAATGTCAAGGGAACATGAGGGTCAAGAGCATTAGAGGGCGGGCTTTGGAAGCTACCCTGACGTCAGGGATGAAAACAGTCCAGCCGAAGATGTTTTTGAGAAAATCAGGTTTTTTCGCGTAATCCGAGTGTTTTTCCCGCCAAAAAAGGTCAAGAATTCGAGCAAACCGTCTTCGCTGACATGGAAAAACAATTCCTAATTGCACTGGAATCGAATTTGGTAAAAAGCCGTCAACGCTTTCCTGAGATTCTGGCATGCTTAAAGGGTTTGACCGGAGATAGCACAAGGTGGGTCCGGGCTGATATATCGCTAAGCCGTCCTGTGGGTGGATTTGTGGGGTGGTTTGAGGGTGGGGGGGGGGGGGAGGGGGAGAGAGAAATAGAGAAAAGAAAATTTGTCTAGACGTTTTTATGCAATCAAACTCAGGTCTGGAATGAATCATGGTGGCATTACGGTCAACTGACGACGCTAATCTTTTAGGTAATTAAATTCTTCATTGAGTTAACCGGGGTGGCTGGAGGTTTTCAAATAATATGTGGGTGTTTAGCCCACGCCACTGTCTCTAGATTATGTTTGAGAGAGAGAGAGAGAGAGAGAGAGAGAGAGAGAGAGAGAGAGAGAGGGAGAGGGAGAGAGAGAGAGGGAGAGGGAGAGAGAGAGAGAGAGAGAGAGAGAGAGAGAGAGAGAGAGAGAAAGAGAGAGAGAGAGAGAGAGAGTTGGTAGAGAGAAAGTTTTTTCTCAATTTTCTTTGTTGAACCAACAACAAAACACAGACAGACAGACCGAAAGGCACACTGACAGATAGACAGACGGACAAAGAGGTACACAAACACACAGATAAACGGACAGATAGACAAACTAATACTCAGACAGATAGGTAGATAGATAGATAGATAGATAGATAGATAGATAGATAGATAGATAGATAGATAGATAGATAGATAGATAGATAGATAGATAGATAGATAGATAGATAGATAGATAGATAGATAGCGTACGAGGTTAACTGCCGATAAATGATTTCCTTGCGTTCAATTGTGAAGAATGTCGCCTCAATCAATGATTTAAAGGACAACTACTTTGATCGCCAATTGAAGGAGGTTGGCCAGTACAGAATAACAAAAGGTTTACACTCACGACTGTCAGAATATGTTCCGAAAATATAGACAGCGGCCTCAGTTCTTGTTTGTTACAAATTCACTTTTTCCACAACTGAGAAATCCGACGTTGAAATTTTTACGTTCTTTGGTATGATGATAAGGAATTAGAATACATCGGAATTGTGAAACAGCTTGATAAGTGCCAACTTGCATTTTAAACAGGCGTCACAGTGTGCATTTGTTATATCTCTTCTACATACTAAAAAGTCGCCAGTGTATCTGAAAATGGAGATAGAACAGAAAAGAAATAAACTCGCCTGGCAATGAACATGAATTTCTCAATTATTGATGCATTTAATCCAGTTGAAACATGTCAGAAAAGTTATTTCCACATTAACATTTCTATTTCCTGAATCTAGTTACATTTGGCCTTTCACTTTTATGTCTACCTCGATTGATTTCTGTTGGCAGCTGTTTCGTGGCGTGATCCTATCTGGCTTAGACACGCACGGCCAGGCAGGGTGATCACGCTATTTAAAAATTTAATTTTAGGGTGGTCTAGAGACAAGGTGGTCGCCTCCTGTGTCGAAGGTACCGGGTTCGATCCACGGTCGGTGCAGGAATGTTGGAATTGGGGGGGGGGGGGGGAGGAGGAGAAATTCATGTCC
Organism: Onchidella celtica; assembly: GCA_963931925.1. NCBI lineage: Eukaryota > Metazoa > Mollusca > Gastropoda > Systellommatophora > Onchidiidae > Onchidella > Onchidella celtica. The sequence goes on along the minus strand of OZ007574.1, from coordinate 52,956,660 downwards.
CTGGTGCCACGGTCGGTAGAGTCTAGCACCTAGTCTTCTCTGATAAGGACGAAAAACTCGGAGGGTCCGTGTGCACGTTATGCAGGTTAAATGTACTTTAGCATTTGAACGTCGAGAACAGCAGAACGAATAAGTCAGCTGCCCTAGCAAAATAGTCTAAAAAAAACGAATTCTCACCACAAAAAAACAACAACACACACACAGAAACAAGAACAAGAAACAATCAAAACTAGAAAAGTGAGGTGTAAATGCCAAGGCCAGCGGAACCTCCTAAAATGAAGACCGAAACACAGAACATTTTAATTTAAAAGTTTTTAAAAATCCATACCACAAAAAACAGACTAAACATTTGATAAGAAAAATAAATAAAAAAACAAAAAACGAGAAAAGGGAGATGTTAATGCCAGGGGCAGCAGCCAAACCTCCTAAAATAAAGATATAAAAACACTGGCGCTTTTGGTAGAGCCTGAAACAGGAAGACCAGAACAGACCAAATAAAAGTAGAGCCTGAAACAGGAAGACCAGAACAGACCAAATAAAAGTAGAGCCTGAAACAGGAAGACCAGAACAGACCAAATAAAAGTAGAGCCTGAAGCAGGAAGACCAGAACAGACCAAATAAAAGTAGAGCCTGAAGCAGGAAGACCAGAACAGACCAAATAAAAGTAGAGCCTGAAGCAGGAAGACCAGAACAGACCAAATAAAAGTAGAGCCTGAAGCAGGAAGACCAGAACAGACCAAATAAAAGTAGAGCCTGAAGCAGGAAGACCAGAACAGACCAAATAAAAGTAGAGCCTGAAGCAGGAAGACCAGAACAGACCAAATAAAAGTAGAGCCTGAAGCAGGAAGACCAGAACAGACCAAATAAAAGTAGAGCCTGAAACAGGAAGACCAGAACAGACCAAATAAAAGTAGAGCCTGAAGCAGGAAGACCAGAACAGACCAAATAAAAGTAGAGCCTGAAGCAGGAAGACCAGAACAGACCAAATAAAAGTAGAGCCTGAAGCAGGAAGACCAGAACAGACCAAATAAAAGTAGAGCCTGAAGCAGGAAGACCAGAACAGACCAAATAAAAGTTTACTCTCACGGTCAGAATATCTTCTGGAAAGACTGACCCTGACCCTGACCCTGTTGAAAATGACCCTCTGAATTATTGATGAACTTAATCCAACTTAAACATGCCAGAAAATTTATTATTATTTTTTTTCCATATCAACATTTCTATTCCGTCAATCTGATTATATTTGGCCTGCACCTCCACGTATTCCTGGATTGATTCTTATTGACAGCAGCTCTTCCGTGGCGTGATCCTGTCTGGCTTAGACACGCAAGGCCAGGTGGGTTTATCACGCTATTTACCGGCCAGCTTTCCTGCCCTGGATTTGATGTTTTAGTTCTTTATTTTGGGAAGTTTCGCTGCTCCAGGCATTGGCACGGCAGTGCGTTCTTGTTTTTATTTTTCTTGCTTTTGTTTCTGTGTTTTTTTGTTGTTTTTTTTGTGGTAGGGATCAGTGAAGTTATTTAGAATTTTGCCCGGGCCGCGGCCTTGTTGGGCCTGCTCTTAATAATAATAATAATAAATAGAATTTCTATAGCGCATTATTATAAAAAAAAAAGTGGTGGGAGTAATTCATTGTGGTACAATTTTGCCCCTTTTATTTTTTGCTCGACTCTACAGCCTAAATGACAGATTCAGCAATGGTACAGTTAATTTTCCAAGGTGTCAACTTATCCAGCCCAATCGCTATTGTATCGACCGATTATGTTGATTCAAGTTTCAGCTATTTTTAAATAAAAGTTGTAAAAATGAAAAATACAATGATCTTTGTTTTGGCTCCCTGTAGTAAGCCCACCGCACCGGAAACGATGTATTAATACGCATTCATCTATATATATATATATATATAATTGGGTAAAATTGGACGGTTGTACTCTATAGCTGAAAAAAACTACTGAACGTAGAGCCATGAAAAAATTACTGAAAGTAGTTCAAAGTCTGGGCAAGGTTTGTATCAATTCATTTTAATGATGCAACAACCTTAAAAATTTAGAAAAATAGAAAATAAAATGGGCCGTTCGAGGTTTTCCCATTTGTCATTTTTACAGCTCAGACAGGGCCGAGTGTACTAAGATATTTTGGTAACTCGAAACTTTGGTCACCTAAGGCTCAGGAACCGCATCACACTCAGCCTTCAAAACTTTGCACAACAGCATATTATCAATGCGAAATTAACATGGGCTATATTAGAAATTATGAAATGTTCAGGCTTCTACGTTTCATTTTCCATTGTTTCGGCATCATTTAGATCTATTTCGAGTCATGGTTCGACATTTTAAGGTTCGTTATCACTTCCAGCGATGTGTTCACTATCAACACACTAACCCGTGCGCAAATCATGCTATTGTACGGGACGCGCAGGGTGTCAACTCACAAAGGCAGAGCAGTAAGACTTAATTAAGAACAAACAAACAAAAATAAAATAAACAAATAGGAACAGGCAAGATGAAGCAGGTCCATAATAACCACCCAGAACTGAAATTAATATTCAAACCGACTTATCCCGGTCAGGGCCGGGGACCTCAGCTGGTTTCTAATAAAATGATTACTCAATGCGCTGCACATTGCATCAATGATTCATGCATACACTTTCCAAATCTCATACTAAAACACGCACTCTCATCCATACACACTCTCAGTTTCACACACATTGACGCTCTTAGTCATATAGCACTAGCTTATATAATCAATCATAACATCAAAGTACAGAATAGAATTTTTGAAATTTTAACAGTTTCGGGGGAAAAGGTGATGTTTTACGCATTTCTTAAAGCTTTCAAGATTCGGTGATTCCCGAATGTTCAAGGGTCTCTGGTTCCAGATAAAAGGGTCCAAAATAATTGAAGGATCTATGGCCTATAGGTTTATAGTTTTTAGATGGGATTCTTACAGTGTGGCCACATGTCGAGCCGCGCTACCAGCTCGCTATGATCAGGCGACGGTCGCATTATTACAAAATAAAGACCTTTGAAAATATGCCCGCACACACCTTTAGGCCTTCTGATGCATAATGTGATATTTTGTAGGATTCAAGGCTCACCGGTTTAAAAAGCCTTTCATTGACGATGTGCTTGAAAAAAGACACTAGACAGAAAGTGAAAGCGCGCAAAAACCTCACGATCTTTAGGAGGGCACGGGGTCACGACACACCGCTTGAGCGACGAGCGATGTTAAATGGCAAGTTATTTATCGTCGCTCATAGCGAGCCCCTAGCTAGCGGTAATCGCTTGTGGTGTGGACACCTAAGTTAGGTTTAATGCATTTATTCCCGTCGCTTCACTACAGTGTAGCTCACCGCTTGGCCCATCGCTAGACATGTGGCCACACACTTACAGTGTGGCCACATGTCGAGCCTCGCTACCAGCTCGCTGTGATCAGGCGACGGTCGTGTTGTGAGCGATGGAGCTTGGGTGGCCACACCACTAGCTAGGGATTTCCAAGCTACAGGCTAGCCCTTAGCCTTGGCAATAGCTCATGGTGTGGACGGTTCATGCGATTATAGCTAGCCCAGTAGCTCGCTTGTAGCTCGCTGAGATTCATTCAGTTAGTCTATGGACCTTGTTGGGCTGGAATAAACTCGACTTATTTTTAATGCAACTATTAAGATAACCCACAAACTAGCTATGGTTTATTCATTTTGCTTCATTTCATCCTCCACACAGTAAATAAATTGAATGAACAACAATAAGATATAATAGACAAAAAATAACAGTTTATTAAAAGAATAAAAATAAGAACAAAAGCATTTACGTTCGTTCATAAGTGCGATAACACTCTTCGTCGACGAAAACCGCACTCTGTGTGGTGGCTGTTGACGGAATATTTTCAAGATCTGAGCTACAAACTCAACTTGACGCAAACATTGCTGAACTCCCAACAGGCTCTGGTCTACGGAATTCAAACATCCGGCTTCCCTATTTTCTCATCGGAGACACAGCTCATGCTCTGAAACCTTATCTAATAGTTACCATCAATTCAAAGTTAACACGTGATCTGAAAATATTTACTTATCGTCATTCGCAAACAAGGCGTTGTGTCGAGTATGCCTTCGGGGTTCTAGCAGCAAAATGGCGAGTGTTGAAGACGGCCATATCAACTGTTAAGATTGTCCTTGCTACCGTCGCATTGCTTGGTAGTCCATCGGGATCCGATGATGACGTTGTTTCTCTGCTCTCAGCGATGGCGTCGCATGCGGCTCCACAGAACGAAGCTGGAAGAGGTGCCTGCAGGTGTCGCATTGAAAGTTTGTATTTGGACCGAGGTGGACGCTGCCCTGTGGCGTCTGTCCCTTGCCGCAGCGAGTCGCTGTCGCCGGTCCTCCTCAAAGGCAGTGGTTGCCTTGGAGGTGAGAGACCTCCATCCTGATCTATTGGAGGCACACGCTTCCAGCTGACGTGGCTGAATGCCGCTCCACTTGAGGTTGTTTTTCAAGGTGTCCTTGTACCTCAGTTTTGGGCGTCCTTGTTTGCGCGAACCCTCTTCCAGCTCTCCATACATGACTTGTCTGGGTATGCGGCTGTCATCCATTCGTACTACATGGCCTGTCCAGCGCATCTGAGCCTTCAGCAGCATCGACTCAATGCTTGTGGAGCCAGCTCTGTCTAGCACCTCCTGGTTGGTGACTCTGTCCTGCCAGCGGATGTTCATAATCATCCGCAATTATTGACATTAAAAGTTTGAACAGAATGGAAACAGAACACGAAGAGTGGGATGATGCTCCAGCCCAAGATGGTGATAGGCGGGTGAGGCGCTACCAAGATCGACCAGGACAACATGCAACATGAATGAGAGAGCAATTGGTGAAATATTTTGTGGGTCCTGGTGCCGTGGCTTGGCAAGAAAATTATATCTAAATTTCTTCTATGAATATTACCCAAAGATGATGTTTTGTTTTGTTGTTGTTGTTTTAATTTCTTCCACTGCAATGTGAAGGATTCTAATATTATTAATAAAGAAATACAAGCACTGGTCACAAGCGAATGTACAAAAATTACATTGGAGCTACATTGAAAATCATTAATATCTCAATTAATATTGAAGAGAAAAACGGTATTTTCCACCTTTCATTATGGCTGCTTGAAAAAAAATAATTAATTTTATAGATACAGTCCTATTACATGTATACTTATTGTTCATTTTTTTTTTATCTGCTCAAAATATCGCAGCACTTTCTTGCGACCAATTCAGTTGGGGATCGAAATCAACACAATTATTACAAAATAAAATGAGCATCAAGACCTTTCAAAATATGCCCACACACACCTTTACGCCTTCTGATGCGTAATGTGATATTTTGTAGAATTGAAGACTCACCGGTTAAAAAAGCCTTTTATTTATGATGTGCTTGAAAAAGACTCTAGATAGAAAGTGAAGGTGCGCAAAAACCGCACGCCTACAGGAGGGCACGAGGTCACGACACATCGCTTGAGCGACGAGCGATGTTAAATGGCAAGTTATTTATCGTCGCTCATAGCGAGCACCTAGCTAGCGGTAATCGCTAGTGGTGTGGACACCTAGTTTAGGTTTAATGTATTTATTTCCGTCGCTTCGCTACAGTGTAGCTCACCGCTTGGCTCATCGCTAGACATGTGGCCACACACTTAAGATTGTTTTGTCACTTGATGACCTTAGTGAACGAGAAGGTGTGTTGACTTGTAAAGAATTTTTGAGATAGCTGGGTGCGGTGTTATTTAAACATCTGTAGAAAAAAAAACAACAGCAATTTTGTATGTAATTCTTTCTGTTATACGAAGCCAGTGCAGTTCTTTTAATAGAGGCTTTCAACACCGGGTACCTCACCTAGTAGTGTAAGGGAATCAAGGGCGGAAACACTCGTGGTTGGGCGGGTACCCTTCCTGTAGTATGTCTGGTTCTTCCACATTTATTAGATTTTAATTGGCCAATTTTAATTGATCAAGTTCTGAAACTCGAGCCAGGAACCTGACGATAATCTGGCAAATAGGATTGAAGTCAATTTGGCACATAGGAATGACGTCGTTCCTACAAAGATCCGCTCATTGACAATATCGTATCGATGTCCCTTTGATGGTTCTTTGATGGTAATTCTACCAATCTTACGGAAATCTACGTCGGAATGACGTTGCGATTTTATCTTAAATCCTCTAATAGTGTAAGGGATTCATTGGTGGAAACATTCATTTTGTTGGACTGGGTTCCCTTCCTGTAGTCTCTGGTTCTTCCACACAATTCGATTTTAATTGGTTTTACTGTTAATAATTGATCAAGCTCTAAGAATCAATCTACGGTAAGGCACACCCCAGCCCGCAAAATTACGACAATCCTACATGTAAGAGTGACTTCAAGTTTGCACTCAGAAACTAATGTCTTTCCTATGTAGATATTTTGCTTACCACATCATGCCGACGTCAGTGTGACGTAGGGAACCCGCCAGCTACGGTAATCATAGTGACTCTATGGAAATCTTATTTAAATTTATATCGGAAGGACGTACGGATGCTGGCAGGGACTCGATTTTTGGACGGAGTTCTTTTTCTGTAGTCTCTCTGATTCTCCCACTCCATTACTTTTTATTGGCGAAATTTGATCCGCCAATGTATCTTTAACGTGCGCAACACGCACACCGGCCCTCTGAGTTTTTCGTCCTTATCCGAGAAGACTAGGTGTTCGACTCCACCTATCATAGGATCAGGGAAAGGAATTTTTTCCCCTCGAAAAGAAATTCCAACATGCCTGCACCGACCGGGGATCGAACCCGGTACCGGCCGTCGTCATGGGGGGCGAGCACCTTGCCACTGGACCACCGTGTCTCCTACGCCCCAAACCAAGCACAGTTGCACCGACTTTTTTCCCATACATCTTCTCTGTTTGTTTTTTTTTCTTCTTTACAAAATGACTAAATAAACACGAGCCTTGAGTTGAATGGCTCTTTTGATGGAAAATCCCTGCACTGCCTGCCCTCAGATGTAATTTGAACCACTAAACAAAGAGTGACAATGCAGTTATCTCTAGATCAAAACCGGGGAAATTAGAAGGCATGAAAGAGTAATCGTGACAGAGTTCTGAAGATCTGGCCTTTGATCTCGGGTGAACTCTCTTTCTCATTCCACATCCCACTGCTTGGTCACAAACAAGGGGACAAAAATGATGACTCTCGTGGTGAAAATCAATACACAAGAGAAATTGTGCTGTTCTCAATGTTATGAAATAGCTTAAATCATCCATCTTGCTTACTTTAGACTGTGGGATCCTTGAAAACCCTATTTCCTGCCTGCACTCATGATAAGATAAGACATGGCACACACATCTCATGCATTATTACAAAAACATGTCATACCCCCAGTGCAAGCACAATAAATCATCCCCTAATGGTCTGTTTACACTTGCAGGTTTTAGGAATAGACAAAAAAAAAGGAATGGGGGACTGTGTGGGAAGAACTCTCCTGGCTTTCCGTCTTTTCTTTTCCGATGTCCCCTTTCGAAACGTTGTTTGTTTACACTGGTCCGTTTTCTGAATGAGAAGCGATGGGCATCGTTTGTTTTGGTCATGTTTCAAAGGGGGAAGTCGGAAAAACAAAAGACGGAAAGCCAGGAGAGTTCTTCCCACACAGTCCCCCATTCCTTTTTTCTATTCCTAAAATCTACCAGTGTAAACAGACCATTAAGCTGGGTTCTCATGTGTACGGAAACGGAAACGGCAAAAAATCCCTCATATGGTAAAATGAAAGAGTGTTTCCATGAGTACGGAAACGGCGTGCGGAAACATTCTTTCTACTTCACTACTTGAAGGCTCTTTGACGTTTCCGTTGCCGTTTCCGTATACATGAGAACCCAGCTTAAGAATGACAAGAGTCTAAATCCCTTCGGTCAACCTTTGATAAACTGATGATCGAACTGTCATGATTGTGCTCATAGATTATAATGGTACAATTTTTTTTTTCTTTTTAGTAATGTTTACTAATTACACACACTACATTCGTTTGATATTTTGACACACAATTTAGAAGGCCTGTAGAAGTACTGTGTAGTGTGTAACTGAGTTCAGCCAAGAAGTGGAGATAGAGCCGTATCATTCGAAGGGGACGTAATGAAATACCATGGCATGGAACCTTCAACATGGCACACATCTAGCTACGTCTTGTTGAGTTGAACTGCAGATGGCAAGAAGAACGTTCTGTACCTTTCTCTGTCTGCTTTGATATGTATAATTCTATTGCTCTTGGGTGATGAAGAAATTTGATGAAACAAAGGATGGCGGCTTTAATTTAGGATGGATATCATTTGCTTGCACGAGCATTTGAGCACGGATGGTCATGACGAGAACTTACTCCGTTTGTTCAAGCTCCACTTTGTGAACAACTGAGGAGAAATTCGACGTTAAACGTCTGTGGCTTTAGCATTATGATCAGGAGTTAAGTGCCACAACGCATTTCAAACAAGTGTCAAAGTGTGCATGTTATACCTTTTCTACATACAAAAAGATCTCCAGTTTTTTCGGAAAAATGGAGATAGAACAAACAAGAACTAAGGTAGCGACATTTCTCCCCGGTTAAGAGCCATTTTGCTTTGACCCACGAAAGAGAATTCATTAAAGTGAGCATGTTATTCTGGTCAATAAGAGCTTTACCTTAGACATCGACTCAGCCATTTTCTTCCTGAATGCGTCCGGCAAGATCTAGTGTAATCGTCCTACAAGGGCTCATGAGAAAAATGCCGTGTCTGTCATTTCGCATGTTTTCTTGATGACCCACACTGGCGGAAATTCCTTGAAAGGCTGACACTTTTTCCATCTCCTCTCTTTGTTTATTTGTTGTTCTGTCATGAACGGCAAAACCGCTAAGGACCTCTTTTTACAGGCCAGGAAAAGCAACAACACCAAGAACCGTTTTGCCTGAAGTGTGTTCCTTATCTTAAATACACTTTTACTCATGTAAATAAATGCGGTTTACCTGATTGCGTCCCAAGCGTTTGGCCCTAGGGGCGCATACATATGCATAGGGCAGTGGTTCTTAACCTGGGTTCGGTCGAACCCCAGGGGTTCGGTGAGTCAGTTTCAGGGGCTCGGCGGTTTGGTTCACCCCACTCGTATATTTGAAGAAAAAAAAAAGCACATTTTATTTTTCCAACTACGAAGGGTTCGATGAATGCATGTATGGAACTTGTGGGGTTCAGTACTTCCAACAAGGTTAAGAACCACTGGAATAGGGTATACCTAGGTACATATCCCTGGCCCCGTCCTCATTCTCAACCCCTTCATCTCATCGAATCCCTAACCCTGCCCCCTACTCCTTTCAGCTAAGAAAAAAAAATCTGAAAGAATAATTAATTACAGCTGTTATTAGAAGTATTTCAGGAGGAGCACTCTAGCTCTGGAGTCCCAAAAGGCATTAAAATACGTATCCTTGAGGCAAAAACAGTTGTGTGACCTACGTACTTATAACAACGTTCTCTTATTTATTTTTTCTGCAGAGATGACTGGTCCTGTCGTGAACGGCAATAGCGCTAAGACAAGGATGTCTTTTTACAGTCCAGGAAAAACGACTACAGCAAGAAGTGTTTTGCCTGAAATGCACTCCTTATCTTAAATACACTTTCTGGACATGTAAATAACTATTTTGGAATATTCGAGATACAGGATACCGAGACCAATCAATTGGTCCTACTCCGTCCATCGACTTGCGATGTCAGCAATGCAACAATTGGCACCACACCACTTCATAATTGAACGAAAAAGAATAGTACTCGCTGTATAAATTTATAAGTGCGCAATTTGTGGACATACAGTGGGAGAAGGAACAGTTTGTTTCCTCGATATTCTGTGTCTAGGAGAATATTTTGCTTCACTATCGCAAAAATCAAATTCCTTCATAATGGATTGTATACATTATTGGGTTTTCTTGCAACAGAAATGCCGCACACATGAAAACATGCCGTTCGAACACATGAAAACATTTTCTCTTCTTGCTATTAGATAGATTTTTGCCGTTTGTGTTTCCGTACCCAAGAAAACACAGTATAAAGCTGGGTTCTCGTGTGTACGGAAATGGAAATGACAATGGACACGTCGTAAACCCTTCAAGTGGTGAAATAGATAGAATTGTCTTCATTTGTACAAGAACGCCATTTCCGCACACACGGAAACACTATTTGATGAATTTTTGACGTGTCCGTCGCGTTTTTTGTGTTCGTACACATGAAAACCCAGCTTAAGGCGAAAAACAAGTTATCGTAAACAGTCGTGTGAATACTCGTGTGCCGTTTCACGACCAGGCTAACACGGTGTTCAGGAACGAGCGTCTGTCATTATCCCCCAGATAACACCCGGTCACTGCATGCAAACGTGCCGGGTCGCCCCAATTCCCATCAAGAGTTGGGAGAGACAGGCTATTTAATATATCCCTTCTCCAGCGACCACAGCATTAAGTGGGTATGAAGAGAGAATATCTCCCGGACCTGTCTCCCCAACTGTTCATTATAAATTCCATTCACGTTTTCGCTTCATTTTATTTCAGCCTCAACTGTCGAGACGCATTAAATTTTGTTTGAATTTCAACTCACCCGACATGAAACATCGACATGATAAGAGGACAATTTCGGAAGGGACTACTCAGTTTGTCGTGTCTCTTCGATGTCACGATACGTCGTAGATAATGGATAGACACAGACAGCGATAAAATCAGCGAAAATTGAAGGTAAAAGGATGAGCGCATTAATTTTTCAGATGGTAATAATATGTTTCTGTTATAATATGGATGAGAGTCTGGTATTGACCGAAGAGACAACCTAGGATGAAAATGTTTTCTTTTGTTTGCTTTCTGGCAATTATTTTCGAAAATCAAAAGACTGTGAACAATAGCGTAAATATCAGTGAATATTGGAGATAAGATTTTTGCATTAATGTTTCAGATGTGTGGTCGTCTCTGTAATGTAGATGAAAGGCTGGTATTGTCTATGAGACGGCAAAAAGATGAAATGTTATTTGTCTGCTCTTCTTCTTTGTTGGAACATCGTTTTCAAAATGGAGAGGCCCTATACAGCTTTACAATAACCTGAATTTTTAAAGTCTGAATTAGAGATATCGATTTTCTGTGACCATCGAGGTGCATGGGACGTGGGTGACAATCATCTACAGATGCCAACTTAATTGCCGCTAACAAGACTGCAGGGGAACACCCAGACCCGAGACAAAGAATACCGAGACAGTTCAATTCGCCACAGTCCGTCCGTCGACTTGCGCGCGTATCATCCACGTCAACAATGCAACAATTCGCACCACACCCCTTCATAAATGAACAAACAGAACTAGTACCACAGAGCTCTGTGAGTAGTATTCACCCTGCTAGTACGCGCGCAAGATGTGGACATAATTATAGTGAAAGAAGGAATGGTTCGTCTCAGTATTCTCTGTCTCGACCCAAACTACATAGTCATGCCAGTAGTAATAAACAAAGTCACAGGGTGTTTGGATTGACCAATTCAGATAAAGTGTATTGTGTTTAGGTCTTAATTTTAGAAGGGTATTTATACACCACTTTTCTTGTAGTGATTTTTCTTGTTCTTGTTTCTGTGTGTTTTTACGTTGGGATTAGTTGTTTTAAATTTTTTTCCCGGACAGCGGCCTTGTTCGGCCTGCTCTTCTCGATTTTCAACTGCATATTAGGTATCTTTAACTTGTCTCGTCTTGTCAAGACGAGACAAGATCAGAAACGAAGTCACAAGAGACGTGGTAGGAGCAACATCAGTCCTACAACACATCGAACATCAGAAGATCAAGTGGTTCGGACACCTCACACGGATGCCTACAAACCAACCAGCTCTTCAGGCATACAATACCAGATACTCTGGCTGGAGAGCCAGAGGAAGACCAAGGCGACGCTGGAGCGACTCCGTGGCAGACAGACACACTCAGAGATCACCAGATGTCCCTCCTCCAGGCAACTCGCCCTGCTGCCGGCAGACGACTGTGTCTCCCCGCGACGCCCACTGGTACAAGCGGAAGGGAAAAGTAAAGTAAGTACGGTACCTTTAACGTGCGACACGTGCACACGGGCCCTCCGAGTTTTTTTTGACTGTATCCAAGAAGACTAGGAGCTCGACCCTACGTACTACAGGATTAGGGGACAGGAATTCCCCCCCACCCCCACCCCCCCAAACATTCCAGCATGCCTACGCCTTGCAGGAATCAAACTCGGTCCCTTCGACATGAGAGGCGAGCACTCTGCCGCAAAACCAGCATGTCCCGTACACAAAAATGTTGGACCATTTGCATTTCAGATGTCACAGAAAGTAAATTAATTTTACATATTGAGATTATCATTCTGTATTGACTTGATGGAGATTTACAGCTAAAATATTCTGTCATGAACTGATTAAAATGTGGCATACTATATTAAAAAAAAATAAATGGTAAGTTGCAAATGTTTTTAGAAATTGATCATTTCAATGCATATTAAGTGGTTTAGTACAATTAAAAACAAGACGCCATGTCTATAGAGAAGGCAAAACTGTGTCTACGGAGGTTACCGGTGTCATTTAAGATAAGTTACACCGTCCTGTGAGATATGTCTGTAAAATAAATACGAATTAAAAACTTGAAATAAACTTCTTCCTCTTTCGCTTCATGTTTGTCCCATGTAGGCCAAAGTTCGGATTAACGCAACTAAACATCCTTTAACACAACAATTCTCTGAACTATGCGCTCTGGCGTGCCATGAAGCTTTCTTTTCGCTTCTAGCGTGGTAATAAATACCTCCATACCGAATCCAAATCAGAGCTGAGCTAATCACATCCTGTTTTGCACTCGCAGACAATACATTGGGCGCCCGCTGTTTGTACTTGCAAGCAGACAATGCAGTCTGGGTCGGAAACAGTAAATCGCTGCTGTACAATGACGCCCGCCTCTCTTTGAGAAATTGTCCGTTCTGTCTAAGTCAGTGGTTCTCAACCTTTTTTTTACACTGTCGTCGCCCCGGGTAGGATCCAAATTTTCTTTCACCCCGCCCCTTCCCCTCATTCCCAGCCCTCCCCTACTGCCACCCTCCGCCAGAGTCTGTACTCATCGTCATAGTGCTAACTTTTTTGCCTAAGTCAGGCCAAAACAGAGAGTACCTGTTACGTCATTGCCCTATCCACGGTGCATCTATTAATGTAAAAATCATTCAAAAGTGCCAAGCCATTATCCTGAAAATAAAACTTTCTGTAATGGCCTCTCATTCATAGACGTAGGCCATTTTGCTTCTGGGGTTGTTTCAGCCAACGTGGATGGTGGTCACTTTTACCTAGAGTCATTTTTGGCCTAAGTCTGACTGCATTGCAAAAGAATAAATACGTTTTATTTTGTGCGATTTTCTCAAAGGTGCAAAATATGACTTAGGCCAAAAAAGGTCAGCACCATGACGTCATACCCAATAGGCCTACGTACATTTCACAAGTAGACAGACTTACCACACAAATTATGATGACAAGTATTTCATAGCTATTAATGACAACAGGCGAATTCTTTTTGCATGATAAAACAGAAATGATTCTCCATCTATCATATGAACTTCAAAAATAAATTTTAAAAAAAGCTTTTTCTGTTAAAAAAAAAACAACATCTATGCGTGCTATTGAGCCAAGTCAGTAGCTGCCCCGTATTTACCTCCCTCCCCCCCTCCAAAATCGCCCCCTGTCCCCATTGCTTTCAGTCCGTTGGTGCTGTTTTCTTAATTTTAGCACCCCCCCCCCTCCCCCACCCTTCTTGAAACCAACGCCCGGGTTGAGAACCACTGGTCTAAGTAGTTCAGTGTCTTCCCGAGCCAGACAGAATGTTCTGTGGTACAATGTAAATCACCCCTAACGACACACTTACACGAATGCGGTTTCCGTTTATTCTCCCGTCCACTGTTTTGATGCCTTTGTCATTTCTCAGCCGTCACAGAGAGATAGTGCAATTTTGATGGCCGGCGGCAACAACAACAACAACAACAACAACAAGAAACAAACAGGTAGACAAAGAATCAGACAAACCAACTCTGCGAGGACCAAAATTTCTGCCGGAAAATGAGAGTTTGGGGAATGGGGGAAAACAACACACCCGTCAAAACAAGACACCCGTCAAAACAAGACACCCGTCAAAACAAGACACCCGAAATTGAGGGGAGTCCCCGATACCAAAATTCCAATTTTCGCTATTTTAAACTTTTATGACCTAAATGATATATAGTTATGTTCCATAGGCTTGTGTTAGTACAATCATGTCGTACATTTTTTCCCCATACACATTGCGGTTGCCATGGTAACGGCGGCCATATTGGATTTTAATGAAGATTTTATTTTCTCAATCATTTTCTAAGTTATATACATAGAGCCAAAAATTCTTTTTGCCTTCTTTCAAGAACACCTGAAATTAAATAGCTGACAAATTTTTCTTGTAATAATGTATTTATTCTGGATATGGCACATCGCTGATAGCGGCTTTTCTGCTCGTAATAATAATATACATAATTTTTAAAAGGTAGAGGAAGAAAATCTCTGTTATTATCTAGATTTCTTCAAAGTGTCGTCGAACATGCGCAATTTGATAATAAAGTGGATGGACAAACCTGAGACACAGAATACCGAGCCGGACCATTCCTTCTTTCAATATATCATGTCCACAACTTGTGCGCGTATAAACACTGTGCAGTACTACTCACAAAAGCTCTGCCACTGTGGTACTCCACTTTTTCATTCAATTATGAAGGGGTCTGGTGCGACTTGTTGAATTGTTGACATGGATGATGCGCGCGCAAGTCGACGGTCGGAATTTCGCGAACTGAACCGTCTCGGAATTCTTTGTCTCGGGACAAACTCTCTGGGGCCAAAACTATCATTATACCTAACAGTATTCTTCCGTCACAGAAATATGGCTGTCTGTTTTCAACATAGACTTTCTAACATTCTTTGCAGAGCTATTCATTTTGCATCGAACTTATCACGACGTAATGTCTCATGCGTCGATAATAAATAATAATAATAATGATAATTAGCTGGTACAGCGCTCAGTTTCGCTAAAGAATGATGTGCTCTAAGGCGCTGAACTAATTTAGAAACAGGGTTAACATAATATTACATGTAAAATCAATTCATCATGCTTCCACTCACACACATTAAGAAAACTTAATCTACTCTCATCCTCAAACCTCTGAGACCAAAAGGGACATCATTCAGTTTCAACGGAAACATTCCTAAATAATTAACTTTTGAGTCTGTTTTTAAGTACGATGATGTTCATAGTTTTCCTGGTGTCAACGCCAATGTTGTTTCACAATTTATGCTCACCAATACAAAAAAACCGTTTCACCGATGATAAAACAGAACGCTGTGACACTGTGACCAAAGATAATAGATGCAATAAGATGAGACAATCCCTTCTTTACGCCTCTAAAAAAAAAAACGTGCACAGTTTGCTCGCTGATTGAGGTGCGGGGTCCACTGCGCATTGCATAAGAAACAGGCTTTATTCATATAATAATAAATTCATGACGCGGATTTGTGATAGTGCGACAGCGACAGAAGTTATAATTACAAAATAAGTGACGTCAATCAAGGCCTAAAGCGATAGCTGACCCCTGAACAAAATTCGATTTGATTTATTTTCCCTATTTGGCTTTGCAAAATACTGCAATGTTCATGACTTCCGTGCATTCGCCGCTATGTGGCGGTGCGAAATCTGTGCATGCTAAACGCGCCAGCTGTCTCATCTTATTGTATCCAATATCTTTGCTGTTACTGCAGTCAAAATGTGATTCAGACATTTAACAAAAGGATCTTGTCATAGGTACGGACGCACCCCAAACGTTTTGTACTAGGGGCGCGTAAGGAAACATATCTATCCCCAACCCCGTCCTTATCCTCAACCATAATTCTTATCGAATCCCTAACCCTGCCCTCTCCCCTTTCAACCCCAAAAACAGGAGGAAAACAAAAAGAAAATCTGACAGAATAATTAATTAAGGCTGTTGTACGGAGTATTTCGGGAGGAGCTCTCTACCTAGTCTTGAGTCACGAAAGGCTTTAAAATACGTGCCCCTAGCGTAAACAAAATTTGGGGGGCGTACGTACTTGTGACAACATTCTCAGCAAAAAAAATTAGTCTTCTGTTTACTCACCTCCGAGCTGAGAGTATACGCTGACCACGCGCCGAGTCAAGTCCTTTTCTGTCTCAGATTTTGGATCAGAATGATGTGGACTACGAAGTTGAACGAGACCTTGCCCTCTGCGAGACTGCAACTAGTCTTGCCTCATCAGCTCAGGCGCGTCAAAACTGTCGGAAAGAGAGAGAGAGAGATATTGCTTGACTTGGCGCGTCACAGACCTTAATGTCAGAAATGATAACGGGTTTAATGAGCTGATGTCAAACAAAAAGACATTGTAAATTCAAGAGGAGGAGAAAATGAAGAAAACATAAAAACGATGCGAGGTAAAATGGATAGCGACGAAGGAGATAAAGACAATGTCAAAAACGTCAGTGAAGGACAGAGAGTGAAGAAAATGAGGAATAATTTGTGGGCGGAGATACAAGGTGATTTTTCATATTCCCAAATGCCAGCGAAATTCTATAATAGGAGAAATTCCCTGTCTATTGTTTAGCTTCCTATTGTTTTCCTCACGACAAATTGCGAGCTGTATTGGCTAATTTTCCACAGCTAACAAATCTCAGGGGCCAATCTCAAAAGAGGGGAGGTCAGAATCAGAAGGGGTCTAAGAGCCACTGGCACTTAGATCACTTGTAATTCAAACCCGTTATTTTATTTGAAGGAGAATAACGGCGGATCCAGGTACAAATGGTATTTTAGATCTCTTTTAATTCCAAACCCCCATTAATTATAGAAATACGAGGACAATCGAAAGAAAGTTCCCGAAATAAAAGGAATAAATCATGGGCAAATGTTTGCCCACAACAAAGACGAGTTTGCCGTACAAACAGACCCAAAAATAGGAATTTCTGAATGCAGTTTTCAAAATAAACATGTCGTGATCCATTTCGTAAACTATTCTGGCTTAGTTTCTGTACATTTTTCAGGCAAAGCAAATAATTGGAATAATTTTCTTTAGGAGGCTTAACAGTTACGATCTTTTAGAGAGCAATTTAACCCTTAATTTTCAAAATTTAACCCCCCCCCCACCCTTTTATAACACAACCTGTAGTCTGTCACGGGCTACACGCATGCCAGATATTATCTCAAATTTTGAAAAGAAAATCGCGTTACGCCCGTTTACCATGACATGTGGCGCTCCATGTGTGTGGTGTTGCAATTATACAGACGTCTGTTTTGTATATTGATAATCACAAAAGCGGTGGGCGGTGGTCAATGTGATGTCTCGATGATCAGGCAGGTTCAAAATGAACTCCAGAACAACGACTATATAGGCATTATCGACGCCCAACCTTGTTCAGACAACTCATACGTTCTTTTGTAGCAATTAGCATCACGAGTCTATGTGTTCTATAACGCACACAATATTATCTCTTCGTATTTGTAATGGAATCGACCAGTTGGGTGTTTTAGTTGACTGACACCTATGGATATTAGATCTTCGTCTTCTTCTTCTTTCGTTCACCAATCTAAACCTTCAGATTTGTTCTTTTAAGGAAATCTACGGTTTTCTGCAGTTCTGGCAGAGCGCCATAGAGTTTGACATTCAGGTCGGTGGGTTTGGGCCAATAATTATGTTTCTCGTAGTGCTGAGAGGAGTGTGCAGTTCTGCAATATAGTGCTCTGTGGTTATTATATAAAATGACAAACGAGAACAAAAAAACAAACAAATAAAAACACTAGATCCGTTCCAGTCAGCAAAGACCTCAACTTTTTTTTGGTTTCATTTTTGTTTCTAAAAAGTGGATTGTACGGAAAGCCAGCCAAATATTTTTAGGCATTGTCATTACTTGGGAATTCAAGATCATCATGTTTTAGGCGGGAAAGAGAAATTATTGCATGTTTTTCCCCTCTCTAGAAATAATTCGTGTCAACAAAGCCAGAAAGAAAAGACGTAGGCCCACGAAGATTGCCAGTATTTTCAGCAAAGCTGGCACGCCAGAATAAAGGGGTGGTCAAACTTGCTTAATGTTAGAGGCACCTACGATAAAACTTCATGTCATGTTCGAGAGCCTCGAGATATGAACAAAATTTACACACATGTTTTTATAGCTACCTACACATTTGTTACAAAAACGTTATGTAAGTATTAAGAAATATTTGAATGCAACAATATGTTTAACTGTATGCAGTTTTCAAATGATTAATTTGTATTATTTTCAGTAATCACTAAGCACACATCAAATGTTTTCAAAATCTTGACTGATGTCTGTTGTAACTATACTGAACGTTTTAAATACGGTAATGAACTACAGGAATATCTAAGAGAAATGTGTGAATGTCATAAACAAGTTAATCTGACAAGATCAGAACATGTTCTTTATGCCTGGGTTTGCACATGAAATGAGGGAGCCAATCCACTTGACGTAATGATAAACAGGCCTGTACAACACTGAGAATGTGAACAAATCAGTGAGCGAAAGCGTATTTAAATTCTTAAATATTTTTTTTACCAACCATGAACATTAAAACCTACGTTTCAAACCAACGGGATTTTAGCTTATACCCAATGAATACTTATAAAACGTGAAATTATTCTTACTTACATATTAACTGCGATGAAAAAAGAGCTCCGTCAACAAACATATTTCCACGAGCCGCATATTGAAGGTCAAAGAGCCGCCCGTGGCTCGCGAGCCTCGGTTTGGCCACCCTTGCCATAATAAATATATATTTATTTGGATCAATAAATTAAAAGAAACTGACATAAATGAACAAACAAAAAAAAAGGTGTATCACGTTGCAGATAAATTCAACAACAATTTCCCCACATCACATGTACAAGTCAAAAAGGTGAATTGGAAGCCAAAACATTTCAAATTACATTTCAAAATTACCGCAACGTAATAATATCCTGTTATTATCACCTTCTATCTCTATTACAGTATTCGTAACAACGACAAGAAAAACAACAACAACAACAACAAAATATACACATACAAAAAATCCTACCTATTATGAAACAATTTGCCTCCCCCCTTCCCCCATACGACACCCCAGCTGCTGAAGTCCATCGGAATATTCACTCTGAAAATCCCACTTCTAAATTTGGAATCGGCTTAACATGTTCGAGCAGAGATCGTGCTTTTTAATGACAGCTACGCAACGCACGGCAGTGTGAAACATCAAATAGGATACCGTGTCGTGTCAAAGTATGCAAACAAACAGCGTGAAATACGTGGACGTGGACGTTTTCGAGTCCAGGGACACAGATTAATGTCAGGCCTCCCATTGCCCTGGTCACGGATTTGTCAGCTTCCGCGTGTTATAAAAGAAAAGCAGACTCGACATTTATCATTTTAAAACTTGGACATACCTTTATTTCCAGAGAACGTGGAATGCCGTGTATTTCAATATTTCAAAGACCATAGCAAAGATTACAACACATACAGCGTTCCTGAAACAAAAAGCGAACACAGTATTAAAAATAGGCTCAGAACTGAATTGTTTGGGACTGCTTTCATTTAAACGGAAGGATGTCCCATTTTGGTCTCAGAGGTTTGAGGATGAGAGCAGATCAATTGTTTGTTAATGATCGTGTGTGAGTGGGAGCATGGTGAATTGATGTTATGTTAATCCTGTTTTTGATTTTGGTTCAGCGCCTAAGAGCACATCAGTTTTTGTGGATTTGAGCGCTGTACAAATTAATTATTACATGACATTATGGTTCTAAGTCTCGAAAATAAAATGTCGTGTACATTAAGGACATAAATTAAAGTCGTTCTGTTCCGTTTAATCTTCTTACAGTAATGGAGCTACAGGATGAACATGGGCGTATCTAAAACTTCGTGACAACGGGATAGAAAAACCATGAAACTTGGTGTACTGCTTCATTTTTTCATGAAACCTTAAAACTGACAAATGGTGGCTGTTCCTGGCAATTGAAAATTTTATTTTAAAATTGTATATTATTATAAACTAGATGACCTACCGGGCATTGCCCAGAATAAACAATCATGTGACCCACCCCCCCACCCCACCCCTCTCTCTCTCTCTCTAGTATAATAAAAGTAATAATCTACAGTCTTGCTTCAGAACTCATGCGCACACCAGAACACTACGCACCAAACTGAACGCTTGATACGGTTACTTTTTATGACATGCACGGTACTGTTATATTACGAAACAAAAATGCAAAAATACAGATGTTACTTTGCAATAAACATTGGTTATTTTTTGAAAAATACATGCTTGAAGTAAACAACTTTTAATTATAGCCATCACCTTCCTATCTCAATTGCCACCTTCCTGCCAAATTTGAGGCCTTTTGAGTGCCAAAGGTTGCAAGTTACTGAAATATATAACAGATAAATGTATAAATGGTAGTTGGCAGCAAGGAGTGGAGAGAGTGAATATGTTCTTCAGAGACTATTTGCGTGATTCTTCTGTGTATTTTGAATTGGCCATCAGGTCTACGATAGGCTTGAACTTGAAATTGAACTTTACCCTGGCACAACCGGTTTTGGACAAAATTCAGTCTTTAATATTATTATTTATTCACAGCTGTTTTGAGCCAGAAAAAAACAACACAAAGGTGCATTTCGTTTGAGTAGAACCGAAAAATGTGAACAGAACTTTCAATTTTCACCCCCCTTTACGAAATTGCTGGTTGAATAATAGCAAGTTCACATGTCACATCTGCGTATTCTCTGGGGCAAGGGGTCAACTAGTAGAACATGATATTTTTGCGGAGAAAAAAAAACGGGTTTGCGAGAACATTCTTAATGATTCAAAATAAAATATGTCACACGTAGTTCTCAAATTTTGTATCACATTCAGTGCTGATAAACAGAACCTCTTCTCTCTGGATCTCCAACACACATCCAGATTTCCAATGCTTTCCCGAGCTTCCAACACTCATCCGGATTTCCCGTGGCCATCCAGATTCCCGATGGCCATCCATATTTCCAACGCCTATTTGGATTTCCCATTGCCTTCCGGATTTCCAAGGCTCATCCCAACTTCCAACACTCATCCGAATTTCCCATGGCCCTCCAGATTCCCCAAGAGCCATCCAGATTTTCGATGGCCGTCCGGATTTGCAACGTTCATCCAGATTTCCAATGCTCATCTGAATTTTCCAAGTCCTACCTGGATCTCCATCGACAGCCAGGATTTACAATGCCCATTATCCAAGATGGGCAATCAAACATCAAGACATGAGCGAGTCCTCTAAACAAAAAGATTCATTCCTAACTATCTCTAAATTTTGAAGTTTTCTGCACTCAAAGACCCAGTCTCATTTCGCGACAAATTAGCCAGTTGTATCAGCTCTCCTTCGAAGATACCAATCTCTTTGTGAAACCTTTGCAGATTGAAAGCCCTCATTTAAATTCCAATTTCATTCCTGAAAATATCGCTACACTGATAAAAAACAAACAAACCCAAAACCAATCAACTGTATACTTCAATGTCGGCTTTTGAAAGTTTGATTCAGGGCGGGCTGTGAGGTTGGTTTCATTTCGTGTAATTAGGTAAACGGAGCTGTCAAATACAGGTGTTCTAATTAACTGGTTTATATTTGAACGATTGCACCCAATGCACCAATAAAAGTGGGGATATAGGTGGTAAAATGCGTTCAGGATGTTAACTGGCACACACACACACAAAAAAGAATGTATTTATTTCTTTACCTTTATGTAAGTTGTTGGTTTCTGTAGGTATCTTGGTCTATCTGAATCACTTGGGAAATAAAATTATTCCTGAACTCATCACACGAGACAGCACAAATTAAAAGTGTGAATCTTTTCATTAATTTATTATCATCATTATTATTATTATTATTGCGGCAAATTACTTACGCCGTGAGTTGGAAACATGGTTAAATAATATTAGAAAGTCATTATATGAAATAAACAGGCAGTCTTTGCGTCAGCCTGTTTATTGGAAACGTCCTACCTTTACATAATAATAATTATTATATTATATTAAATTATTATATATTTATAAATGATAGAATTCTCACGGACGTAATAATTTCACTAAATCTAAATAAGTTCCCGCCAACCAGCGACAACCACAGTGACGACAGATTAACCCCTTGTGTGCCTATAACCGATGAATCGGTTCTTTGGTCACGTCTGTGCTAATCACCGATGTATCAGTGCACAAGAATGCTAGGCTTTTTTGTTTTGGGAAGAAAGAAAGTCAAACTTTCTATTCATAAATGTTGCTGCAGTTAGTCTTCGTTCATCTCCCCCACTATTTTCTTCATGAATCGCCAAATGTGGAAGAATTCATGGCACACAAAGAGTTAAGACACAAAAGAAAGAGAACAGAATTACAAAACGTAATCTTCCCTTTGACATTCTTGAGCAAGATTCGCCACAAAAGAACTTCGCCAGTTCCATCATCATTAATCCGAGAAAAAAACAACCTCGAACAATTATGTAAAACGCAGTTAAGAATGCTTTATAAAAGCCATTAGCCACTTATCTGAAAAGCAGGATGTTTTTGAAAATATTTTGCAAGAGCAGAAGAAAGTCTGCCAGCATGGTTATAAAAACAGCCAATGACATAAGAGTACAGTTAAGAAGGACTTACCCGGATTAATATTATACATTGAGCGGATTTCATCCTCGGGAAGTCACGATGCCTTCTTTATTATTGAACAGTGACCGACAGTTTCATCAACGTCATTAACAATAAGCCAGTGAGAAATCTCGTCGAAAGTCATTCATAATCCCACGTGTAAGCAGAAAGACGGCGGATTTCAGCATATTCGGCAGATTTCGTCCTCAGGAAGACACAACACATTGTTTATTGACGAGTAAGTTGCATCTACATCAACGCCATTAACAACAAGCCAACGACAAGGCTGCACGCCACGCGAAAGATTGCTTGCATTGAACGGGTGGTTAATTTTAACATAGTGCGCGCGGGGCCATACGGACATAGCAGTTGCTAAGTTCATTCTACAACAAAAGTGGAATTGGGCTGGACATGTGGGAAGAATGAATTATAACTGATAGGCAAAACGCTGCACTGTATGGCAACCAAGGACAGGAAGAAGGACACGAGGACGTCCAGGAAGAAGGACACGAGGACGTCCAGGAAGAAGGACACGAGGACGTCCAGGAAGAAGGACACGAGGACGTCCAGGAAGAAGGACACGAGGACGTCCAGGAAGAAGGACACGAGGACGTCCAGGAAGAAGGACACGAGGACGTCCAGGAAGAAGGACACGAGGACGTCCAGGAAGAAGGACACGAGGACGTCCAGGAAGAAGGACACGAGGACGTCCAGGAAGAAGATGGCAGGATGATAATTATTATACAGCGACGAGGAACAACATGAATGAGGAAAACACGAGACTTTCAAAATCTTGCCTGATGATTGGTTGAAGTATACTGAGCGTATCCAATGCGGTAATGAACTGTGGGAACATCTAAGAAAAATGTACCAAGTTGCATTTCAGGAACACAATTAGATTTCCAAAACTAAAACTAAAAGGGTTAAAAAAAAAAAATTTTTTAAAAATATTTAATTGTCTTAGTATGTATTAAAACTGTGATGAAAAAAAGAGCTTAGCCAACATATTTCGACGAGCCCCATATTGAAGGTCAAAAAGCCGCACGTGGCTCGCGAGCCGCGGTTTAGCCACCCCTGTAACTATAAGATCGCCTGCGAAGTGATCAAATGGTTTGGGCCCTTGACCTCGGTTCACAAAGTCTTAGGGGTTGAAACCGATGTCCCAGCGGTGTTGCCAGATTTCAAGTTGACGCCTGACTAAACTGACAAAATAAAAAAAACAAAATGTGTCTTAAAATTTTAATATCACTAGAAAAACTGGACCTACACGTTGCGGCCAAATCAGTCAATTAACAACACAGTATACCATATGCCTGCTATCAATAAAATTTAAAAAAATGGAGTAAATTGTAATTTAAAACCCCTGTTTGGTTGGATCCGACCTACTCTGGCAAGGCAAAGTCTAACTCGGCTCACTTAGGCACTAAGATGGGTCCCAGGTGTTGTCTCTGATAAGTGATATACACTCATCGTTTATGGTAATGGTGACATAAAAGGAAGAGAGAGAGAGGGGGGGGATTGTAGGGACACAGGCAGTGAGAGGGAGAGAGAGAAAGAAAGAGAGAAAAAAGAGAGAGGGGGAGACAGGAGGGGAGGTGGAGGGACAGAGAGATACAGATGGAGGAGGCGAGAGAGAGAGAGAGAGAGAGACAGAAAGAGGCAGAGAGACAGAAAGAGGCAGAGAGACAGAGAGGGACAGAGAGAGTCAGGTGGAAATACTGACAGACAGAGAAAGAGATGGAGGTGTAAGGACAGAGAGAGAAAGAGGGAGGGAGGTGGAGGGGGGGGGGGGAGAGAGACAGATGGAAATACAGAGAGAGAAAGAGATGGAGGTGTAAGGACAGAGAGAGAAAGAGAGAGGGAGGTGGAGGGGGGGGGAGAGAGAAACAGATGGAAATACAGAGAGAGAAAGAGATGGAGGTGTCAGGACAGAGAGAGAGAGAGAGAGAGAAGGAGAGAGGGAGGTGGGGGAGACAGAGAGAGACAGATGGAAATACAGACAGAGAGAGAGATGGAGGTGTAAGGACAGAGAGAGAGAAAGAGAGAGGGAGGTGGGGGGCAGAGAGAGACAGATGGAAATACAGACAGAGAGAGAAAAAGATGGAGGTGTAAGGACAGAGAGAGAGAGAGAAAGAGAGAGAGAGAGAAAGAGAGAGAGAGAGAGGAAGAGAGAGACAGATGAAGACTGACGGAGAGAGAGAGGGGAGATTGAGAGAGAGAGAGATGGAGAGAATGAGAGAGAGAAAGAGGTGAGATTGAGAGAAAGAGAGAGAGAGAGAGAGAGAGAGAGAGAGAGAGGCGGTATAAAGTCAGCGCAAGCCGTCGTGTAACAACAAAAAAAGAGAAATGGGGCGGAGCACTGAATCCAGGAAGTTTTTGAATATTTAATATCTCTGATTTTGATTTGACACAACAAGGACGAGGTGCAAATGACAAGGGCAGTCAGTGTGATCCTCCTAAAACAAAGCAAAACAAAACAAAAAATCTTAAAGCTGACATGGCAAAACTATTTTTGTATTTGTATTTGTATAACTCTTTAATCCCATTTGGGAAATTTTGCCTTTGTGCCATTGCACCCCAGTTACAACTGGAGCAGGCACGTCGTCGCCACAGTGCAGCGCCGGTCGGCGTTTTTTTTTTTTTTTTTGGTGGTGGGGGGATGAGGGGGAGTGGGTGGTAGGGATGAATTTTTATTTTAATTTTGCCCGGGCAGCGGCCTGTTCGGCCTGCTCTTTACGATTTCCAACTGCCAAGGTATCTTTAACGTGCGCAACGTGCACACGGGCCCTCCGAATTTTTTCGTCCTTATCCGAGAAGACTAGGTACTCGATCCTACCCCTCAATAGGATCAGGGACATGAAAATATGAGAAAAATCCCAAACTTCCAACATGCCTGCACCGGCCGGGTTTAGAACCCGGGACCCTTGGCATGTGTGTGTGGGTGCGGAGAAAGAGAGATGGGTAGAGAGAGAGAGAGAGAGAGAGAGAGAGAGAGAGAGAGAGAGAGAGAGAGAGAGAGAGAGAGAGAGAGAGAGAGAGAGAGAGAGAGAGAGAGAGAGAGAGAGAAACAGGAAGATAACATCTTGTCACCTTAGAAAGACAAGGTTCTAACTCCCTCCTTTCAACTTTTGAGAAATCGAGGATTGAAGTTTCATGTGTCCATAGCTTTTAGAGCAAAGACCTTTTTTTTCTTCTTTAGTAATATAATATAAATTATACACCAAATCTGCTTGCTACTTTAACACACAACGGAGAAGACCCGCAGAAGTAGTGTGTAGTGTGTAACTCAGTTCGGACAAAAAGTGGAGATAGAATCTTGTCACTCTAAGGAGCCGAACTGTTTGTTTTCCACTCAACTTTACACTGAGTTCAGACTTGGGAAGGTACGAGATCGGTAGGCTTTCCCCCCGAAAAGCATTGATGAATATGTCAAGGAACTGAATTCCCTTAAGCAAGTGCTGTACTAGTCCTTAATTAAACAGAAATATTTTGAAACAAATTTGGTACGTTAAAAATGAGCCTTTTCCCGTTAGATCTTTAACTTCACTTTTATCTGATCTTACCTATAGATATCAGCATGTCTATGGACACAAAGAGACAGCTTATCACCTCAATATTTATTCCAACATTATGCTACCAATGCCAGACCTGGACATTAAGTAAAACTCATGAACGCAGGATTATTGCATGCGAAATGAAATGCCTCCGCAAAAGCCCCAACATCACAAAAAGAGACAGGCAAAGAAATGAAGCTGTAAGAGCACAGAATCCTGTCTGCATTTCATAGAAAAACAACGACTTAAATGGGTTGGCCACTTGTCGTCACGAATGCGGCCTGGTCAACCAGCCTCGAGAGCCTTCAACACCAAGTTCTCAGGCTACAAAAGAAAAGGCAGACCACGCAAAAGATGGATTGAAGGAGTCAAAGGAACCCTGTGAAACAACAACATGTCAGTTGAAAGAGCGGTAGAGTTGGCCTACCATAGAAAACTGCATATCCCCTCGACGCTCAACGGCAACAGATTATGACCAGTCACAACAATCAAGTCGCCTATAGACATCGTAGGGCTGAAAGCTAAGCCCAAACTATGATAACGAAAGACCGTGACAGGCGCAAAGTGACCGTTATCGTCACGACGCACCATTAACCCATTGCCTGCCACACAGATTTCCACTCATTATGCCGGGTACTAAATACAAAACAAGGAAATCTAAAAAATTACACGCCAGAAATTCTACGCTTTCAAAATACGAGCAAATGTCGCAAGTAAGTAGGGGAACTAACTAGGAAATATAAAAAAATCATAATTCGGGAACTGTCTCCATTATGATCACTCAAGAAATGCACACGAGCTAGGCCCGGAACAGTTCCGAGCACATGGCAATACAGTGAGATTAGACAGCCCGGAACAGTTCCAAGCACATGGCAATACAGTGAGATTAGACAGCCCGGAACAGATCCAAGCACATGGCAATACATTGAGATTAAACAGCCCGGAACAGTTCCAAGCACATGGCAATACAGTGAGATTAGACAGCCCGGAACAGTTCCAAGCACATGGCAATACAGTGAGATTAGACAGCCCGGAACAGATCCAAGCACATGGCAATACAGTGAGATTAGACAGCCCGGAACAGTTCCAAGCACATGGCAATACAGTGAGATTAGACAGCCCGGAACAGATCCAAGCACATGGCAATACAGTGAGATTAGACAGCCCGGAACAGTTCCGAGCACATGGCAATACAGTGAGATTAGACAGCCAGGAACATTTCCGAGCACATGGCAATACAATGAGATTAGACGGCCAAGAACAGTTCCGAGCACATGGCAATAGAGTGAGATTAGACAGCCCGGAACATTTCCGAGCACATGACAATACAGTGAGATTAGACAGCCAGGAACATTTCCGAGCACATGGCAATAGAGTGAGATTAGACAGCCAGGAACAATTCCGATCACATGGCAGTATAGTGAGATTAGACAGCCAGGAACAGTTCCGAGCACATGGCAATACATTGAGATTAGACAGCCCGGAACAGTTCCGGGCAAAACAGGGAAAGGGTTAAACCCAAACTCCAACTCAAAAACCTTCAAAGCGAAAAATGAGACTTCAGATCACGTCTGCATAACAAACCATACACCTTAAACGAGTTTCTTCAAGGTGACATTTTACAAATGCAGTCTAGTCTCAGAAATGGTAACTGCCTTCAATAATTATTCACGCCATTCATGAAAGATAATAAAAACCACAGAAAAAAAATCTGTGGGGTCGCAGCAAGGCCTGAAGCCAGTGTGGCAAAAAGAAAACGTTATATTGTATAAAAGGATGGCGTATAGTATCGTTTCTGTATTATTTCTTAGAGAATTTGGAACGTTGATACTAGTACGTACGCCCCCCCCCCCACCCCATTTTTTTTTAGCGCTAAGAGTAGGTATTTTAAAGTCTTTTGTGACCCCAGAGCTGGAGAGATCCTTCCGAAATGCTCCTAATAACAGCCTTAATTAATTATTCTTTCAGATTTTCTTTTTGTTTTCCATCTTTTTTGTTGTTGTTGTTGAAGCGGTAGGACACAGGGTGAGGGATTCGATAAGATTTAGGTTGAGGATACAGACGGGGTTAGGGATAGGTACGTATGCCTACGCGTCCCTAATGCAAAACGCTTGGGTTTGCGTACGTACTTATAACAAAACCCCTTTCTATTATTTCTTAGTCTATGCTTTTCTACATACAACATTTCTTTTCGCCATTGTTTGACGCAATACATGGGACGCTAGAATTTACATTACAGATAGAGAAACCTTACGGCACTGCAGAACAGCTTTTTCTACGTTTCCGCTATTAGTAAATCTCTAACTTTCACATTTTCTACTATTCTCAGTGATGGTTCTTTTCAGGATTTTTTTGTATTTTTTTGTATTTTGTATACTTCTTTAATCCCATTTGAGAATTTTGCCTATGTGTCATTGCAGCCAAATTACAACTGGAGCAGAGACGTCGTCGCCAAAGTGCAGCACCGGTCGGCGGTTGTTCCCTTTTTTTTGGGGGGGGGGGGGGGAGAGGGATTGGTATGGTCCTAAATTTAATTTAATTGTTCCCGGGCAGTGACCTGTTCGGCCTACTCTTTTCGATTTCCAACTGCCAAGGTATCTTTAACGTGCGCCACGTGCACACGCACCCTCCGAATTTTTCGTGCTTATCCGAGAAGACTAGGTGCTCGATTCTATCTACCATAGGATCAGGGAGAAGAAAATTATTATGAGAACAATCTCAAAATTCGAGCATGCCTTCACCGACCGGCATTCGAACTCTGTATCTTCGGCATGAGAGGCGAGCGTCTTGCTTCTAGACCAACATGTCCCCAAGTACGATGTTGCCGTAAGAAATAATATGCAAGCATTAAAACATTGTTAACTGACTTCCTCCTAGTTTTTTTGTTTTTGTTTGTTTATATGACCATGCTCTCATAATACCCATTCTGAAAGTCAAGGATGAGCACTAAAACTAATAAGAAAACATTGTGAGATATTTTTATAGCAACATGCCAAACTATTGGAAATTCAAAAACCAACATTTTGTGTCCGTGTAACTTTTCATGCCTCATATAAACTGGATGCTTTTTCATGTGAACCGCTGATAGCGGCTTATGGTAATGAATTAGATAAGTGTTTTTGTTTTTTTTAAATAACGCATTTTCTCCGTTTACGACTCTGGTTGAGTGCACCAATAACAGCCGGAATACTTTCTGCTTGTCGTTCCATAATCAAGGACATCGTAGCACGGGGTCACTAAACAAATTGCCTAATGCGAACACTGCCGGAACTCGCATCAGCTGAGCAGTATTAGACTTTTCCCCTTCTTTTTTAAATCGTTGAGATAGAAAGGCGCGAAATGATTTTATCGGCATATGAGCTAAGGAAGGCAGGCCGATTCTGCAAGTAGAGTCGATGATTTTATAGGATACCCAAAGAGGATCTGAGTTTCCTGCGAGCATGACGCTCTTTGCCTTCGGTGTTGAATATTGGTTTTTTTAAACAATAGCGGACCACAGCAAGACAAATCCTTCAAATTGTATATTCTTAGTACCAGCCCCGAAGAAGGCATTCTGCCTGTGGATCCACGAAAGAATTATTTTCTGACGTGGACCCGCAACGCATCCTGGTCTCTGAGCGAAGCTAAGACTTACAACTTGATTTAATAACTTTATATTCGTTTACAAAACTTTTTCCAGATCTATACAAAACGTCTTTTGACAATTTTACCAATGTGGTAAAATCATATGAATGTACTTTGTTCTATGTTAAACTTAACAGCTCTGAATATGAAACATAAATAAAGAAAATGTACCCAAATAGACCGTGAAAGACGCAAAGTGGCCGTTTATTGTGCCGAGGCCCCGTAAACTCTAAACTCAAACTCATCCAATCTTATTAAAAAAAAAAAATAGTGGCGGGAGTAATTCATTGTGGTGCAATTTTGGCCCTTTTTTTGCTCGACGCTACAGCCTAAGCTACAGTTTCAAAAATTATAAAATTAATTTTCTTAAGTGTCAATTAAAACAGGCCAATCGCTTTTGTATCGACCGATTGTGTTGATTGAAGTTTCAAGTATTTTTAGATAAAAGTTGTAAACATATAGAATACAATGATCTTTGTTCTGGCTCCCTGTAGAAAGCCCACCGCACCGGAAACGATGTATTAATACGCGTTCAATTCCGTGCGCACAATTTCCTTATCACAAAATTTAATGAGTGAGTAGTGCCCAGGAGCGCATGGAATCTCTAGTAAGACTGTAGAGTATCGGAAGCTTTGTAGGCCAGAAAGAGAGAGAGATAGAATGGTGGGTTCACAGGTTTATCCCGGATAATGCCGGGAACTTCATCTAGTAAATCGACATTATTTAGGTTTAGGTCACGTTAGTAACTGCACTTGGATGAGATGCAAAGTCTAAATAACATTTTTACGCCACAATCCACAATCCACTTTTCAGTTTCTGTTTAGGATACCCTGATCCGGGAAGATGTTTTTCATTTAATCCATAATCCCCCAAAAAACTGATGGAAAAGTGCTCAATGGGCCCTAAGCTCTTGTCTGAACAAGATGTGTTGCTAGAACTAGAAAAACAAAATACAGAACTTGATGATGACAATACTTGGCGACTGCTCCACTGTTCTCTGAAAATAAACACAGCTCAAGAAACAAAAAAGAGATTAAAGTGATTTGGGGCGAAAAATTGGCTGAGGGAAGCCACAAAAATACGAGAGGCTTCTCCTCAACTTCAAGCAAACACGTTTTCTTTGCTTGGATTATGAATATTTTGATAAAATTGAATTTTGTGTTTGGAGAAAGCACGTGGACACTATGGCGCTCACACTGTGGCAGAACAAAGCAAAACGACAAGCAGAACATTGTGGGGATATTTGCCATATTGTTGCATGACTTTTGTGCATTTTTTGACTTTTCGAGAAAATAATAATAATGATAATGAAGATCATTTACATAGCACCCAGTCCAAAAAATTTCCTCTAGGCGCTTTACAGAAAGTCTTGTTCTCTCCATCTGCAACTCGTCCTCTTTCGCGCTCCTTCTGTCTGTCTGTCTCTTTCTCTCTCTCTATATCTCAAACACAATCTACTGCATATACTCTTATACTACACATACATTATTTACATAGACACAAACAAATAACATACCAGAATGAGCACGAAAGTTTGGTTGGCGAAATGGCTAACACGCATAAAACATTACGTCACAAACACATTCTCTCGGAAAGGCTTTAAACCGACTAGAATGACACTTACACAGTCATAACCAAATTGGTAAGAGAACCACTTTCGTGACAAAACCTCAAACTCGGTAAAAATGTCACATTCAACAATATGGCAAATACCCCCTCAGTATTATAACCGGTAGCGGTGTGGTCATAGGCTTGTTTGCCTAAATCACAGACGAAGAATTGAGCAAACTTCCCGGACGCAGCTTCGAAGCTGGCGGCAGCAGGCCAGTGGTTGATTGATAGGGCAGATGGCAATATACCGTCACTCTGGCCTGGATATCGTGACACAGAGCATCCACCAGTATTGGTGTTCTTTGGTTTGGGTCTTTCACCCTAGTCAGTTGGGACTGCGAGGGTGTGGAGTAGCCTACAGGCAGCCGGTCAGGCAATATGACTGTCCCTCTGGCATCCTCCTGCACCTGGATACATTTCCAGTCGTCTTGACCCTGTCTTGCCACTTGGATAAGTTGTGTCCAGGCGAGAGAGTGAGTCTGATGTTTGCGCAGCTCTTTCTCACTAAAAACAAATTCTTTGCGCCAGTCTTAACACTCACCTCGTCTTCTTTCATCTTTGTCTCGTCTTCTTTCCTCTCAAAATTCCAACGGCGATGGGCGAGTGCGGTGGCAGCAGGTTTGGATAGACTGGATAGCTGTTAGCACAGACCTACACGTTGGTGGCTGTGGGCTATGGTCGCTTCATCGTCGATTGAAGTGGAGGCGCGGGGAGGCAGCACCCACAGTAGCTGAGCAGCCTTATTTAAGGATAGCACTGCTCACCTCAACTGAGGAAGGGGCTAGAAAAGGTGCCCTAAAGAAAGCCCACTTCACATCACCCTGACTGGTATACCGCGACCAGTGGGGATCCCTTTTTGCGGTCGAAACAAAAAGAAATTCAGCTTACTCAGGCTAGGAGCCTGGAATATACGCACAATACAGGACAACTCAAACAACCCGGAAAGACGCACTGCACTTATTGCCATTGAGCTCAGCAGGTACAACCTGGACATAGTGGCACTCAGTGAGACCAGACTCCCTGATAGTGGCCAACTCAAAGAGCTCAGTGGTGGATACACCTTCTTCTGGAAAGGCAAGGGTGCAGTCGAACCGAGACAGCATGGTGTTGGGTTTGCAATTAAAAATGACCTTGTCAGAAACTTGCAGTCCATGCTAATTGAAATAAATGACAGGCTAATGACACTCAGGATCCCAGTGGGGAAAAGCCAGTCAGCCACCCTCATTAGCGCATATGCGCCCACCATGACAAACCCAGATGAAGCCAAAGACAAGTTCTATTCTGATCTAGAATCTGTCATATGCTCTGTCCCGGCAGCTGATAAGCTGATTCTCTTGGGGGACTTCAATGCTAGGGTTGGCTCCGAAATCTCAGCGTGGCCAAATGTTTTGGGCCCTCATGGAGTTGGTTCATGCAATAACAATGGGTTGCGCTTACTTACTTTGTGCGCTGAATTTGGCCTGTTCATTACCAACACAAATTTTAGTCTCCCCGTGAGAAACAGAACGTCATGGATGCATCCCCGCTCAAAGCATTGGCATCCCATAGACTATGTCATTGTGAGGAAGACTGACAGAAAGGATGTCCTTGTAACAAAGGCGATGTGTGGTGCCGAGTGTGGAACTGACCACAGACTCATTGTTTGCAAGCTCAGACTAACATTGAGGCGCAATAGACGCCCTCAAGGGAAAGCGCCACCTAAACGCCTAAATGTTTCAAAACTCTGCTCAGCTGAGAAACAGAGCGAGCTCTCATCAGAACTCTCCTCAAAATTGGATTGCGTGACTTTTGACCCTGAGAACATTGAACAGAGCTGGACTGACCTAAATACGACTGTACACTCTTGCGCCAGCAGCACAGTTGGTTTTCCTGTCCGCAAGCACCAGGACTGGTTCAATGATAATGATAATGAAATCAAAGTGCTCATCAAGGAAAAAAATAGTCTCATCCAAGCTCACTGCAGTGACCCCTCTTCCACAGCAAAAGCTGATGCACTGCGTGCATGTAAGGGTGTACTCCAGAAGAAGCTGAGGAAAATGAAAAATGACTGGCTTGAAGAGCGAGTAAGAGAAACTCAGAAATATGCCGACACAAACAACACTAGAAAGTTCTTTGAGAGCCTCCGAGCTGTGTTTGGACCATCCCGCTCTGGCACTACGCCACTTCTTGCGTCAGATGGTTCAACACGCATTGTTGAATTGAATGCCATAATTCAGCGTTGGGCAGAACATTTCGGAGGTGTGCTAAATCGGCCATCAAATATAAATACTGAGTCCATTGACCGCCTCCCTCAGACTCCAATTAATGCAGCTCTTGCCAAGCCATTCACAGCAAATGAGACCCGAACTGCCACAAATCAGATGTCCTTTAACAAATCACCAGGCGTGGATTCAATTCCTGCTGAGGTGTATGCCTTCGGTGGAGAAAAGCTTACTGAAAGGTTGACCGAGTTGTTCAATCATATGTTGAAAGCAGGGAAGCTGCCACAGGACTTCAAAGATGCTTCAATCATCCATCTGTACAAAAACAAAGGGGACAGCCAAGTCTGTGACAACCATCGGGGAATCTCTCTACTTTCAATTGCTGGCAAAATATTGGCAAGAATGCTTCTGAATCGCCTTCTTGATCACCTCTCGTCAAATGACTTGCTTCCCGAGAGCCAATGTGGCTTTCGTAAAGAGAGGGGAACGGCGGATATGATTTTTGCTGCCAGACAGATTCAGGAAAAATGCATGGAACAAAATAAAGCGCTGTATATCACATTTGTTGACCTCACAAAAGCATTTGACACAGTGTGTCGTGAAGGCCTCTGGAAAATCTTGGCGAAGTTTGGGTGTCCACCCGAATTCATCACAATAGTGCGCCAGTTTCATGATGGCATGCAAGCTGCAGTCAAAAGCAACGGCAGTGTTTCAGAGCCCTTTGCTGTCACAAATGGGGTAAAACAGGGTTGTGTCTTAGCCCCAACTCTGTTCAGCATCATGTTCTCTGCAATGCTACAAGAAGCCTTTAGCTCTCCTCCTCAAGTGGTAAGCATCAAGTACCGAACTGATGGCAGTCTATTCAACCGCAGGAGACTTCAGGCAAAAACCAAAACCAAAAGTACTCAAGTCTGTGACCTACTATTTGCTGATGATTGTGCACTTCTGGCACACGATGAGGATAGCATGCAAAACTGTGTTGATAAGTTCTCTAGTGCCTGTGACAACTTTGGCCTCACAATAAGCACAAAGAAGACGGAAGTGCTCCATCAGCCTACTCCAGACGACAAGTATCCTGTGACCCCAAATATCAAAGTCCATGACAGTCTTCTGAAGGTGTCGGAGAACTTCACCTATCTTGGCAGTACACTGTCTTCCGCGGCTCGTGTTGATACTGAAATTCTCTCAAGAATCAGCAAAGCCAGTTCTGCATTTGGCAGGCTTCGAAAGAGAGTGTGGGATGTTGCCAGCATTCGCACAGACACTAAGCTGAAAGTGTACAATGCTGTGGTCCTTTCCACCCTACTCTATGGGGCTGAAACCTGGACAGTGTACCAATCGCATGCCAGAAAGCTAAATCACTTTCATCTGGCCTGCCTTAGAAAGATCCTAAGGATCAAATGGCAGGATAAAATTCCAGACACTGAGGTCTTCAATCGTGCCAAGGAATTGAGCATCTTCTGCCACCTGAAAAAAATTCAGCTACGTTGGGCAGGACATGTTGTCAGAATGCCCGACTCCAGACTCCCTAAGCAAATCTTCTTCTCTGATCTCTCCAATGGAACGAGGAATGTTGGGGCCCCAAAGAGACGTTACAAAGACACTCTCAAGCAATCACTGAAGGCCTTTGCCATTGAT
This sequence comes from Onchidella celtica, assembly GCA_963931925.1. Classification (NCBI taxonomy): domain Eukaryota; kingdom Metazoa; phylum Mollusca; class Gastropoda; order Systellommatophora; family Onchidiidae; genus Onchidella; species Onchidella celtica. Next base: position 52,921,347 of record OZ007574.1, on the reverse strand, counting down.
GTGAGTGAGTGGGAAAAGCTCTCGCTTGATCGTGCAAATTGGAGGGCGGCCCTTACCAGAGGTAGCAAAGCATGGGAAGCTGACAGAGTCCAGCAGGCTATCAAAAAAAGAGAACGGCGCAAGAAAAGGCCCAGTGGTACTGAACCAACGGAGCACTCTTGTCATTTATGCGGAAGGGTCTTCAGGGCAAAAATAGGACTTATCAGTCACATGAGAAGCCATAAGTCATGAAAGAACAGTCTTCCCATTCTGTCCTCTGTGTCCTTTAGTTCTCTTTATTGTCCATGTGTTGAAATTCTCAACAATTTCTGTTCTTTATTCCTCTGGTGTTGTTAAGGTCATCATCATATCCGATGGACGAACTATTATTATTATTATTATTATAACAGAACGATAGGAGAGACAGAGACAGTACCAGAAACGCCTACCAATTACCCGTGTCTTGCTGAAATGCTCAGACAGAGGCACCTATGATCCAAAAAACGAAGACTTTGGTACGTGACCCAATTTCGAAAAGTCGACGTTTTGTAACCTCAAAGAAAACACAAACAAACAAACACCCGTCCGAGAATAACTTTGACTGCAATGTCACCCAGTGCAATTATCATAATCGTTCTTATTAAACGTCAAAATGGACTTCCAAATGACATTATGTCTGTCTGTGCGGTTCCGGGCACTCATTGCTAGTGACATCTCGGAACTCCCATTAGTGAACCCAAACTCTGGCAGGAACTTAACGCGGGAGAAAATGCTTTTGTGTTTCATCCACAGACGAATTCGCTCCTGATTCGACCACAAAAGGACGTCCGATTTACGAGTGCGTCCTACCGGAATTCAGCGGCCGTTCAAATCTCACGAGTGGGCTGTGCGTCAGATCGAGTGTACAAATGAAGGCGAGGGAGGCGATGAAGAAAAAAAGAAAAGAAAAGGAAGCGGAGATACAACGCAACCTCAGGTCTTGTTTGTTCCACAATCCGCTGTTCGCACAGCTGATGAATTCGACGTTAAACGTTCGCGGCTTTAGTACTAGGATGATATCTATTACTGACAAGGAGAATAAATCTGAACGGCGAAACAGCTTGATAAGTGCCACAATGCAACGCATTTTAAACAAGTGTCAAAGTGTGCATTCGTGATACCTTTGCTGACATACTAAAAGACCGTCCCGTTTTTCAGAAAATGGAGATAAAACAAATAAGAATTAAGGTTGCGACAACCAAGTAGGAGAGGGGATAGGATGGGGGCGGGGAGATGGTCGATTTTATTTGGTGAGGGAGGGAGGGAGGGCGGGCGCGGAATATTGTGATGAGAAGAATTTCTTTTGAATCTTACGTTTTGGCAGGATGAACGAGTTTCAGTTTCCTTCAGCTTCTGAGAAAAAATTATGACACGGTTAAATCGCCAGCATTCCGGAGTATTCCGGAATTCCGGATTCACAATCTGGGAGGGGCACCTCCTTTTTTCCGAACTGACACCTTTCCGGCTCAGTCACTTGCGTGCAGCGCTGATCCATTTGAAAATATTTCACACATAAAAGAAATGCACCAAACGGCCATTTCAATTCTGAGAAAATCTCCCTATTCATAACACATATCCTGTCTCCCTCAACACTCTATACACTCAGTCAACCTCAAGAAAATGCTTCCATTAACTGCTATCTAGAACAATCGGCCATTTCTTCTGTACAGGGTCATCTTAACCCAGGACAGGATAGACCTCTTTTTTTCACTCGCCACAAGCACTGCTGTTTGCCTTACAACGCAGAAATCGGGGAAAATCCTAGTGCGTCCCGAGGCGTGAAACGTTTCTTTCTTAAAAAAACTATCTGTGATCATTTCGACTTCATCTAGATCAGTGGTTCTCAGCCTTTTCCATGCTCTCGCCCCCTTAGGCTCCAAAATTTCTTTCATGCGACCCCCCCCCCCCCAACATATCTTCCCTCCCCCCTCCCCCCCCCCCCCCCCGCCTCAATGTCTCGAGGCAGGAAACGTTTCTTTCTTAAAAAAACTATCTGTGTTCATTCAGACCTCATCTAGATCAGTGGTTCTCAGTCATTTCCAGGCAGTTGCCTCTTAAGGGTGCCCACACAAAGGCCACCGAATTCGGTCACCGAGCCACTGGGCGCTTTAGGTGAGAAGAATTGCACTATATAATTTCAACAACTGCACATAGAGCCCACCTAGATTCGGCCCGTTTATATAGTGCAATTCTTCTCACCTAAAGCGCCTAGTGGCTCGGTGACCGAATTCGGTGGCCTTTGTGTGGCTACCGTAAGGCTTCAAATTTTCATTCATCGCCCCCCTTTTCCAACTCCCCTCCCCCTATGGATACATTTCACGAGAAGACAGACTACACGCAGAAATCATGATGTTCAGTTTTTTCAAACAGTAGGTATTGACAACAGGCCTACTGATTATTCATTACAAACCAGTTTGGGTATGAAAATAGTCGTCTCCTTCTCTGAGAGACAGAGGGAGAGAGAGAGGGAGAGAGAAAGAGAGAGACAGGAAGAGAGAAACAGGAAGAGAGAGAGAGATACACAGGGAGAAAGAGAGAGAGAGAGCCGGGCACTAAGAAGAAGAGAGGGGAGAGGTGGAGAGAGAGAGAAAGCCGGATACTAAGAGAAAGAGAGGGGAAAGAGGCAGCGAGAGATAATGAGAGAAAGATAGAGAGAGGAAGAGAAAGAAAGAAAGGCAGAGAAGGGCATACAGAGAGACAGAAAGGTGTATAGGAGGGCAGAGGGAGACAGACAGACTGGGAGTCACTGCGAGAGAGAGAGGGGTGCAGAGAGAACGGAAGAGGTATACATATATAATATATAGACTAATAGAGAGACAGAGGACAGAGTGTTTCTCTTCGTTATTCCCTCAACCCCAACCTCCACCCCATCCCGGCCTCGAGATAACAGCGCGCCTTCTACTTGAGCAATAAACGTTATTCTGGCTAGAGACAGATGTCAAAATGATTGAAACATCTGTATTTCAAAGTATGAACATTTGCAGGTTCTTCCAAGGTGTTTCCGATACAACATCAGTGAGGGCACAATTTTGTCCCAGAAATGGAACAGAATAAAAAGGGGAAAAAAATAACTGTAATAGCGCCGATGTAATCAGAAATTCTGAGTGCGCAAACCTGTGTAATAATAATTAAATTGCGCCAAAGATCGCGCAAAACTGGGATGGAACCACGTACCTTGGGAAATTAAGGTTTGAGAAATCTGTTCTGGCTTGATCAAAGTGGGGATCCTTGTTAATTCATCAACAATTTAGACGGAGATAGACTGGCACACTGACAGACCAATTAATACAGACACAGAGGTGACTAGGTTTGTACAGATAGATAGATAGATGGGCAGATAGACAGACAGATAGATAGATAGATAGATAGATGGGCAGATAGACAGACAGATAGATAGATAGATAGATGGGCAGATAGACAGACAGATAGATAGATAGATGGGCAGATAGATAGATAGATAGATAGATAGATAGATAGATAGATAGATAGATGGGCAGATAGACAGACAGATAGATAGATAGATGGGCAGATAGATAGATAGATAGATAGATAGATAGATAGATAGATAGATAGATAGATGGGCAGATAGACAGATAGATAGATAGATAGATAGATAGATAGATAGATAGATAGATAGATAGATAGATAGACAGATAGATAGATAGATGGGAAGATAGACAGATAGATAGATAGATAGATAGATAGATAGATAGATAGATAGATAGATAGACAGACCGACAGACAGACAGACAGACAGACAGACAGACAGACAGACAGACAGACAGACAGACAGACAGACAGACAGACAGACAGACAGATAGACAGACAGACAGACAGACAGACAGACAGACAGACAGACAGACAGACAGACAGACAGACAGACAGACAGATAGATAGATAGATAGATAGATAGATAGATAGATAGATAGATAGATAGATAGACAGACAGACAGACAGACAGACAGACAGACAGACAGACAGACAGATAGATAGATAGACAGACAGACAGACAGACAGACAGACAGATAGATAGATAGATAGATAGATAGATAGATAGATAGATAGACAGACAGATAGATAGATAGATAGATAGATAGATAGATAGATAGATAGATAGATAGATAGATAGATAGATAGATAGATAGATAGATAGATAGATAGATGGGCAGATAGACAGACAGATAGATAGATAGATAGATACATAGTCAGATAGATGGATAACGATAGATAGATAGATAGATAGAGATAGATAGATAGATAGATAGATAGATAGATAGATAGATAGATAGATAGATAGATAGATAGATAGATAGATAGATAGATGGATAACGATAGATAGATAGATAGATGGATAGATAGATGGATAGATAGATAGATAGATAGATAGATAGACACATAGATAGATAGATAGATAGATAGATAGATAGATAGATAGATAGACAAATAGATAGATAGATAGATAGATAGATAGATAGATAGATAGATAGATAGATAGATAGATAGATAGATAGATAGATAGATAGATAGATAGATAGATAGATAGATAGATAGATAGATATTTTCTCATGACTGTTGTCTTACCAATTCCTCCTAAAACTTTAATTGTTACACGTGAGAGCGGGAGAGACAGAGTCAGACAGAGAAAAAAAGAGTGAGAAAGAGAGAGTGGGGGAAAGACAGACAGACAGACATAAATAGAGAGAAAGCGAGAGAGGGAGACAGGGGGAGAGCGAGAGAGGGAGAGAGAGAGAGAGAGAGCATGTTATTTGTGCACATCTCACGGGCCATATAATACAAAAACAGATGACTTGTTCGTGGTCTATGATTATAAAAAACAAAATGACAACAACACAAACAAAAATAAATAAAAGTGGTTAATCACACACACGAGTATCAATTGCCCCGAGGCCTTGCAGAAATAGATCATAATCATTCAGAAAGGTGTAAAAAATATTTAATATCTCGGCACTTCTTCGCATGATGAGTTCAAATCTTCGCCGCTCAACCGGGAAAAATCCAGCCCCCCCCCCCCCACCCACCCACGCCAGGCGCGCCTCGCAACCCTTTCTACAGCACTGGTTCTCAATTTTCTAAGGGGGGGGGGGGCGGAGAAAGCAATGAATGGGGGCAAAAACATGATTAGAAAACATTTGTGGGGCAAATACCAGTAGATACAGAGAAACTGAAAGAGAGAGACAGACAAATAGAAAATGAGAGAAAAATTGAAAGAGAGAGAGAAAGACACAAATACAGAGAAAGAGAGAGAGAGACCCTGCTCTAGGGGCGACTGCGTATACGTGCCTATCCCTAATCCCGTCCTTATCCTCAACCCTAAATCTTATCGAATCCCTAACCCTGCCCTCTTACCCTTTCAACCAAAGAGGAAAACAAAAAGCCAATCTGAAATAATAATAATAATAATACGGCTGTTCTTGGAAGTATTTCGGGAGATGCTCTCTAGCTCTGGGGTCACAACGCGGGGAACGTACGTACTTGTTACAACATTGAATTTCTAAGATTCAAGGTCCGGCGGGCACTTACTAGCCGATTTTGATCAGTGGATTAGTTGAATGATGACGTGACCACCAATAGTTTCGAAGAGATCCCATGCACCAACCAATTAGTTCATTTTTTGTCTACTTGAAACGTAAAGTTTTGACGTCACCAAGGAACTAGTTGGCGATCCAAGTCGACTAGTGTGCGCCGGGCTTTGGGTCGTCCAAAGAGTATCTACACGTGTTTAGGTTTTTATTTTAGGAGGTATGCTCCATTGGCATTTCCTCCTCACTATTTTTTTTTTTATTTTTCGAGTTGTGCTAGGGAATAGTTTTTTCAGAATTTTGCCCGGGCAGCGGCTCTGTTCGGCCTGCTCACCTCGACTTTCCAACTGCCAAGGTCCAACTTTAAAGTCCGCAACGTGCATACGGGGCCTCCGAGTTTTTTTCCTCATCTGAGAAGACTAGGTGCTCGGTCCCACCTACCATAGGATCATGGACAGGAATTTTTGCCCCCGGAAAAAAAATAAAAATCCAACGTGCCTGCACGGACCGGGGATCGAACCCGGTACCTTCGGCATGAGAGGCGAGCACCTTGCCCCTAGACCAGCGTGTCCCCGAGAATATGTACGCTCCATGTGTGCGATATTTTGATCCGCTTTTCAAACGCTTGGCCTGGAAATCCCCGTCGGATTGACGTAGGGATGCCGACTGGGAACGCTTTCCAGAAGAAAGTTGTTACAAGTACGTACGTCCCCCCAGTGTTTTTTTCTTTGAGCTAGGGGCACGTATTTCAAAGCCTTCTGTGACACCAGAGCTAGAGATCTCCTCCTGAAATACTCCCAACAACAGCCTTAAATTAATTTATTCTTTCACATTTTCTTGTTTGCCTCCTGTTTTCTTTTTTTTGGGTTGAAAGTGTAGGAGGCCCAGGGTTAGGGATTCGATAAGGTTTAGGTTTGAGGATAAGGACAGGATCAGGGATAGGTACCTATACGTACGCGCCCCTAGTGCAAAACGCTTGGAGACAGTAGGTACAAGTAACAACAGCCTCTCCAGAAACCCCGACTTCAGCCACATACGTTTTTCAGAAGTGGGGGGGGGGGGCGGGGGGGGGGGGGAGAAAGGGGTCTTCGAGATAGGCGAGTGAGCAGGGCAAGTTGGGTTAGCAGAAATGGCTGTGAGAATTGACCTATCCAGTGATAGTGAATTTAAAAAAATATCCCAATGAATAAAAATGACCGTGCCCTACCTTTTTGGTATTCCAACCATTTCACGCAGAGTCCCTCTTTTGTTCTGACTACTTAGTAAAATGATTAAGTTCCATTTTAAAAAAAAATGTTAAAAGCCACCACATCAGCAACAAACGCCACAAAAATATGCTATGTTTTATTAATCGAAACAAATTCACAAGTACAGCGTATTTCAGTGTGAGTGACAAAGGCTCACAGACGTCAATATCAAACAGGGCTTGACAATTGCTTTTCACGTCAGACTGGATTTCAAGTCACTCATGCCAATCATTTTCTGTTTTACATTTGTTGCCATGGTTACAAAAAAACAACAACAAAAAAAAAAACAGCTTGGTCACAATGGAATCGATTAATGTACTACGTAGGTTCTATGTTCATAGATTATTCACAATAGCAGGAGTTAACGTGCATCAAAACGGTGAAGTGTACTTTGTTGGAGCAACCCTGGATTTTTCTCCTGCTCCCCTTTCTCACTATCAATCTCCTCTCAGTCCTCCCACTCTCTGTCTATCCCCGTCCTTCGATCTGCCTTTCCTCCCTCAACCACTCTCTCTCTCTTTCTCTCTCTCTCTCTCTGCCGGATGAGGTCCTTTGGTTTCTCGGGGGCTTCAGCCTAAGGGTAGCCACATAAAGGCCACCGAATTCGGTCACCGAGCCACTAGGCGCTTTAGGTGAGAAGAATTGCACTACATAAACGGACCGAATCTAGGTGGGCTGTATGTGCAGTTGTTGAAATTATATAGTGCAATTCTTCTCACCTAAAGCGCCTAGTGGCTCGGTGACAGAATTCGGTGGCCTTTGTGTGGCTACCCTAATGCTGTTGACCTCCGACTCTCTCTCTCTCTCTCTCTCTCTCTCTCTCTCTCTCTCTCTCTCTCTCTCTCTCTCTCTCTCTCTCTCTCTCCGGCCCCTGCCTTTTTATATCTATTCACCTCTCGCCCATCTATCTACTCTCACCAAGTTTCTCTATCTCCTGCCCTTCTCTATCTTTCCTCCTCCTCTCCTCTCTTTCTCTCTCTCTTTTCTGCCTTCTTTCTGTATCTCCTCTCCTCCCTCTCTCTCTCTTTATGTTTCCATAGACGAATGCCTTTCCATCAATCCATCCTATCTATCCCTACTCCCGTATCTCTCTCTCTCTCTCTCTCTTATTTAATATGTAGATTAGATTTCCACAGATGAATTATTATTCCTTCAAATCCTTAATCAAGCCTATATAACAAATCCTATACCTATTATTTCTCCATGCATCCGCCTTTTTGCACACCGCACAAGGATTCTGCTTGAAAGTGACCGACGGTACCCACCCCCACCCCCTCAACTTGCTGTGGGTACGTACACAGGCTGTTATTTCACACCCCTCCTGCAGAAAATAAATGCTTCAAGACGGTTCTATGGTAGTTGCCCACCCGTCCACAATGTGGCAATCATAACTAAGTTCGACATTCAACATACGGATTCCCTAAGGCCTGGCGCGCACTATGTTAAAATTAACCACCCGTTCAATGCAAGCAATCTTTCGCGTGGCGTGCGGCATGGTAAACTCTTTGCCAAGCAAGCAAACATCTGCGCTTGCACGCCCTGCAGCAGGCCAAACGGGATAGTGAGCGCGGCCCCTAAGATATCTCCGGTTCTTGACTGCGAGAAAGCAATCCGGAATTAATCATTTTATTTAAAAAAAAATAAAAAAAATTGGCGGGAATATTTCAGGGTGGTGCAATTTTGCCGCATTGATTTTTTTTGTTGTTTTTTTTTGCCCAACGATACAGCCTAATTAACAGTACAAAAAGTTATATGTGTTGGCACCCGACAAAATGGGGCATTTCGTGCATTTTTGCGGTATTGGAGATATTGGTGTCACTAAATAGGTTAAATAAAGTCCTTCCATTTGATAAACAAAATTTTGCTGTAGTTTAATCAGCAGAGAAGATATGACCTCTCAAAGACAGGCAGTGGCACAACCACAATTTTGAGAAAAACGCTTTTAAAGTTCCAGCTTTTCATCAAAATTATTAATGATGACTCAATTGAAAGTCAATCTAGGCATTTACCCTCCTCAAACAGGATTATCATTTGGAAAAGGAATGGAAAAGAGGTTAAACTTTTAAAAACTACTGAAAACTCAAAATCGATAAAATTGACCCTATGATGCCTTTTAACGATTTTCTCGAATCTGGTAGTGCCGAAATGTGCCTCATTATGTCGGGCGGCTACATATTTTCTCAAGTGTCAAATTGTCTAACCCACAGACTAATAAAATACCCAGACTGGATGAGCCCATTGTGTGACGTCATAAAACAGCGAAAGGTCATGAACCATCCGCCACATTAGGTTTACGGTTACGACCGACGCTTCAGCATAGCTACAATGCAGCGGTCGCTAAAAGTCAACACGGTCATCATTAATAACAATAACAAAAAAGGCAGATGTAGACAATAAAATGAAAGGATAGGCAAGATAATGCATTATTAATACATGTACAACCAATCTTGACAAATAAAAAGAAATTTTTACTGCAGATAGAACTAGAATCGGAATTTCCCGAGCGGCGGCCACGTTGGTTATAAGGCCGCATCTCATTAACTTCCGTAAAAAACGAAACAGCCCGAAGCTTGTGTTTCCAGTCTGGTTAATTTATTAGTCTGTGGCCTAACCCAACGTTTATTCAACGCCCAGGCAGTTATTTTGAAAGGTTGTAAAACTGTAAAAAAAAAATAACCTCTTTTCTTGTTGTCCCTGTGACGAGCTCACCGCGCGGAGAGACTTCGACAAGCGCCCAGTGTTGGTGCTAAAGTAGTGCCCTGCCGCACATAAGGTCTTAAACGAGAATATAGATGTTTGTGGGAAATTTTCTAGATCCGAAAGAGAGGGGGGTGGGGGCAGAAATGTTGGGAACAAAAGTTTATCCCGGGCAATACCGGGCACCTCATTCTCGTATTGAAAAAATAACATTAAAGAAAATGAATATAAAATGCAGACGTGGCAAAACAGACTAAATGTCCGTTCACAGGTGATTTCCGAACAGTACAGACATTTAGAAGATCTACAGTAAAACGGACATGGTTCAAGATTCAAAATGGACGATTGGTTCTGGGTGGAGTTTGACTTTGTCTTTGAATTTGGAAAGAGCACGTCGACACGATAACGACCATATTTTGTATTCGTATTTGTATTAAATTTTTGTATACTACTTTAATCCCATTTGAGAAATTTGCCTTTGTGTCATTGCAGCCAAGTTACAACTGGAGTAGGCACATCGTCTCCACTGTGCAGCGCCGGTCGGCTTTTTTTGTGTTTGTGTTTTTTTTTTGGAGGGGGGGGGGGGGTTGGGGGAGAAGGAAGGAGAAAACAAAAATGCAAGACTGCAGACAGAATGTAGTAGAATTACAGAATAGAAGGATACAATACCAAAAACTTCCAGTAACCACCCAACGGATTTGGGGGGGGGGGGGGGGGGGGAGATGTCAATGTACAAGTGCATTCCAATTAGACATTCAGAAGTTTTACAGTACATTTACAAGTGCATTCTAATTAGACATTCAGAAGGTTTACAGTACAACAAGTTCAAGCAGCAAACTGAACATTTAGATTGGATAGACAGAAACCGCCTATGTCAATATTCTTGGTGCCGAAGCCCGAAGCCAGCAGAGAGATTTACCTCTGTAGTCGCCAGTGTTCTTCTCTACTCTCCGGGCGGGAAAAAATGTCTGAGGGGTCGGGATTTAGCTAATGGGGCGTCACGCAGAAACGACGTAGCCCTGGGAGCTGGGGGGGGGGGGTGTGGATTTTACAGACCAGCAGAGATTGCCAGTATAATTCTCGGTGAAACCAAATCAACTTGGGTCACCCTTTCAAGGACAAGCGCAAACATAATTATTCGTATCCCAAACCGATGCGCATCGCCCATTCGGAGCCAAAGGCCCGCATTCCATGGAGTACGATTTCGTACGGACGTATTATTTTTCTTTCCACCACGCATGCATTTGCAGAAGACGGTGAGTACTTTTTATTTTCGTGGTGCGTTTTTCCACACGACCCATGGAAACGCCCACAGTTGAATAATTGGATCCGAGACACGGAATACCGAGACGGACCATTCCTTCTTTCATTATAATATGTCCACAACTTGGGCGCTTATAAACACGGTGAGTACTACTCGCAGAGCTCTGTGGTACTAGTCTAGTCTTTTTCGTTCAATTATGAAGGGGGTGTGGTGCGGATTGATGCACTGTTGACATGGATGATACGCGCGCACGTCGATGGACGGAAAGACGAATTGATCTGTCTCGGTATTCTGCGACCTGGGTAGGATGTGTACTTTAAATTACTCACGCCGTCTGCACTTGCAGTTTCGAGCCGTTGTACGTACGTAAAGTGCATAAAACATACGGACTATAGAAAGGGGTCTTAATGACATTTAAAAAACAACGAAAAAGCAATTAATGCTTTTGAGCTCGACTAAATAACTTCCAAGAACGTCTGGCTGTCCATATTTTCAGGGTGATTCAATAAACTATCTGAGAATTTCAACAGAAACCTCGGCCATGTTCCACTTCAAGCAAAGAACTAATCAGCACACGGAGTAATGGAAAAAAAGCAGCCGTTTATACCGGTCACGTAAATCAGTGAGTTCAAATGAAGCACTGGTTTTGATTAGGTTTCTGAAGTGTTTTTTGAGTTAGTATTACATGAAACATGAAAATCTAAGAACATCCCAGAAAGACAAGGGGAATGAATGATTCTGCTATTTTTTTCTCAATTTTTTTTTTTGGGGGGGGGGGGGGGGGCTCAGATTTATATGCGATTTTGGATGTATTCATTCAGTGAATGACTCACTGATTGCAGACACCTGATTAGATAAATAAGTAAATAATTCAAGGAACAAAATAAAAACTAATAGACAGATGTTTCTTCGTAAATAAGTAAAAGGATTTAAAATAAATACTAGGTATAAAAAAAAGATAGAAAAGTATGAAAGTTTGTAGATAACTAAGTGAATAAGTACATGGCTGTCTGTAAGGACTAGCCTGGGGATCAGACCCAACTAAAGTCTTTCATATCCCAGAGTTGTTAATTAACAGCTGAATTATGTGATGTCGGCTGCTTGTACTTATCTATTTTGACCGCAAAATGTAATTCTGAGGAGAACATTTTAATGATTCCCTTACTGCTCTGCTGTCCTAATATGGGCGTTTCGGGAGCGTTTCTAGTACGGTCTTATCCTGTCCTATGGATCAGTTAGAATCTTCCGTCTATCGTCTTTGCATTTTTTCCTAGTCCAATGTGAACGTTGTCGTGTCGACAGCATTTCTTTAAATTCAAACTCGTCATTGGACTTCTTTTTCTGGTACCACGAAGTGAGGCGAAAGCTGGGTTTTCATGTGCACGGTAACGGAAACGGGTACGGAAACGAAAACGGCAGCGGAAACGTCAAAACCTTCAAGTAGTGAAATAGAAAGAATATTTACCACGCCGTTTCTGTACACATGGAAACACCCTTTCGTTTTATGAAGATGAATTTTTTGACATTTCCGTTGCTGTTTCCGTCTCCGTACATATGAGCACCCAGCTTCAGTGGATGATTCTGAGGCTGATATGTAATTCGATTGACCACCCAAGAAAACTATTTCATTTTAGCTGTTTTTCATTTTGCACCAAACACCAAAGTTAGGTAAGTAAATCACCGTGTAATGATATTCCGCGGTTTGGGAATCTCCCAAATTGAGCGCGCGCACTTTGTTAATGGCTCCCAAACGATACACACCATACAGTACGCCGTGCGTCAAACAAAACAAAATATGGTTCATTTGATTATTTTAGCCCGATAATCGGATTACACTTGCAGGATTCTGGGCCTGACGTTTGAGACAGGAATATTTATTCTTAACTATGAATGACAGGGCTCTGGCGGGCTTACAAAAGGCAAAATCCGATCTCCAGGACAGAATCTCTATTCAAAGCTAGCCATCAAATATTAACCATCGCTGTTTTATGCTTCGTATCAAGAGCTCAAATCGTCATTTTGTGTTTCCCCGCAGAATGAAAGCCGAATCATTAATCCAAATCACGTAATAATTATTATCTTTTGAAGCGAAATTGTTTTTCCAAACATTGTTTCATCTTCCCGTACTTGTTTGTCCTCATCAAAATTTTTTTAAAAGGACAGCTTCCTGAAAGTCTGGGGGTAAACTTTAATCTTTGTACAGAATTCAGGTTCAAAATGTGAATTTCATCTCAGAGCAAATAAAAAAACGAATAAAAAAAAAAAAATTACTTCAAAGCCCACGGGAGGCCACATCTGTTATATTTCAGTAACTTGCAACCTTTGGCATGACTAACTGACCAAACTATACACTCTTCAGGCCTTAAATTTGGCAGGAAGGTGGCAATTGAGATAAGGAAGATGATGGCTATAATTAAAAGTTGTTTACTTCAAGCATGTATTTTAAAAAAATAATAATATGTTTATTGCTATGTAACATCATTCTCTTTATTTGCATGTTTGTTTCGTAATATATAGTACCGTCCATGTTATAAAAAGTAACTGTATCAAGCGTTCAGTTTGGTGCGTAATGTTGTGGTGCGCATGAGTTCTGAAGCAAGACTGTAGTTTATAACTTTTATTATACTAGAGAGAACGGGGGGGGGGGGGAATCACATGATTGTTTATTCTGGGCAAGGCCCGGTAGCTCATCTAGTTATATAATAATTATCGACATTGCCAGATTTTGTCTAGGTAAAATAAACCAAATGTTTTTTGTCAAGCCTGCAGGAAACATCATTGACCCAATTATAAAACCTTTCCTGCAGTGAAATGTCATCTGATTGGGTGAATCTGGGGCAAGAAGGAAGTAAACGTTGATGTGGCGAAGAATCGAGTACGAAATCATACGGAATGTGAGTTTGAGGAAAGCAGATCGACACGATAACAGAAAAGCAAGACGGGTAGACAGGACACAGCAGAACGATACGGCACGAGAAGTACCTACCAGAAACGCCCATGAATCACCCACAACTAATACAGAAACGGTGCAATAGTCCCATTGCGGATAACGGCCATTTTAGTTCTGAAGACCGACGCCTCACCATGGCGATGGCAGCACTGACTTTGATTCGTTGGCTGATTTGCACCGTGAGCACGTCAGGCGTCGCCAACCAATCGGCGGCGAGCAAAAAAAAAAAAAAAGTAAACAATAACACGTGTTTTCACACACATGGGAGACGTTCGGTCAATTCTTTCACTTCTTTTCCCTTGTTAAACAAATTGTTTACACGGATGGTAGGGAATCTGACCAGCTTGGATCCATCCTTTCCACCCCTGTCATAACAATCAACTGCAATGCAACCAGCAGGCATTTTAACCGCTCAGACATAATTATCTCGAAGTTACACTCGTCAGCTGATCCACCCGCCATTTTAGGTGTGGGAAGTACAAGACAAAAACACTCTGTGACGTCATTCGCGATGGGCCTATAAAGTGCAAAGGATTATGAATGAAAGACAAAAAGAGCAGTCGATCCAGGGAGACTTTCCTCAGGCAAAATAAAATATAAATGATTCGGAGCTGTGCATGCTGGTAACTATAGAAACAAATATCCCATGGTGTCTGATAATATACTATGCATAAATTCTTTGTTTGATGCAGTTTCAGTTCCGATGGGCAGGTCACTTAGCTCGCATGCCACGGCATGGGGGTGCCTAAGGCTTTTACGGTGAACTGCTGAGGGCAAACGTTCTCAAGGAGGCCAGAGAAATCGCCGCAAGGATGCGGTGAAATCGTCCTCGGAGGGGTGAAACCTGGACACTGGTTGCTAGCTGAGAAGAAGCTGCCCAACACATAGCCAACGGGCACTCCTCCACCCGCAAGGGCACTGTGCTGTGCGAGGACAATAGCACTGCTGCTCCGGAACAGCGACAGCAGAAGAGGCCGTCGACCCTGGCCCAGCAGCCACCATTTTCAAAGGAAGAGGGGCGTGGTATATTACATAGTAAGCGACAGATCGTCCCCTGCTGAGAATGACAAGGTCCTAACTCCAAGTCCATCAACTTTTGAGAAATTGATGACTGGAGTTTCGTATGCTCGCAGCTTTTACAGATACGACTTTTGATTTTCTCTTTAGTAACACTTACAAATTACACACCAAATCCGCTTGATACTTTGACACACAGTGGGGAAGGCGTGTAGAAATAGTGTGTAGTGTGTAACTCAGTTCAGCCAAAAAGTGGAGGTGGAACCTTGTCATTCTAAGGGTAGCCACACAAAGGCCACCGAATTCGGTCACCGAGCCACTAGGCGCTTTAGGTGAGAAGAATTGTACTATATAATTCCAACAACTGCACATAGAGCCCACCTAGATTCGGTCCGTTTATGTAGTGCAATTCTTCTCACCTAAAGCGCCTAGTGGCTCGGTAACCGAATTCCGTGGCCTTTGTGTGGCTACCCTAAGGCGTAAGGCAGACCAAGGCTGGTGTAGGTCCCAGGCTGGTGGCTCACCACCTAATTTATTGTGCATCACACTATAACACTAACTCACTGCCTGTACCGCTGCTGTGTGGGGAGTGGGTAGTGTTTGAGAGAACGAGGTGAGCAGCCAATAGTATTTTTCCCTATTCGGCTTTGACATTTAAGACTTCGAGTGCCCTCACAACAGCCTGGTACAAAGCTTGGGAGAAAGCGAGGACTGCAGGGCAGAATGAGGCTTTAATTTTTCATTATAACGCCTTTTTAGCTGAACATGAACATAAAAATTCCAACAGGCAAAATAATGCCAGCACAGCATGTGGCCAAAATAATATTATGGCTCAATGTAATCTTCTATAATTCAGGACAAGTATAATGCATAATCTCCCGGATTTCATTTTGTTTATTTGTTGTTGACTTGTTTTTCTTTTCCATTTTTTTTTGGTTTCTGTTTTTGGTAATCATGAAAAGAAAACAAACTGCCTTCGTCCCACGCCACCAAATAGGCCCCCTGAAGCTGTATTTTCATGTGTACAGAAACGGAAAAAAAACCCAACCCAATAGAAACGTCAAAAACCCACCGAGTGGTAAAAAGAAAGGCTTTTTCAATGTGTACAGAAATGGCGCTTCCGTTCACATGAAAACATTTCTCTCTATTTCATTACTTGAAGGGTTTTTGATGTTTCTGTTGCCGTTTCCGTACACACGAAAACACAGCTTAAAACAAAACTAAAAAAAACCCACACACAAAACTAATAAAAAAAACTAAAAGACAAAAGAGGACAACAAAGAACGAATCTGCCCTGGGATTGGGCGGTACTACAGCTTTAGAAACGACAAATTATTATCTGCAGAAAACAGAATTGGAATGATAATGATGATCATAATAATAACAACCGAGAAAACTATGAATTCATGGCTGAGATGAATATCCACAACATAAAAATGACTGAGTCAACAGAATGTGCGCTAATCCAAGCAGGTTTCCTAATCTGGCAACATCGACACTGACAAGGAATTACGTAATTATAAAAAAAACAAACAAAACGTGTCTCTCCGGGTACCGGAAAACTGAGCCGGATTTTTAATCCTATTGTTCAAAACTTCAAAGATAGCTCGTAAAAGCTATTGGAAGACTGAGCCGGTTTTTGGCATATCGATTAAACTTAATTTTTCTAACGTGCAAGCAAAGCAAGTATTATTATCGATCCCGACTGCAGTACCTTACCTTGGCAAGAAGTGAATTTTACATAAGAAGAGAAAGAAAACGCAATGTTTTACTCGAAATGTATGCTTTATCTTAACCACAATTATTGTGGTTACATAGGGTGATCCAGATTTTACTTTCCCATCATCTGGATATTAATAAATATATAAATAAATAAAAATCAGAAATTAAAAGATAACCCAATGATTTTTTTTTTTAACACAAGCTTAATTGCAAGCTGAAATATAACTACGTTACTTGTTATAAAACTGCGTTAATAAAATAATATTATGGTAATTGAACTTTTGTAACAAAGCATGGCATTCTCTAAATCCACATGGTAATATTGTGGTTTGAACTGAAAATTATGCTCACTGCAAAGTCTTTGTAACATATCTAACAGTCTGTCCAAAGATCTATCATGTTTATACAGTCCCGTGACTTTAGGGTTGGTACATCAGGCTAATCGATCTAAAGTTCGAAAACAACATAGTCGATATCTAAAAAAAAACCGGCTCAGTTTTCTAACAAGGCTCGGCGGCTTATTGCGCAATGCGTTGCATAACAGGTGAAAAACCGGCTCAGTCATCCGTACCCCGTCTCTCCAGGCAAGTCTCCCCGACAGGTCTGTGCAGGGAACATTCCCCGTCCTTATCCTCAACCCTAAATCTTATCAAATCCCCAAACCCTGTCCCCTACACGTTCAAACAAAACACAGGATGAAAACAAAAAGAAAATCTGGAAGAATAATTCATTAAAAAAATAATAATAAATAACTCCAACATGCCTGCACCGACCGTTCATTGAACCCCGGTACCTTCGGTATGATTGGCTCGCACCTTGCCTCTAGACCACTGTGTCCCTCTTTTTAAAATTCTCTCCAATTCTTGCTTCCATACAGCCTCCCGATTTCTCCAGCCCCAGCGATAAACTAAGGGCAAACTTTCAACTATTTTTAAAATCTTCTAGCTGGCTTGAAATTTTGAATTGGCAGTCTAAGCTTTCATGACGGAGCGAAATGTTATTATTTAAGAAGACACAGTGAGAATATTGGGTGGGAAGTGGTGCTTAGAGGATGGAAGGTTGGCTGGGGGGGGGGGGGGGATTTCCGAACAGGGGAGGGAGAAAACCGTACGCGACCTAAGTTTTTGCTTTTATTCCAACTCCACTGTTTGCACAACTGAGAAATTCCACGTCAGACGTTTCCGGCTTTCGCTCTTACGATTAATGAATTAGAATAAATCGGCACTGCGAAACAGCTTGATATGTGCCACAACGCATTTTAAACAAGTGTCAAAGTGTGCATTTGTTATACCTCTTATACTGAAAGAGCTCTAGTTTTTTTGTTTTTTTTAGAAAATGGAGATGGAACCGACAAGAACTAAGGTCGCACATAGGCGAAAGAGGCAAGAACCCGGATTTCTGAACAAGACATAATCAAATAAAAACGACGTATCTTGAGAAGTTAAGACAGCTGACAGAATACTGACAGATTTTGCGTGTGCAAGGCCTTTCAACAGTACAGTTTATGATGCCATAGACAATTCCTCATGGGGAACACAAATCGGCATTTGAAGCTTCATGAATGTGGAATTCGGGTAGTATTTTGTCGTGACAAGTCTGTCAAAACTAACTGGCGTTTATACAATTTACAACTCGTTTCTCTCTTCAGTCTTCGTCGGGCGTTTATTGCGAACGACTGGTGTTGATAATGGGTGTGGCGTAGGGGGAAATGGCATCGTAAAAGAGGTTAATGATGATCGTTCGTAGACTGTGTGTGGGCATGGGGCTGTAGAGTGGGAGAGAGGGGGTAGGGAAGGAAACAGAGAGAAAGAGGGAGGGAGAGGGAGAGAGAGAAAGAGAAAGAAAGAGAGAGTGATTGTGGGCGAAAGAGAGAGAGAGAGAGAGAGAAAGGGAGAGAGACAAAAAGAAAGAGGGGGAGAAAAGGTGAAAAAAAGAGATAGGAGAAGGAGAGAGAGAGAGTGAGAGTGAATGAGGGAGAACGAGACACAGCAAGAGAGAGCGCTAGGTAAGGGGGGAGAGAAAAAGAAAAAGGGGAGAAAGGGAAGAAAGAGAGAGAGTGAGTGAATGAATGAAAAAAGGAAAGAGAGAAGCAGAGCACGGGGAGGAGGAGGGTGTGAGAGAAGAAAGAGAGAGAAACAGACAAAGAAAGTGAGAAAGTGTGTATGTGTGCGCGCGTGTGTGTGTGTGTGAAAGAGAGAGAGAGAGAGGACATAAAATGAACATGAGACATCTGAAAATTATCTGAAGACCAGTGATCCCCAGCGTCATCACTCTGTACTGAAACTGTGAGTAGAAATAAATTATTCTTCATGAAAATTTCATGACATTCACATGAATGCAACCTCTCGACACAACGGAATTTTGACGAGATGTCAAAATGGTCGATATAACAAATAAGGCCTTTAAGCAATCGTTATTAGTGCTACTTCATTATAACTGCTTGTCTCGTCAACGCGTTCAAATAATTCATTCAATTCATTTTTTCACATAACGTACGGTTTGACTGGTGTAATGAAACACTGCACTTTGACGTACAGAACGATAGCCCCGTATTGTTAAACACTTCATACAGATGTCAGATTCAACTATTCGGGATGGGATTTCTAACAGCAGATCTAATACCCGAGACACAGCAGACCAAGACGAATCAATTCGTCATTTTCCGTCCGTCGCCTTGGCGTGTACCATCGATGTGGACAATGCAACAATGCGCACTACACCCCTTCGTAATTGAACGAAAAAATGAGTAGTACTCACCGAATTTATACGCGCGCAATGTGCGGACATACAGTGGGAGACGAAATGGTTTGTCTTGGAGTTCTGTGTCTCGGGTAATACCAGTGACAGGAGAACCTATACTCAAAGCAACGATATAGGCTACATAGCCGGATTTATGACAGGAAAATGGTAGAGTGGATTGATGAAAGGGGGAGGGGGGGGGGGTTACTGAAGAAAGCCGTACGTGCTAAAAATGAACATTGTAACCCTCTAGGGCTCACAGGGCCATAACTCTGACCATTTTCACTTACAGAAATGTGACTTTTCAACAAAGAGATCTTGCAGAGCCACAAACCTATTATCATTAAGAAATTTTCTACGGATAATGTAAAGAATTTGAACGATAGGCTGTGATGAATTTGAGATAAAATTAATTGGTATTTAGGTCTTTTTACGGAGTATGGCAGACTTGGGGGGGGGGGGGGGCTGGCCGGGTGGTGACGGGGTGAGGGGAGGGTGCTGAGGTCAAGGCAAGGGGAAGCAAGCACGACAGATGCCATTCTTTTCCCTTTTAACTCCAAATCACGATTTCTTCCCCTTTGGGACTATAGAAAATCTAATGGCTGCCTTTCAGAACATCTGAACCTTCATCTTTAGTTCTCTGTGCGTCTGGACTATATTATTTGTTAGGCGTCAGTCAAATTAATGTCAAAATTTTGACATTGCTTATATAGCCCTGCTGCGACCCCACAGTTTTTCTGTGGTTTTCATGATATTTCGTCAGTCAAATTAGTAAGTGAAGGTCAACTTCCCCCCCCCCCCACCCCCCAAAGGGGAAAAAAGCCAGCTGAATGGGTTAGATTCAGAAGAGGTCTAAGTGCCATCTGCACTTAGATCTCGAAGTTCTAATCCCCCCCTGTGCACTTAGATCACTTGTAAGTCCAACCCCCGTAAATAAATTGAGGGAGTTAAAATTACAAGGGGTCTATGTTCAAATGGCACCTAAACCCGTTCTATTTCTAACTTCCCTCAATGTTGTCCCCCTTATTCCCATTCCAAGCGTTTGGAAAAGACTAACTTAACTTGGTTATTCGATAGTCTCCGTTCCTGAAAAGCGTTCAGCTTTCGTCAATTTTCGCGCTGGGTACTTCGGCTGATTTATGACCATATTAACGCTCAGCCACTGAGATTTTTTTTCTTTTGTTTTTTCCATAATGATGGGTGCGATTTTGATATCAGTGTCAAAAAAAAATAAAAAAAATAAAATGAGCCTTCAAATTGATGACGTCGAACAAAATCACTTCCAGGGAGGAATTAGGTCAGTTGAAATCGAGGCCTTGACTGGCTCAGTCTTGGCGCTGATATTATCAGCTGTAGCCGAAATCCGTATGCCTTACTTAAATAAGTCGTAATAATAGCAATAATACATAGCATTTATATAGCGCTTCATCCCGTTAGCAAACCAGGCTCTAAGCGCTTTACAACATTTATATCATATAAATCACACACCCAATACACAGTTTAAACAAAAACTAGACGGACATTCAGAGTGTAAAAAGATTATTCTTCAGCTGATTTTAAAAATCATAAAATTTCCAATCTCTCTCACTGAGGCAGAGATCTGAGGCCCTTGATAAGAAAAAGATTTTTCACCCATGGTCTTAAGGGACATCTTAGGAATTTTAAACTCCTTGGTGTCTGCAGATGATCTCAGATGTCGTGATGGTACATGGGGAGTCAAAAGATCACTTAAATAAGTTGGTGCGCTTTTGTACATACATTTTTGACACAGAGTAGCCAGTTTATACATTATTCGTTTTTCTACCGGTAGCCAGTGAAAGCTCTGCAGTAGAAGTGATGCATGACCTCGTTTCCTTTGCTTAAGGATTAACCGTGCTGCATCATTCTGTATTTATTTGCAGTTTTAGTGCCTATTGAATTCCCATTTCTGGGCTATACAAGTCTTCAACCAGATCCAACCCTCGGGACAGTCCCCAAAGATAGCTATGTATTCATTCATTAATTTTTTTTATTTATCTGAGTACTTTTGTCGGGGGGGGGGGGGGGTCAAAATTAAGATGCTATTTGGAGTGTATTCATTCTGTGCATGACTCACTGATAAGACATAACTAAATAGATAAATAAGTACGAACATGATTGAGCAAACAGATAGAAACAAATTAAGTAAGTAAATAATGCACCTACATAAGTATATATGAATGTGGATAAGTAGAGAAATTGAAAGTGAATAAATGGACAAATAAATAGGTAAGTCTGAAAGGACATCGAGACACAGATTAATGAACACATAGCCGTCGGTAAGGATTATCCTACATACTTTCTTATTTAACTTTATACTTACTCTTTTTTTTTTTTTCAGTTATCCCAGATCAATAACGCATGAAAAGAATGAATACATTCCAAATCGCATTTCAATCTGAGACACCCCCCCCCCCCCTTTCCCCCTAAAATAAAGTGCAACTTAATATTAAACCACAAATTGAAATGTTACATAATATTTGTAATAAATATTCCGCTACTGAAACGGAAAAAAGTATTTTTCTGTATTCTATAAACGGGTAAAAAAAAAAATCACTAAGCCAAGGTTTGAGTTTGAGTTTAAATTTTTAGAAAGCAATTGACACGACAGCGGGGCCATGATGTGCTAGGATAAAAAATGAAGAACGAAAGTTAAGACAGAATACAATAGAATGATAGGACAAGAGAAGACCCCACCAGAAGCTTCCACCAAACCACCCCCAGGCCAGGCTGACAAGCCCAGTTTCTGGTCCTAGTGTTAAGTGATAACAGTTTCTCGTCCTTGATCAAAAGTTGTGGTATCCAAAAAAAAAAAAGAAAAAAAAAAAAAAGAGATGTCTGAAAAACGCACAAAAGGAATGTTATAAAAACCACAGAACCATCTGTGGGATCGCAGAAAGGCTTTGAAAGCAAAGTCAAAATATGGCAAAATGACAAAAGTTGTATGTAGCAAAGCCTCGGATAAGAAAAAAATAATACAGAAATGATAAAAGAAAAAACAACACAGGAAAAGAAAAGAAAAGACAAACTAAGCCATATTTTGGCGAAAATAGTGTTTTCTGTATTACTGTTTACTACAGAGTTGCATTTCAAAGAAGTCAATGGCCTCGATTCCAACTGATCTAATTCCTCCCTGGATGTGATTTTGTTCGGCGTCATCAATTTGAGGGCTCATTTTATTTATTTTATTTTTTTTTTGACACTGATATCAAAATTTCATCCATCATTATGGAAAAAACAAAAGAAAAAAAAAAAAAAAGCCTTTCTCAGTGTTCGGAATTCCATCACGCGATTTAATTCACAGCAATGGAACATAATTCCTTTCCAATTATAAAAGACCTTAATAATTAATCAAGGCTGTTTCAGTTTTGTGGTGCAATCTGGGTTTTGTCCAGTAATGGCCGTAGGTGGGTAATTCCATCAACGTGTGTACGTGGTGATGTAACATGACACTTTAATTGTCCATTCTCTGACCCAGTTAAAAAAAACTCTATTTTGCCACTATATTCTATGAACTCACAAAGGGAATTCTATTTTATTTTATTATATTTTTTTTTCTGTTGAATAACGCGGCGGGCCCAATAGTTTAAAAGCAATGGTTCTTAACTTGGGCGATATCAACCCCCGGGGTGGGGGGTGGGGGGGGGATGTTTGAGGAGGGAGGGGAAGAAAAGGGCGAGAAGGGTGGAAACGATGAAGGGATGAAGGGAGGTGACGGGGGGGGGGGGCGAAAACGTGAATGGAGGACGATTTGGGAACAATTATACAGGCCAGCCACTGACTTATTCAACAGGACGTATAGATGGGTTTTAGAATAGAAGAAAGCCTCTCTCTGTCTGTGTGTGTATGTGTGTGTGTGTGTGCGTGTGCGTGCGTGCATGTGTGTGTCTGTGCATGTGATAAAGAATGGCTTCTGTTTTATAATGAATAATCATCACGTCTGTTGTCATAAATAAGGCTTTCAAATATTTAACATCACTCCATTTAGTGTATCGTCTCTGTCTTCTTGTGAAATATATCTGTTGGTTTCAATTGGGATTTGAGTCAGTGGTAGTGGTGGTGGTGGTGGGGGGTAGAAAAAACAGGTCCGGCGGGGGGGGGGGGCGATGACAGTTAATCATTTGGTGCACTGAGACAAATTCGTTTTGTCTCAGGTTTGAGCCTGGGATGTGAACAATGGGGTCTAACGTGGCATCACGCACTGGCGACACTCAAGTCTCGAGACTCGGGGAGTCAAAGCTGTCTTGAATACGTTTGGCAGAAAGAAGCCCTTGGGTACTGAGCCAAAATGGACGCGTCAGAAGCCTAATAATGGCAACTTCAGACTGCTCCTTTCTCGGATGTCTACACATGATGATGTTGCTTGGAGCAGTCCGTCAGATTTTAATTGTAATATTATTTTGACTGGACAGAGAGAGAGAGAGAGAGAGAGAGAAGAGAGAGGAGAAAGACAGCACGAGAGAAAGAGAGGGAAAAGGAGATACATAAAGAGGGAGAGGAAGGGAGGAAGGGAGAGAGAGAAAAGGGCAAAGATAGAGAGAGAGAAAGAGAGGGAAAAGGAGATACATAAAGAGGGAGAGAAAGGGAGGAAGGGAGAGAGAGAGAGAGAAGGACAAAAAGAGGGAGAGGGAGAGAGAGTGAGAAGAGAGAGAACAGGGAGAGGAAGAGAGAGATAGAAAAGAGAGAAAGAAACAGAGTGAGAAAGAGGAAGGGACAGACAGACAAAGAGAGAGAGAGAGAGGGAGAGAGAGAGGGAGAGTGAGAGATAGACAGAGAGAGCGGGAGAGAGAGAGAAAGATAGACAGAGAGAGAAAGAGAAAGAAAGAGAGAGAGAGAGAAAGGGAGAGAGAGAGAGAGAGAGAGAGAGAGAGAGAAGGCAGTCAAGACACAACCATCAAACTCGGGAAGAGCTATAAACATTTTCCAATGACAGGTAATCATTTCAACGCAAAAAATAGGACCTAATGACATTTGGCTTTGGCTGGTTACCTGAAAAAATCTGGACAAAATTCACGATATGTCAATCCTTTTGCGTCAGCAGGACGCCTTTGGAAATATCGTAATTACCCACATAATTCCCTACAGTCAGTGCAGTCAGGCTCAAGTTATAGAATGGCCAGAATTAGCACGGTCATTGAAAAGGCACTTTTTAAGCTCGCGACTCCAAGTGCAAAGCGACATCAGTGGGACCTGAATACATGTGAGGATTCCACATTTGAGATGTAGCGAGCGCTGTACTTTATGTGGGAATAGACAAGGCAGGGATAATCTGGTGCTTGTAATGTAATGTAATAATTAGCTGGCATAGCACTCAAATCGACAAAAAATGATGTGCTCTAAGGCGCTGACACAGAATTAACATGGCGCCAATTCATCATGCTCCCACTCACACACATTAACAAACAATTGATCTACTCTCATCCTCAAACCCCTGAGACCAAAAAAGGGCATCATTCACTTTCAATGAAAACAATCCTAAACAATTCATTTTTGAGTCTATTTCTAAACGTGACGATCTTTTCACTTTTCCTGGTGTCAACGCTGATGTTGGTTCACAATTTAGGCTCCACCAATAGAAAAAGCCTTTTCGCTAAGCGACAATCTGACTGTGGGTGTCTCAAGAAACGTCCGATCCTAGTTACGTTATTTTTCAAAATTTCAGTTGTTTACAGTACATTATGGATAATGCACTGGAACAGCCGAATTAGAAAACGAGGCTACTGACCAGTTTGTACACAAGTAACTAAAACAATGTCCTTAAAAAAATGCAATAACTGAAACTGCCCTATACAAAAGCAGATTTTTTGTTGTTGTTGTTTACACAAAATGCTGTAACGAAAAATTGTCGTTTGGAAAATGCAGTAATGGGAAATTTTGTCGCATAGAAAATGCAGTAATGGGAAATTTTGTCGATAAGAAAATGCAGTAATGGGAAATTCTGTCGCACAGAAAATGCAGTTATGGGAAATTTTGTCGATAAGAAAATGCAGTAATGGGAAATTCTGTCGCATAGAAAATGCAGTTATGGGAAATTTTGTCGCATAGAACATACATTAATGGAAAATACTGCCCTCTAGAAAAATGCAGTTAGTGAAAACTACTAAATGGAAAATATTCTTTTTTTTTAGACTGTACAATGATGGGAAAATGAGTTAAAAAGCTAATTTAATACACAGGTGTGTAAATGACATTTTAAAAAAATCTCTGAAAATGAAAAGCCAGGGGCAGCGTAGGCCCCGGTGGGGTCGAGGGGGGGATCTGAAATCAGAGAAAATCTGAAAGATTTACCACCCCCCCCCCCCCTTTTCAAAACACGTTTCCTACAAATAAAAATAAAAAAAAACGTTTTCTTTCTTCCAGTCCAGTTGAGAAAGTCGGGGAATTTCTGAATCAGCCAAGTCCATGCCCACACGGAGTCTCCGCTTTCTATTTGCCTTCTAGGGCTGGGCAATACCGGCCACATTTTGTTCAGAGTTGCGGTTCCCAGTACCGATACCCCGACTCCTCGTTCAAGTCCGACCGACAACAATGGACACCGTGGACATGGAATGATGTCAGGGCTCTGTGACGACCGGTGAAGGTTCCGATTCCCATACCGACCCTATGAGTGAAAAGCCTCTGTCTCACTCGATTGGCGCAAAGATGAACAGTCATAAGTCGACGGTCTCGTCTCTAGATCTTGGGTACCTGTCCTGCAGAATCAGTTACTTGCGGCAAGTTGAAACAATCCATGAAATATTTAGAATGTTTACAGTACACCAGCTGGCCCGAGCCATATAAATCTGGCAAACATCTTTGTACCACGCCCGGGGATGGATTAAGACCTTCAGAGGCCCTAAGCACTTAAAACGATTTTAATGCCCCCATATACTGACGTACGATCCTTCAAAATATACACATAAGTAAACCGTTACAAGCAAAAAAATGGAGTTTCATACACAAGAAAAAATACTTCAATATTTTCATTTATTAGGTGGGGCTGGGGAGCTTTTTATTGACCCTGGTTCAACTGCGCCATTTTGCAGTTTTGCACCATATGGTCCACGGTAAATCCGGCAATGAAAAATGTCTGTAGTGCCTCCCCCCATCCCTTCCCTTGATGCCACTAGGCAACCATATATCTAGATCGAAACGCCTCTTTTTTTAGAGGGAGGGGGCCGGGGGGGGCGGGGGGCTAAAAAAGTCGTAACTACGGAATATTAACGACTGAATATTGTCCAAAATGGATGTGCTTTCGTATTTTATTATCAAAAAGAAAACTGAGGAATACACAATACAAAAGTTTCGAAATGTTGGTTGCGCAGTCACGAAGGTGTAGATGCTTACATGTTAAACCCCTAACTCCATCATATCAGAGACACAGAATACCGAGACGGACCAACCCTTCTTTGACCATACGTCCACAACTTGTGCGCGTATATAAACACGGTGAATACTACTCCCAGAGCTCTATGGCACTAACTCATCTTCGTTCAATTATCAAGGTATGTGGTGCGAACTGTTCCATTCTTGACGTAGATGATACGCGCGCAAGTCGACGGACGGAACATGACGATTTGATCCGCCTCGGCTTCCTGTGTCTCGGATTGTTGTCACGAGCAGAGTTAGGGTCTTGGGGAGCATTCGACTGCATGAGAGGCAGCTAACTCACACTCGGACACAACCACACAAGAAAAGTATTAAACAACTAGAGTATATATATATATCAGGCCGGTCAGGCCATGTTTTACATAAATATTAATAAACAAAACAAAAGACAATAGAGGTATATTCAAAGCAATAAATTCTAATTACTAACTTAATCTATGATATTTCATGTAATTATGGTTCCTTATTGGATGTACTGCAATCAATAGCAAATAGGTATATTATACGAAACTAGATATCAATTTAAAGTGACAGTTGAGTCGCCACTGGCCAGTCGCCAGCCAAACTCTCCCTAAATCATATGGGCTTGAATGTTAGGAGAGCCCAGTACGTTCCAAGCCTACAGAAGCACACTTCGGCTTGTAGGTAATTACGCAGTTGCAAAAAAACTATTTATATATAATAATAATAATAATATATACATTTATATAGCGCCAGGACTAAAACATTAAAAGCTCTAGGCGCTGTACACAGTAAAAAATCATAAAAGCACATTCAAATAAACTTACACACACACAGACAAACTAGTTTTATACATCCATAGCAAGCTATAAAATTCAGTTTTTAAAAAGAAATGTTTTTAACCTGTTTTTAAATATGTTTAGAGAGGCAGAATTTCGAACCTCTTGTGGTAAAGAATTCCACACACAGGGACCAAAACAACTAAAAGCTCTATCTCCATAATTTGATGTTTTACACCTGGGAACAACCAGTTTGTTTTCTGTAGTAGATCTTAAAAATCTATCAGACTCATGTTTTTTCAAAAGTTCCGAAAGATAGGAGGGAGCTGAACCTTCAAGACATTTGTAAACCAAAACTGCAGCTTTAAATTTTATTCTGTTTTCAACAGTAAGCCAGTGAAGTTGGTCCATAAGGCTTGAGGCAGATTCTCTTTTTGATTTTCTAAAAATCAGTCTAGCTGCATTATTCTGAATTATCTGAAGGCGTTTTATTTTGTTGCTCGGAATTCCAAAGAGCAGAGAGTTACAATAATCAAGCTTTGAAAACATAAGTGAAGTGATAAGTATTCGAGTTGCCTCTTGGGATATGAATGGACGAATAGAGCTGATGTTTTTTAATTGAAACATTAATGATCGACATAATGAACTTATTTGATTTTCCATGCTGAGATCTGATTCTAAAATTGTGCCTAAGTTTTTCACTTTATTCATGTTTGCTACAGTGCTTTCACCAAGATTTAATTTTACATTTTTAATTGCAGTAATTTGTCTTTTCTTTCCAATAATCATAACTTCTGTTTTGTCTTCATTTAGCTTTAGTTTGTTTTGGTTCATCCATTCTTTTGTGTCCATAATACACTTTTCACTATCTTTTATAACATTGTCAACATGACCTAAAGTCGTACCAGGGTGATATAGTTGGACATCATCAGCATACTGATGGTAATAAAAACCATGATCTTTAAAAATATTAGACAGGGGCCCAATGTACATAATAAAGAGAGTGGGACCTAAAACTGAGCCTTGTGGAACACCATATGGCAGTATGTATTCTTTTGATTTTATGTTATCTGTTACAACAATTTGTTTTCGGTCACATAGATAGGACCTGAACCATTTCAGAGCTATACCAGAGATCCCATAGGTTGCTTCTAATCTGCAAAGAATAATTTCATGATCTATAGTGTCGAAGGCAGCTGATAGATCAAGAATGTTTAAACACATATGCACATATATGCACAATCATTATTCAATTCATCAACAATGTGCCATATTACTTCAATGATACTATGGAAATAATTCTATAACACAGGCCACTCGTCGTCGAGTGCCAGCTGGGGTTTCCTTAGACTTCCTATGAGGCTGTGGTTCTCTCTCTATCTCTGATCTTCTATTATGCTTGAACTAATAAGATATATTACCATTGGTCACCCCTACTGGTAGGCGCGAACATCAAAATAGCGCAGCGTGGGCTTTCAAAGGTCAGCCCACTCAGACCTTTCTTTCTAGAGCTCAGTCAGTCCGTTAGCAAGGACTTCTAGTCTTCAAACCACACAGTTCAGGTACTGGCCAACCGGAGATACTTCACGACACGATGCTTCTGCTCGTCTGTATTCACTAAATCTGAACGTTACACGATGTTTTATACTATCTAACTACCCAGCGTGCTAGTCCGCTGGCCCAATTAGTTCAGCTATCTCATAGGTCGAAACCTCCCACCATTTTAATTGTAGTAATACGTCTGCACTATTCTACCAGCCAGTTAACGTGCAAAAACTTGTCTAGTCATACTTAACAATGTCAACTATCCCCACCTTGTTTCACCCCTACTCCATTACTTATTAATCACGAACATTAAAACCGACAAGCGTGCATCTAACAGTTTAACTTTACATTTATTTACTCACCAACTATAATTCGCGAGGGCCGTTCAAGGCCACCAGCCAATTTCTCATGGCCCTGGTAAAACAACAACAACTCACTCTCTGCGTGAATTTTAACAACATCTGAATCATGACAATTGTAGTATGATGTTTACACATAAAATATTATCTATTACATAAACAACGATAATGGTGTCACACTTTAACAGACTTTATAAATTAAACCAACACAACCGTAAACAACCAAGAGCCGCTGCAGTATCGTTCCTGGCGCCACAATGCGATACTGGAGCCGCCAGGTGAAGCTCAGTACTATAATATTGGTACCGGAGTCGATACCACACGTATTCATCACTATTGCCTTCCGCTTGATCAAACGTCCATCGGAGTTCTCCAATCATTTCAACTTGTCCAGGGCTAAAGCGCCTTTAATACGGTCGGCAATTTCATCACTTGTTTATCACGAGGTTTTAGATGGGATTGAAAGCAAGGGATCTATTTTTAGGACAGATAATTATGGTGGCTGATCGATGATGAAAAATGAAGAAGATATAGTTAATTTATCACGTCCAAGATTATTTTTGCCTGATGGTAGGCTTTCAATTTACAAAATATCATAAAAACCACAGAAAAACTGTGGGGTCGCGGCAGGGCTATAAGCAAAGTCAAAATTGGGCAAAAAGAAAAGGTTGTGTGTTGCAAAACCCCGCGTGAGAAATAAAACCCAAACAATACAAAGCAAACTAAAGAGAAGACAGAAAATACACAAATTTCCGGCTTTCGCATTTTTTAAGTGAAAAAAAACGAACAATAAAAGACGTCAACAGGAACGAAAGCCGAAAATTTGTGTATTTTCTTTCTTTTCTTAAAGTGTCTACTAACATTTCTCTCTCTTTCTCAAAGTTATTTAATATTTTTCTACAGCGTTTCAAATATATATATATAAACGCTTTTTATTTACCTGACGAAGGGTTTGGCGTCCTTAACCCTCTTGCTGCCACAGGGCCAAAATATCAGCCCATCGTAGTATTGCAGAAGACTACTTGCACAGCCGATATATTGGCTCTAAAGTTCCATGCTAAAACAGTCGCAAGGCCGATATATCGGCCGACGTTGTTCCAGCATGTTTTTCGCTCCCCCATTATGCTGTTTTTTCCTGCGATTACTGCTCCTTGCTGACAATCCAGTCTGGCAGTCTATACATGAAAGAAGGGCATTAATTGGGTTTGGCAGGAAAAGGGTTAAGCACTCGATATGACAATGTTTTCCATTTTACATTGAAGAACGACGATTGTTTCTGGCATTTATCAATCAAGTTGCATTTGATTGTATATTATTACCAATATAGGTATTATACTGCTCTAGGCAGCAAAGAGTGAAGAGATTGAATGACAGACTGCGTTTTTTTTTTTTTCTCTGTTTACTTTTCAAATCTGGATCCCACGATTCTTGTGTATATTTTGAATCGGCCGCCAGGCCTATAAAGAACTTAAACGTAACTGGAGACTTTGTTTAGACATTTAGTAGTTTTTGTTGTTGTTGTTGTTATTCGTTCCTATCCCAGGGCTTTGGTCCTATATCATTCTCTCTCCCTCTCTCTCTCTCTCCCCCTTTCTCTCTCTCTCACTCTCTTTCTCTCTCTCACTCTCTCCCTCTCTCTCTCTCTCTCTCTTTCCATTTCTCTTTTTCTCTAGCTCTCTCTTTTTGGGCCTACATCATTCTCTCTCTCTCTCTTTATCTCTCTCTCCCTCTCTTTCTCTCTCTCTCTCTGTCACATTTTAACTGTGCTCAGTGATCAACTTGTATCTTTACAAAACCTGGTGAGAAATGCTGACGGCCAGGCTTTCTCTCTACGACTACCGGGACGGTATACGCCAATGGATGGTGATGATGATGATGATGATGATGATGGCGATGATGATGGTGGTGATGATGATGATGGTGATGATGATGATGATGATGGTAACGATGATGACCGCGACGATGACGACGACAACGATGATGATGATGATGGTGATGATGATGATGATGGTGGTGGTGGTGATGATGATGATGATGATGATGATGATGGTGGTGGTGGTGATGATGATGATGATGGTGGTGATGATGATGATGGTGGTGATGATGATGATGATGATGATGATGATGATGATGGTGGTGATGATGATGATGATGGTGGTGATGATGATGATGGTGGTGATGATGATGATGGTGGTGATGATGATGATGATGATGATGATGGTGGTGGTGGTGGTGATGATGATGATGATGGTGGTGGTGGTGATGATGATGATGATGATGGTAGTGGTGGTGGTGGTGATGATGATGATGATGATGATGATGGTGGTGGTGGTGATGATGATGATGATGGTGGTGGTGGTGGTGATGATGATGATGATGATGATGATGGTGGTGGTGGTGATGATGATGATGATGATGGTGGTGGTGGTGACGATGATGATGATGATGGTGGTGGTGGTGGTGATGATGATGATGATGGTGGTGGTGGTGATGATGATGATGATGGTGGTGGTGGTGATGATGATGATGATGGTGGAGGTGGTGATGATGATGATGATGGTGGTGGTGGTGGTGATGATGATGATGATGGTGGTGGTGGTGATGATGATGATGATGATGGTGGTGGTGGTGATGATGATGATGATGACGACGACGACGATGATGATGATGACGACGACGACGACGATGATGATGAGGATGACGTCGACAATGACGATGATAATGATGCTCTTGATGATAAATTCCCACAGCAGAGCTCATTATGCGCTACTTTGCTATTTAACCTAGGACCGAGGGACATGCCAGGGTAGAATCACGAGTAATAACATTTGATTACCCACTGGGATCAGGTTCAATATTCCTCGAATTGGCAATTACATCGTCTTCCAACTTTCATAGTTTTGACATCAGTGACATGTAGCACTTAGTGTGGTTTGACATGAGTATAGGAAATTATCTGATGAGCTTTTGACAGGACCTATGGAACTCTCTGGAATCGTCTGAGATGAGATATTGAGATGTGCGGAAGGAAACATAAGGAGGAATTATACTGAATGGTTGCTGTAGAGATGAAATTAGCGTCACTGGAGCTTACTTTATGAACTCTGGTTCACCTTTACAGAGTAACCCGGGACACATAATACCGACGTGGACCATTCCTTCTTTCACTATATGTCCACAATTTGCGCGCGTATAAATACGGCCAGTACTACTCACAAAGCTCTATGGTACAAGTCTTTTTCGTTCAATTATGAAGGGGGTGTAGTGCAAATTGTTGCATTGTTGACATGGATGATACGCGCGCAAGTCGGCGGATGGAGTTGGACGAATTGAACCATATCGGTATCCTGCGTCTCGGGGGTAATATCGCTTTGCCAAAAAGACCCGTCAAACAGCCAGCCAACAGCCGATAGAAGACTTTTCGGTTCTATTTCACTCATAATGCCAATACTGAAACCCGATCTTCTTTCATTGAGCACCTATGTTCCAGAATGATTGTACTAAAGTCTGCCTTTGTTCTTCGTTGGTTTATAGCATTTGAAAGTCATTAATAACTTAGTTAAGAATGTTGTTACAAGCACGTACGTCCCACAAGATGGTATTTTTTTTTTTGCGCTAGGGTACGACGTACTTTTAAGCCTTTTGCGACTCCAAAGCTAGAGAGCTCCTCCCGAAATACTATTAACAACAGCCTTAATTAATTAT
Source organism: Onchidella celtica (assembly GCA_963931925.1). NCBI lineage: Eukaryota > Metazoa > Mollusca > Gastropoda > Systellommatophora > Onchidiidae > Onchidella > Onchidella celtica. Next base: position 52,888,418 of record OZ007574.1, on the reverse strand, counting down.
TCTTTCAGATCTTCTTTCTGTTTTCTACCTGTTTTGTGGTTGAAAGGGTAGGGGGGGGGGGGCAGGGTTAGGGATTTGACAAGATTTTAGGGTTGAGGATAAGGACGGGGTTTGGGACAGGTACCCAAGAGTACGCGCCCCTAGCGCAAACGCTTGGGGTACGCACGTACTTAAACAACAGCCTCCAGTTAAATACGGAAATGCGTCCTTGAGACTCCTATATCAAAGAACTGTAATATCGCATATTCATATACCTATTCTTACAACAATACGGATCAGGGTATTTCACTGGCAAACTTCCCCATCTAAGGCGATTATTCCTTTGGAAAAGGGAGTCCATAATTTGCAACATAAAGATGTCAACGCACTGGATCTCCTGATCAATATTTGATGAAGCTGCTGTACTCGCCAAACTGACAATAGACGGAATGATAAATATGTCATGTTCATGTCTTCCACCTTCGCTCTATAGGGGCATCCACACTGTACTTCCATTATGTCGTTACAAGGGGCAAGATTTATACCATTGTCAATCATCTACGGGAAGACGGCCAGTGACTTTTTTAAACTTGAGAAAACTATGATTGTATTTTAATAGGCAAAGGTCAGATACCAGGTCTCAATTCTAAGGCATTTAAAAATTTAACCATTTTCATTGATTAGCGAAATAAAACCATTACCAATGCTTTCATGATTAACTCCAGTGTGTCTGTAGTATGAGTGACATTAATAAAGACATGTCAGCTATCAGGTCTTAATTCTGCAACAAGTAAATATTTAACCATTGCCATTGATAAACGAAATGCAACCGCAAACAATACTTTTATGATTAACTAACTTTAGACTGTGTGGTATAACTATTCAGTTCATTTCCAAATTTTGGAAGAAAATCGGCTCAGAAAGCTGTACTCGCCCGTGCTTTCCTCAATTAATGCGGATACATAATTCAACGAATGTATCGCTCTGATACCAGAGCAAAATTTGTACAAACCAGGATTCGCAGATGTTACCTCATTGATTTAATATTCTGCAACCGAGATTCAATTTTCTGGAGACTGTCTTATATTTTGTTTTTGTTGGCCGAGCAAATAATTAACAATAATAATAATAGTAATAGCAATAATAATAATAAAATAATATCAAAAATAAATAAATTATAGAACAATTTGAATATCTCTAAAACTATCACATTTAATTATGATTATAACCATTATTATTAATAAACGCCTTGGACAGTCAGAGCCGTGTAGATCTTCAGAGGATGACAGCCCCGCAAAATATTATGATAATCAAGAAAATAATAAGTAAGACTAAATACTAAATCATGGTGGTTCGTCGAGTTCGAGTAGGACGTATCTGCATAGTCACTAATTATACAGAGATGGCTCCGTAGTCCAACTTCGTGCTTGCAGTGTCGCGCGTATTCAAGACACTGGATATCTGCTGGTGTCGCGGGGATGGACTCTGCCTGGTGGTGATGTTCTCTAGCAGCCTGGGCCTTAATGGGGCGTGCCTTTTCAAAAGTCCATGCAGCTTGTCTTATAATGTCAGGCGACTGTGTCGTGTCGTGTCTTTGGCTGCCTGGACAAGGTCAGCAGAAGAGATGCCGCACCACTGACTATGATGCAGTAAATACATAGATAATAAAGAGGACTTCGGCCTGCTTTGGCACCAAAACAGAACCTTTCTTAGTTCAGTCTTTTCCCTTATTACATTATACGTCTACTCATATTTATTCATGAGGAGCTGCTGAGATACGAATCACTGGGCCTCTCATTGCCTATGCATTGGTTAATGTCACAGAGCAAAGGCAAACAGACGTCCCTCAAGGTAATATTACGTCATACACAATCACAAACATTATGACTATACTCTTAGGATTTCTACTGCATGGCTCTTATAGAAGGGCCAAAGTTATGATATCTGAATATTTCTGAGTGATGTCCTATGGGCATCGGGTCTGTCTGGCCAGGGTTAATCTTCTAAGCCGTCCAATCAAAACGCATCAGATTTGGTAATCAAATGTCTGCTTAAACTTCTAGCACCCAAACATGGATTTGTGTTATACTCAAAAAGACTGTTGAAACATGCGACCGCAAACTCAGATCTCAGTTGGTCAGCTAAATTAACGTAATGCAAATCTTTATCAGGAGTATTTATTTGTAGATAAATTGGAATGCTTTCCAAAATCAGGGCATCTAGGCGGCCGGCTATACTTCCGATATGGACTGCCGGGCCGGAGAAGGTTTATATGCTTGTGTAGTATAAATATGAAACCGACAAACACGGCGACACAGACAGACTAACAGATAGATGTAGATAAATAGACAGACAGACAGACAGACAGACAATTAGTTAGTTAGTTATTAAGTTAGTTAGATAGATAGATAGATAGATAGATAGATAGATAGATAGATAGATAGATAGATAGATAGATAGATAGATAGATAGATAGATAGATAGATAGGCAGGCAGGCAGGCAGGCAGGCAGGCAGACAGACAGACAGACAGACAGATAGACAGATAGATAGATAGATAGATAGATAGACAGATAGATAGATAGATAGATAGATAGATAGATAGATAGATAGATAGATAGATAGATAGATAGATAGATAGATAGATAGATAGATAGATAGATAGATAGATAGATAGATTTGGGCCTGCTTATTTCACATGGCACAGATGCTGAAAGTCCAAAGATTCATAAGCAAAGTTCATTATCAGAGATTTCATATGACAGGAGAGTATGAAACTGAACATGAAAGGGAGTATTAAATCAGAAACGGAGATGTAAGATTGGGCGAACTGAGTATCAAACGAAGTATGATTATGTGCCGGGTAATACGAGATGTAAGTGGCGTCGTCCACAGCATCCGCTGCGCTATTTTTACGGAAAATGACGTGCGGAAAATTCTCTCTCCCTCTATAACGGTGAGGAAGCGGAGCAGAGCGGATGCTGTGGACAAGTATACAGCGGTAACGAGTGTTTTATGTCGTTGTCCGTAAAAAGAGCGGAAAGGGGTGGATACTGTGGACAACTGCAGTACGGGGCTAGGACAGGTATTGGTATCACTAAATGGGTTATTCAGTCCTTTCATTTAGTAAAAAAAAAATATATATATATAATTATATTGATGTAATTTAATGAGCAAGAAGCAAGGCGATAGACAGAACGTATCAGAACGAAAGGACAGGCAGAGATCCTGCCAGAACATCTATCACCCACCGGCGTTTTGGCAAAAAAAAAATAAATCTGTTATCTTGAAATCCTGAGTAGAGGGAAAAAAAAAAGGGGGGGGGGGCATTTATTATGTTTATGAAAAACTTTTCCACTCTCTGACGATCTATCGTGACCTTTATTCGTATTTGTTTTAGGTTCATTTTCTGAAGAAACTGGAGATGTTGTAGTATGTAGAAGAGGTATAATAAATGCCACACTTTGGACACTTGTTTAACATGACTGTGTTGTGGCACTTACCAAGCTGTTTCACAGTTCCCATTTATTCCAACCCCCTTATCGTAATAACTAAAGCTGCAAATGTCTAATGTCCAATTTCCCAGTTGTACAAAAAAGTGGAGTTGGAACAAACAAGAACTAAGACCGTGTGATGGCATGCCTGGTATTACTGTCATTATCTTAATCGTTGGGAAACAATGCCAACACTAAATTGAACTTCGATTTACTAACCAGTGCAATTCATACGTTGGGAGAGGCTGATCGAAGTAGCTGAAATCGCAGACATGCGAGTTATTTTACTTTCTGATTGGTTATTTCACGTGTGGAATTTCAACTCATTTCTTGTGTGTTCCCTGTAAAATTGGATTTGCTAACCAGTATAATTCATACGTTGGGAAGGACCGATTGAAGTAAATGAAATCGCAAGCATGTGAGTTATTTCACTTTCTGGTTGGTTAGTTTACGTTTGGAATTCCAACTCATTTAATCATTGTGTACCCAGTCCTCACGCATTTGCGCTGGTGCGGTCAATGTAAAATTAATGTGTTTTCAGCTTCACGGGGTGGAGAGTTAGTGGTGCTTAGATGGAGATAATGTGTGCTGGACGACGCGTATAAAGTGCGAAGATTGTTAAGCGTTCATCAAACAGTACTACGTTACCAATTCCTCAAACTGTCGTAACTAGGTTTTGGCTACTTTTCAGGAGAAGCAAAAAACAGTTTTACTGTAGCACAATATTGCTGCAGTGAAGATGGCTTTTAGAACGTTTGCTATCTTTTCGGCTTGGAAGTCTTAGAACCAAGGCCAGTCGATGCCGCTTTGAAACAAAGAATGTACTTAAACATAATCAATGTTTATACTTTTCTTGAGTTACTACAGACTTAAGGAAATGTCACGACTGAAAGCCCTGCTTTTGATTTTGATGTTTCTTCCCGCAAGTACCCGCTTTTCACCGAGCACGTCTCACAAACAACGACCGTGGACCGGTCCTTGACCGCTGAAGATTCCAACCTTGGCCTGGTGCCTTGACCTCTTGAATAGGTACCGCAATCAACTGACTGGTTTATTTCTGTAAGAAACCAACATTTAAATCCAAGACCAAATGGAAAATGGACTCCAAAACGCACGGTACAGCTCTCCACAAAATCGCGCCATTAGTTCTTTTTTGTTCCAACTCCACTTTTTGCACAACTGAGAAATTTGATGTTAAACATTTGTGGTTCTACTTATTATGATAACGAGTTAGAATAAATCGGCACTGTGAAACAGCTTGACAAGTGTCATCGCGCATTTTAAACAAATTTATTGTCAAAGTGTGCATGATCCTAGACCTCTTCTACATACTAAAAGATATCCAGTTTTTTTCACTAAATGGAGATAGAACAAACAAGAACTATGATTGGCAGATACCCACAAGTGTACTGTCTTCAGCCCGGAATTGGCAAAAAGAAAAAGTTGTATATAACAAAACCTCGCGCCAGAAACAAAACCCAAACGATTTCATTCAACCCCGTTTCACTGTATCGTTCGGGTATTATTTCTTATGCCAGGCTTTGCTACATTCAACCGCCTCTTTTTGTCAATTTTTTACTTTGCTTTAAGCACGCCACAGTTTTTCTTTGGTTTCTGTATTAAAATATCTTCAATCTGAAGTACACTAATTCAGGACAGCTGATACATGTATTATTCAACCAAGAGCCAAGCCACAGTGGCTTGGGTTTCGTTTCGCATGTAGAGACAAATATATTACTTTCATGCCCACCTAAGAGTCTGTCTGTGGTTGGATTAAAACAGTGGTTCTCAAGGTGGACGATATCGATCTCCTGGGTGGGGGGGGGGGCGATTTTGATTTCTGGTGGTTTCCAAGAAAAGGGCGTCAAGGGGGCGAAAACGATGAAAAGGGGCGATTGGGGGGGGGGGGGTGAAAACATGAATGGAGGATGATTTGGTGGGGAAAGCCAGGCCAGACACTGACTTGTTCAACAACACCTAAAGATGGGTTTTATGAACTGAAAAGATCTATGTACTTGTGCCGCTTGTTTTATGATGAATAATTAAAACGCCTGCAAAAAATTAACATAATAATGGAAGAACGTTTTTTCCAAAACTGGGTAAGTCAAATTTTGCAAGAGTTATGGTTCCTTTAGATAGCCATTCAATGTTAATGTAAGACGCGGTCGAGTCTTTACCCGATGATGACACTTACGCCGTGTCTGACATTGATTTTGAACGACTATCTGAAAGGGGGGCATTAACTCGTACAAAATTTGACTTAGCCAGTTTTGGAAAATAACGCTCTTCAATAAAAAAAAATGTGTTTGTGAAATGCATTTCTTGGGTTTGAGTAGGAAAAAGGGGGGGGGGTGGGGGGAGAAAGGCCGGGGGGGGGGGGTGCCAGAAAATCTGGAGTGCAGCGTTTGCGACTGACTCCTGTTTTTATTTTTGGTCTATTCAGCCGCTGAGTTTGGAGAAAGCACGTCGACACGACTACGGCCGCATTGTACTAGGAAAATGCTAGAAGATAGACAGAATAATACCAGAATGATAGGACAGGTGGAGACCCTACCCGGTGCGCTACCCGAACACCCGCCCTCTGACCGAAATTCCCGCCCTTATATCTGAAATTCCTAACTTGTGAGCCAAGTGCCTCTCCTTTGAGAATCACTGTCTAAGATGAAACAAGTAGGATTGTCGACGTAACATGTCATGCAGAGGCTAAATTAATTAACGTAATGCAAATATACGTAGCAGAATCAGACACCCCCACAGTCAGATTGTTGCTTGATGAAAAGGTTTTATCTAAAAGTGGGCCTAAATTGTGGAACAACATCAGTGTTGACACCAGGAAAAGTGAAAATATCGTCATATTTAAAAATAGGCTCAAAACTGAATTGTTTAGGACTGTTTTCACGGAAACTGAAAGACATTCCATTCGCCCTCAGAGGTTTGAGGATGAGAGTAGATCAAGTGTTTGTTAATGTGTGTGAGTGGGAGCATGATGAATTGATTTTATGTTAATCCTGCTTTTAATCTTAGTTCAGCACCTTAGAGCACATCATTTTGTGTGTGTGTGTGTGTGGATTTGAGCGCAATACAACTTAATTATTACATAAAAATTATATTACAATATATCCGACTTGGCACCTGCCTCAAAGTTCTATGAATTCGTAGTTTGTTTGTTGGTAAATTCCTGAAGAACTCAGACACAGTAGCATCTCTTTTCCAAATTGATTTGATTCATTATGCAGTTTGCCTGTGATCCTTCAGAAGCACAAGGCCTACAGTAATGAAAAGGGCATTTGAGGAGAAGCAAAGAAATTGTTATTCCCGTGGAGCTGTGAACGGAGTCTGCGCTTGGCATTATAACTACCAGTTGGCCCGCTGATTCATTGAATCCATAGGCGGGATTTTTAAAGTTGAGTTTCCATCACCAATGTGTAAATTGAGGTGCAGGACGAAATTTCCTGTCATAGTTTTGAATTCTACTCTAAGAAAATATGTTTTTTAGGGGGGCTCAAAATGTCGGAACACTTTCTTCTGTTCAACTCAGTTGTTGCTCAAAATCAACGAAAGTATAAAAAATATAGCGAACGTCAAGAGCTTTTAAAATATGCCCACGTACACCTTTACGTCTGTCTATGCGCAATATGATATTTTGTAGAATTTAAAGATCAGGGGTTAAGAAATCTTTCACGACTACATTACAGGCCTTACTTAGTTTACATGTCGTGCGAACACGTGAAATGAGTCGGATGTCAAAAGATGTCGTATTGTGAAAATCGGACTTCAGTTACGGTGGGTGGAAATATATCGAGTTTTCGTTTTCCACAGAAATATACATTTTAGCTATTTTTCTATTGTTAAAATAAAGGTATCATGCATGGACTCGACTGCTGTTTCAACGTTTTCTCATGAAATGCCTGTCAAAGGAACCTGTTTATATATCTTAATGTCTTCAAATTTTCACAACCGACTCCTTTCACCTGGCCGCGTGACATATAATATGATGCATGTTAACCAGATGGTGGTGCGTCCGTTTTCAGACGCTAGGTGTCTCTTTCCGCTAAGTGACTCCAGACAGTTTTGACACGTCCAAACCAATAAGACAGAATTGTTTCGGTCTGGCAAGTGCGCGGGGTCCGGTTTAACTGCAAAACTGCAAATGGTGCAGCTGAACCAGAGTCCACAGAAAGGGTCCCCCACAATAAATGAATAAGTGAAAGGATTTGCCGGCGTACAAGACTCGCTCCTTTATTTTTAATGGTTTATTTCTGTGTATATTTTGAATTACATAATACAGTATATGGAAGCACTAGAATCGTTTAAGCGCTTAGGGTGTCTAGAGGTCTTAATCCATGAAGTCAATTATTTGCGGCAATGATAGCAGTTAAGTGTTTATTCACTTCACTGCACGTTTGAAGTTTCACTGGGTAATGTTCTATATGAATCTAATTCTAATCATGCCATCACCTCTTCTGCCGAACTTGCACTGCCTATCGGTAGGAAAAAGAAAAATGTACAAGTTGGCTACCTTATGTCGCAGATGTGTCATAACGAAAAACGAACCAGCTAGCTCTGGAGCCAAAATAAGCTTTAAAAACGTACCCTCTGGCGCAATAAAAAACAACAGCAACAAAGAAAGTTAGAGGACATGCGTACTTGCGACACCATTCCTTAGAAAAACCTGAGTATGGATGGCAAAGAACAGACCGCTCTTTTCATGTCGTATGCCCGCGAGGCGTGGCTTTTGATTTGAAGATCACAGGGGGCAAAAAATAACCTCATCATGAAAAGTTATTTTTGCCTTCATTCCCCTCTATGTACAGACTAGGTCATCAGCCTCCACTCTGCCAAACTAGCAGTTTGAAGACACAAAAACAAAACAAAAACGAATTGTGATCTCACAATTTATTAGAAAAAAAAATCACCCTTCGGCTGTAAAAGGGAAATATTGGACTTTCAAACATTAAAAATCCGTCAATTCAGTTTCACGTTTTAAAACGATGCCTATTTTTCTTTGATTGTTGTTACTTGTACGTACGGTCCCAGCGTTGTTGTTTTTTTTTTTGCGCTAGGGGCACGTACTGTAAAGCCTTTTGTGACTCCAGAGCTAGAGAGTTCCTCAACGAAATACCCCTAACAACAACCTTAATTAATTATTTTTTTAGATTTTCTTTTTGTTTTCCTCTTGTTTTTTTTTTTTTTTTGGATGAAAGGGTAGACTGCAGGGTTAGGGATTCGACAAGACTTAGTGTTGAGGATAAGGGTCTCAAAAGAGATAGGTATGTATGCGTGCGCGCCCTAGCGCAAAATGCTTGGAGGCCGTTGCTTTTTAGGAATCGGGATTTTTGGATCATCCACTTCAAAATATCTGGATTATTCAGATCGTGATCCAAAGTTTAGAAGAATCTCGTCGCCTCTAAACAACAACAAAGAAAAATCCCGTGGAGTTCAATTACCATCACTTCAGGGTACTCGTGCTGTATTGCGTCATCGCTTTAGAATGACAAGGTTCCATCTCCACTTTTTGGCTGAACTGAGTTACACACTACACACTACTTCTACAGGCCGTCTCCACTGTGTGTCAAAGTTTCAAGCAGATTCGGTGTGTAATTTGTAAGTATTACTACAAAAGAAAAGAAATTCTTTGCTCTAAAAGCATTTTATCACAATAATGAAACTTCAATCCTCGATCTCTGGAATGTTGATGGAAGGGAATTACAACTTTGTCATTATAAAGGGCCGGCATGGCAGAGAGCTGGATTCTGAAGTAGCGTGCCTAGCTGAACTATGGCGCTAAGTACAGTGGGTGGGGCTTATTAACTACAGTAGTACAAAGCCTCTCAACATGCTGACCTCGGGCACGATTTAACAGGCCACTGACCGCCCCTGATATATCTTCCATTTCAGTGACTGTGACAGATAAGAATTACTCATGTACTTACTTCTCTTTGAGGTCACATACACCCCCCCCCCCCCAGGATAAAGACAGACCCAAAAAGCTCGGTCAGCTAATGTACAACATTTGAAAAACTCAAAATGGATGTTGAATGTTTCTCTTGTCATTTTTATTAACTTTCGCCGTACGTCGTGGGTCTGGTGAACCGAGAGGCAATTAAAAACGTTCGTAATTATCTTATTTCTGGGAGTTTCTTCTTGAAATTCCAGGTATTTCTCAATGATGCTATTGCCAATCTTCCCATAGTTTTACAATTTCAAAATACAAACGTGCATGCCGTTCAACGCATATGAATTTCTACTATTCCGGACCCCTGTGTCTTTCAGACAAAATACCTGTAAAGAGGATTTCAGTGTAGGATGTTATTGCCATACCCTTGGTCGTACTTCCTGGGGGCTCAGATACACCATACTCCTACAGAGGGTATCCTAGTAAATTGTTCTTTAGTAGTGTGGTGTCGATCGTGAATTCTGGTGAATTATTTATGCATTCGTGCAAACAGAAACTAAACTCAATTCTAAACGATTGCTCCCATCCCTTGCTCCATCATACAGTCCTATCCCCAAGAAATGGAGAATCCTGTATTACGGACGATCTTTTTTACCATAAAAATTTGCAATTCGAAGCAGTAGTGTTTCCTGATGTAGTGTGCTGTTGTTAGTTTTCCTAATGGATTGATCTGACAGTGTGTGTGTGTGAGTAATGTTCTTATTTGCTGGTAATGTTGTGTGAGCAATGTGCATGTGTGCGGTATGCGTTAAAGACCTGTAGGTCTTAGATATTGTATTTACTGTTGTACTGTTACTGATGCTGTGACAACCAAATTTCTAGACAACAGGATAATAAAGTTATATTCTATCTTATTAGACATCATGATGTTTACGCCATGCATAGTTGTCAGCGATGTAACGTGACCACGAACTGCCTGGTCAACTGGCTGACTATTTTGATCATTAATTGTAATTCATACCGCTATTCTGGCAAAACGTGGATATTATGTTTCCAGACTGCAGGAACTGTTCAATGAATCAATATAAAATCGATATAATACAGTTTTCAGTATTGTGCTAATCTAAAAAAAAAAAAAAACAATTATAAACACAAACAAACAAATAAAACGTTCTGTTTCCAGGCCTCCCTATCATTATGTTTAGGTCTCTATTTTAGGAATTTGGCTGGCCTTGACATTTACACCTCACTTTTCTTCTTTTTATTTTTCGTGTTCTCGTTTCTGTGTATTTTTGTGGCAGGAATTAATTCTTTTAAGAATTTTGCCCGGGGCAGCGGCCTTGTTCGGCCTGCTCTTCTCGACTTAAAACTGCCGGGGTATCTTTAACGCGCGCAACGTGCACATAGACCCGCAGAGTTTTTCGCCCTTATCCTCGATTCTACCTACCACAGGGTCACGGAAAGTAATTTTTCCCCTCCAAAAAATTCCAACATGCCTGCACCGACAGGCGGTCGAACCCGGTATCTTTGGCATGAGAGACCAGCACCTTGCCTCTAGACCAACGCGTCCCCTCCAGGCATCCCTATCGCCGTGTTCGTCTTCAAATGTCGCGCAGCCAGTCAAAATGAGTCACTTGTCGCTTTTTATCATAATAGAGTTATTGGTATGATGTGAAAGCTTATTTCATGCACTTTCACTTGGTGAAAATTTTTTTGAGCTAGCTTAATTCTAGCCCGAGATATTGCAGTTTAAAGAGGTGGGGTGGGGGGGGGGGGGGTGCCCTGAACAATGGCGGAAATCCAGAGAAAATCGCGATTAAAGATGGGGCTCAACACAAATCAGCTAGATACCTAACTCAGAAAATCCTGATTTTAATCACTGTATACTTAAAATCTGCTCATATAATTAACCTTTTCTAGTTCAGAAATGGATAAACTTTCCATTTCTGCCATAAAAAAAAAAAAAAAAAATGGATATCCGACTCCCCAAACAAGTTCAACTCACGATTTCTCTGGTTCAAGCCCAACGACAAGCGTCTCATTCTGAATGACTGCCAGTCAAATAAGGTTCTTCAACCCCGGTTTGAGGCCGTTACTTTAGGTGGATTACTGTTCCTAGCATTTTACACCTCGCTTTTCTTGTTTTATATGTCTTTCCTTTTCCATCTTCAATATTTTTCTTGTTCTTTGCTGTCCTCTCTCAAGTCTTCCGCTTCCTCTTTCTCTTCCTCTCCTGCATCTT